>VZRN01003881.1:871827-897236 GCA_013397935.1 Dasyornis broadbenti
AAAAAAAAATAAAAGAAACCAAAAAAAACCAAAACGAAAACAAAAAACAAAGAGTTCATTTTTTTTTTGGCAAAATTTGGCAGCGTTGAAAATGGTAACAGCCTTGGACGAATGATGGCCCTTTTTTATTCTTTTACATGTTCCTAAAAAGATTAAAGAGCAACATTAAAAATCCAGTCTTTTTTTAGTTTAGGGTTTTTTTGTGTGTGTGTATTTTTGTTTGTGGGTTTTTGTTTTTTGGGTTTTTTTTTTTTTTTTTTTTTTTTTTTTTTTTTTTTTTTTTTTTTTTTTTTGTTTTGTTTTTTTTTTTTTTTGGTTTTTTTTTTTTTGGTTTTTTTTTTTTTTTTTTTTTTTTTGTTTGTTTGTGTTTTTTTTATAAAGACCTACAGTGTTAGGCAGGTGCTTGCAGGGGTACCGGGAACCACCTGGCCTGCGATATCTTTGATCTGATAAAAGTGCTGTACGGTTGAACTTGCACGCAGATATGTTTCCCATTATGAAGCAAAAAGAGACAGAAAGAAAGAGAAAGAAGAGAGAGGAGAGGGGAGAGAAAGACATCAGATCTCAAGTTTTCTGTTGCTATTAAGTGTTAACATTTAGAGTTTTAAAAGGCCAACTGTGTGCCCCATGACTGGAGTCCTTGACTGAAACAAACATCTGCTTGCATATTGAAAAAAAAAAGAAAAATACGGTAACTTGTTTACTGAAAAAAGGGTTCTCCCAAGTGCAGCTATGGCAGTTCTGAAGATCCACTGAGGTACAGTAGGCTTTTGAATATATTGTGATTTTCTTTCTTTCTTCCCCCAATGCCTGTGTTTGTGTGTGTTTTGTTTCTGCAAGGCTCTGGCTCCGAGGATCAGCAGGCCGAGGACTGGGGCAGCGGCAGGGCCCTCTCGTTCTTGCGGCCCCCGTTCATGTGCGCGTACGGCTGTCGCTCCTCGAAGCTGGCCCGAAGGACCACCACGCCGGGGCCGTTCTCGGCCTTGTGTCCTGAGTGCTTGTCAGTGGGTTGGAGGGTGGAGGAGGGGTCTAAAGGAATGCTCTCCATGTTTTCAGTCTCCAGGTCAAGCTCCTCTGTGTCCGGAGGCTTGTTCTCTTCACTGTAGAAGAAGGAGACCTCTTTGAAGGCTGGGTCCAGCTCGTCTTTGATGCTACCGATGATTTCCAGGAAGGAGGGTCTCATTTTTGGGTTGTACTGCCAGCACATGCGCATCAGTTCAAACCTGGGCAAGGAACACACAGGGAAAACATTTACTGGGGTGTTTCAGAGCCGGGATGGGGTCAGACCATGCGTTTTAGAGAATCATTCCATTCCGATAGAAGCCAAAGGGACAGAACTTTCACAGGTCGAGATCCCCAGGGTTGTGGGTTCAATACCCATAATAGGCCATTGACTTAAGAGTTGGACTCGATGGTCCCTGTGGGCCCCTTGGAACTCTGGACATGCTGTGAATCTCTGTATCACATTTGGACCCTCCTTCTCATCACCCATTTACTCCCATACCTCCTACCTCACCCTTTCCCATTCCCTCCCACACACCAGCCCACACCTCGTGTCTCATGGGCACCTGACATCCAGAACCCTTTCATTCTTTTATTCTAATTTGGTATTTCTCTTTTTCCTCTAAATTGCCCTGTGCTTACTCAGCCATAAGCTACGTGATTGCGCCTCTTGGAGTACCTTTTTAAAACAACTCATCCCACCCCATCAATACTGACTTGGAAAAAAATTAAAATAGGAAATACACACAAGGTAAAGCACCGCCTTTTTCCCCTGAAAGAAGAAAATTACATTAAAATTAATTGTAATCCCCAGCGGACATTTGCCAATCTCAAAGACACTCTCTAATCTTTTTATTTTAAAATTAGGTTGTTTTCATTTACGGCCAGGGATTCATTAATATTTTACGGAGTGTGAGATCATCTGTTTAAGCACATCCATGATTAGATCTGTACAATGTCCCATGCTGGCAAAACAGAACCACAAAATGAAACAGTAATACAGACATAATGAAAACAGCATTTTCATGACACAGCAAAATTGGATATTCCCAGGAGATCGCCCTGAGCTTTAAACATAACACAAGAAAGGATTTCACCGTCTGTGAAGGTGGAATAGGGATGTCTTCTGTTAACACAGTGCAGTAATAGGACAAATTTAAATAAGAAAAGGAAGATTAGCATTAATTCTTCGAGCCAATCCTCTGTGTACACACTGTTCAGAGGAACACGCTGTGTGGAGGAAGTCACTGCTGGCCAAAACTACTACTCTGTGCTAGAGTAAGAATGGATCTAAAAATAAAATAAAGCCAAGAAAGATCTCTCAGTTAAGGTAATGCACTGGAGAATCCTTCATGTCTCTGACTCACCTGCCAGCTCTGGGACCTGCAGCCCCAGTCAGACCCCCTTGGCTTGCTGGGGTTCATTTCCCCACATCTGCCAGCCTTCCCTTAAGACAGGTCACCTAAACCTTTGGCTTTAATTCTAGAGAACAACAATACCGTATTTCCAACTTCCACAGATTTTCAGAGCTCAAACAAGCAATTCTATTTGACCCTTTCATTAGCTGCCTTATGCCCTCAGTTTACCAGATCTTTGCATCAGCCTGGAAAGATTTTATTTTTAAATTAAAAAGCCAAAAACAAACGAAAAAAATTCACTCTCTTTTTGTATACGACCTAAGTCCATCCCCAGAGTAATGTCCCTGCTCTGGAACAAACCTTCCAATAGGACTGACACCAACCTGGAGCCCTGGCCTGAAACAAAAACACAGCAAAGAAAGCTCCTCCCCAGAAGCTCGGGAAATTGGGAAACACTGTTGCATCTCCACTGTGTTCTCAGCTGATGTGAACCAGCAGAGAGGGCAAGTGGCTGTGTTTGGGCTGCAAACACTGCTGAGTGCTTCAACCAAACCAAAGCAATCTTCACTGAAGTGCATCTAAAGTGCCCAATATTCCTGCCAGAGCTCCACTGGCACCGCTCCGCGTGAACAAACGTCAGCCACCTGAGAATGGCCTTGTGACACCCAACAAGAGCTGGCAAAACCAGTCTGTGCTGGGAGAACTCCCGGGGTACTCAATGCTGCATTGTAACCGCACGTAGACACGTAAACACAGCCCAACTCCTGCTTGTTTTTGAGTCTGTAAAAGCCTTTCAGAGCAAAAGCAAAGCCAGACTATAAAACTGCACCGTACCCTCACCCACAAGTGAGGAGGAAAGCTTGAGACATAAATATATAAAATCCATTTCTGTTACTTCATTGCTGTTTCCCTTCCAGCTGACTGCTGCGTCCCTGAATAGAAGCTTGGCTGGAGCCAGGAACTCTGGATATTCACTGGCGCTGCGCCCCGAGGCCTAAGGGCAATGCTAAGGAGATACCACAAGCAGCAGAGTAATGCATGTGACATCAGCACAAACAAGGACATGTGATGTTTCTTTTAAGCCATTCCAGATTTAAAAACCCTACAGAGTTCCCATAAAAGGATTTTTTTTTTTTTCCTTTTTCACTCTGTGTGTTCGAAGACCTTGTTTACATTAACTTAAACAAAACAAAAACCTTTCCAATAGACAAAGGAGGAATTTACAGGCTGTTAATACAACCTGAGCAGATTAATAAAGTACGTTCCTGACTGGTAGCAAGTGAGCTCCAGGGAGCTGGAGGCACCATCATGGGGTAGGGGAATAGCCAGCATCCCTCTGTGCATCTTTTGCTCAAGGAACTGAGCACAAACCGAGTACTGTTTTGCACTGAGAAAATAAAAAAACCAGAAAATGGAAAGTTCCTATAGAAGCTGCATTCCATTTGTGCTTTGCAATACACTTGATTTGGTGGGGAAAAGCAAAAGAACCTCTCCTCCCCTGCTGGTGCCATGTGCTGCCAGTGCCTCTGCAGAGCAGACCCCGGCTTCTAAGCAGGAACAAAGGGAAATCAGCACTGCGTAAATAGTCTAGTCGTCTACAATGCATGTGGGGGAAGCAATCCTGCTTCAAAAACAGAGTGGAATTCCAGCCTCCACAACTTTTAAAAGCCCCATGGGAGCACACTGTCTGAGAGCTTCAGCTGTACCAAAGCTCGGTGCCACGCAGCCGTCACCTGATGAGCAGTGCCATAACAATGGGAGGACATAAAAACATCACTGAGTGCACAGGAAGAGGAGAAAAACAGCAAAGCTTCTCCTGGCACCGTCTTACTGAACCATCTGTCTTATTGCATGGTTCTGTCTGCAAAGCCACGCGAGCTATGCCAAGAGGGTGTAGCATAAACACAACTGAGGCTTGTTTCACCCTGTGCAAGAGTAAAGAGCCTCCAGAAATACCCTCCCCTTTGTGCTTTGCCCTTTCACAGGGATTCACCACCTCTGAGCCACAGGACAACCCCTGTAAAATCCCGCTTTGCCCAAGCATCCGACACAGCCACGCTGCAGAACAGAACCTCTCCAGCTCCACCTGAAAGCTCCTGACCCACTGCTGCCAGGGGCCAGGGGAGCACAGGCACTGACCAGCACAGCAGGGATGGAGGCAGGAAGTGTTCAAGCCCTGCCTGCACCATGCAGAATTCATGGGGGGGAACACGAGGTGCTCAGGGGAGCTCCTGCTCCATGGCTGGAGGCTGCAGGGCTGTGTCAACATCACATCACCCGCACGGCTAAAAATAGCAGATATGGTGGCAGCAAGATTCTTCTCTCTGTTCTCATCTACGCTTCCCCACAGCAGTTACCTCCTCCACCTGTTCTGGAGGTTTCTCTCTGTCAGCACACTGCCCTCTCTCCACAGACAGGTCCACTGATGTTCTGACCAGAATTCCAGTTGCTTCCAAGTCAAAGTGATTTCAGAAACAAAGTACCTGTGCATTTGTAGGTACCATGTGAGACACAGCAGCACAGAGCTCCCCTTCTCAGCTGCTTCAAGGCAGCACCAAGTCCAAGTAGAGCGACCTGCCTGCAGCAGGTGGGCTTTGCTTTTGGGACGTCTTGAGTTAATATTGGGAGTCAATACTGAAGTACCACAGACCAGTCTCTACCAGCAAGAATTTGTGCTGCCTAAAAAATACTTCCCACTAGCGCAGACATGCCAAGAAACCTGTCTTTAAACACAATCTTTTAGCAATCTCCACAGAAAAGAGGATCCCTTGTTTTAAAAAGGGTTTCATAAAGCACTGGAGAAAGCAGTGGCCTGGAACATGCTGGGAGGAAGGGTAAGATCCATATGCAATTTCAGGGCTCTTGGAAACTGTTAGAAACACTCTTCTGCCCATGTCCTATTTTCCTGTAGGTCCCCAGCTGAGAAGGAGGTTACTGGGCCCTAGAGAGGACCTGTGTCTATGGACCAGGTCTCTGATCCTGCCAGCAGCAACAGCGTGTGGATGAGGACTGGGAGCAGTGGGGAGGTCACCGAGTGTGGCACAGCACTTTCCCTGCCCAGGATGCTGTGACAGAAGTGAAAATACGCAAAAAAAAAAAAAAAAAGGCACCGCAGAACACAAAAGAGGTTTTTTGAATGCCAAGTGCATAGGCAGGGAACAAAGGTGAAGGTTATTCCTGGAGCTCCCTACTGTTATTCCTACAACTGCTATTTGAATTTCAGCAGATTTGGGTGTCTGTACTAAAACAAAGACAAAACAAGCTGAAAGAGAGCAAAGGCAAGTCACAATAAGATCAATACATTCTTTTTTTGGTTTGTATTTTTTAAATTTGGGATAAAGCCAGGATGTGTTACTCTCAACTGTATCACTAAAAAAAGCAAACCAAAAAATCACCACTGAAGTAGATGTGCCTTAGGTCTGAGTTCAGCTTCATTCTTTTTTCTGACAGAGTTAAGCAGTACAATTCAAAAGCAGATTCTTTTATTCTGCACCTCTGCACTGCCAGGCTGAATCCTGCTGGCCAGAACCAATGTGTGAACAGCTTCTTCATGAGAAGCAGCACAAGCAAGGCTTTGGCTGTTACACACCGGTGCAAAGATTTGCTCTGCCAGACTTTAACCAAGTTCTCCCAGCTCACAAGCCAGGACCTTGAAAGCGGATTCATCCAGTAGCAACAACCCTGGAGCAGAGGAGATTCCCTGAGGAGGGGGAGGAAGGAGAACTGGGTGGGCTGCAATAGAGAGAACTTCTGGCCGTGACTCCCGTCCCAGCCCTGCTCATACCACACACGCCCCAGGTTAGCGGGCAATTTCTGATGCTGGATCTCTCCCCAGTGAGTTTGTTCTCACTGCAGAGGTGCTTTTCCCTGTGAACTCAGGGAGCTGAACCTGTCACATCCCCAATCTTCCCCATTTGTGCCCACCCCCATTACACAGCTCTGACCATATTAAACAACGTCCACTCAATCCGACTGCCAGGAATTCTCCACAGCATCGTGAAAGGGAAGGAATGTGAAACCAAGGAATCACATGGCAGCTACACCTCGCCCTGCATATACCACCCACCCCCCTCAAACAACAAAGTAACACTGCCTGTCATCTGAAACCGCAGCCAGGCTCCAGCCAAAAAAGCTATTTTCCTAAGAATCCCAAGCAGCTGAGGCCCTTAAGTGATTGTATCCCTTTCTGTGTGCCTCCAACAAATTTCAATAACTGCAAGATGCAGTATTTCCTTCCCAAAAGTCAGTTTGGGAAGTATATCAAAGCAATAAAGTCTGAACAACTGAAACTGCTGTACACAAAGGCCAGCAGAAGTATTTCAGCAATGTAAGGCTGAAAACTGAAGCTGCTGCACTGTACACCCTCTGCTGCTGCGAGGCTTTGGGTCGATTCTGGGGCAGGGAGAGGTTTTTGTGTGGAAAACCTCTCCCTGTGCTTGCAGGGAAGGAAACTGTTAGCAGGGGGGATTTCTTTATCTCAATGGGATGAGTGCTGTGACTGAAACAGAAGATCCAACCCAGCTTCAGATACACTGATTAATCTGTATGCTGAACTAAAAAGACAAATTCCAGTGTTTACACACATTTCAGCTTGTCCCATGCTCTTTTTTCTCTTTATGCTCAACAGAATTACTTTAAGAAGAAGAGACATGACTTAGGCACAGAGCCTCCTGATATAGCAAATGTCACTTATTAAGTGACATTTTTATTAAGTCTGATTTTATTCAGGAACACAAAGATTGGGTGTTGCTTCCTTATTGGAGGAGACAGCCCAAGGTGAGATTCTGGCCACAAGCAAAGTTGTTTTCTGGAATGTCTCACTACCATAAAATACCGGATTGACAGAGACTGTGTGAGCAGCCCCTCCCACGCCTGTCACTCTCTAACAGCCCCTCCTCTAGTAGCTGGGAAGAGCAGACATTGCAGAGGTCAGGAGGCACAAGCTGTGCCCTCAGGGCAGTGGTGGCACTTACAGCATGTCGGGACAATTGTCCGGCTTTTCCAGCAGCCCCCCTTCCATGACGAAGCGCAGCACCTGCTCGTTGGTCATGCCCTGGTACGGCTGCTCCGCCAGCGTCGCGATCTCCCACAGCACCACTCCGAAGGACCTGCAGCAAAGATCACAGATTTAGGGGTCAAAGCCATCTTTAGAACAGTGTATTTCTTACAAGATGCTGAGTGGTGGGTGTCCATGGCTATTTTCTTGGTGTCCATGGCTATTTTCTTTCAAAGAATTCCAGTTGCTCAAAAACCATGTGCCTGTGGTGACAGTCACAACACCTCCCTCAAGAAACTGCCGGCTTCAAACACCTCTACTCCAGTGAGAAAAACTCAGTTACCCCTTTGCAACATGGATGTAACTATGGTCTTGAAAGAGAGCTTCCAGCTCCTTCCAGATAACTACAAAGGACAGCAGAAGTGAAAAAAACAGTTTGTCTAATAATAGGAATTGATTACTGGTGAAGGAAGATAAGCATAGTTATGTAATTGGGTAGTTTGGACGTAAGTATTGACACTTTCTAAAAATATCTCCATTTAAAATTAGTTTATTGAGCAGACACAGCTCAAATTGTCTGCCCTGCACTGAAGAGTCATCTACTTTTAGAGCTGCTGGGCAAAGAAGGAAAATCTCGATGCTGTCTGAATTGTGTGGTAAAGTGCTGAGTCAAGCTGAGTGAAAAACACACAGTTCCACTGGGGAGGTGTTATGAAAACAGGAGTCCAGTGTCATTAGCCAGTTATGGCCCCGTGGTTTTATCTTTCAGCTATCCCTAAGATCTAAACTGGTTTGCATCTGGAGCCAGAAGCCACAAACTGCCTTGCAATTGTTTTCCTTTCAGGGGAGGGAGGGACAGGGGTCAGCTCAACATTTGGGTGCCTTTGAAGATTCTTTGATCACTGCAGGGATAACGAGGACAAGTCCTGCACACCTACTCGTCAGATTATCCTAACAAATAAACTCAGGTTGCTCCTTCCAGACAACTACCAGCCCTGAAAGAATGCAAGATGCTGAGGACTTATTTATAGAAATCCACCCTCACTCTGAACAGTATTACATTAATTTTAAAATGTCCTTCTTCCATAACTACAACAAAACCAGCCCTGTCTAATTACCTCATTCTTCAGCCTGAAAAGCAATAAAAGAATGAATTGCTAAAATAAAGCTCCACCCTTCAAACCTCCAGACACTCTTCCTGCAGTTGCCATTTCACCTTACAGCTTATAAAATATAAATCCTGGACTCTGACCACTCAACAGGGTTTTGTCTTTTTGACATCTTGGCTTCTAAAACTGATCTCAAAGAACATGGAACTACACGTCATAATATCTGACCAGAAAGGCAGGAAAAACAATCGCAACCTTTTGTTTACTGTTTCATGCAAAAAAATGACCCCCAAAACAGCCAAGCTCCATGGTTTACAGGGAGAAACTTAAAATCTGAACCAATAGAAGGATTCAGGAAATTTTTCCTGGCATGGAGAGACCTCCAATGCATAGTGCCTGGTGTAAAAGTTACTGAGAAGGAATGATCCTTTTAGCCATAAGCAGATCAAATAAATAGACAGTATTTCATGACAGTGCTAAGTCAGGCTCCACTACATTTGGAATTTAGATTGAAGTTTCTCTGTAGCTGTGGATACACGTTCTAAACAAACAGCAAATTTCTCATGTTGAGCCCGGTTTTTTTGTGCCTCCAGACAAGTACACCCCTGTGAACCAGATTTCAGAGTAAATCACTTCTAACAATTAAGATGCCAAACCATCCCAAGGAGGAACTGTCTGAAATACCCATGAGTGCTGTGGGCCTCCTCTCCATAAAACAACTTTTTCCTCTCTATGCTTTCAAGTAAAAATCCGTCAAGATTTTACTGCTCCTTCTCTTCAGTTTTCCAACCCTGTAATCAGTAAACTACTTTCCAGGCCAGGATGTTCACGCAGACTGTCCCACTGATGAATTGCAATACTGTTTGCACAATCCTGCTTTGGACTGATAGACCAACAAATGCCAAATCATGGAATCCCAGGATGGCTTGAGCCGGAAGAGACCTTAAAGCCCTTCTTGTTCCAGCTCCCTGCCATGGGCAGGGGCACCTCCCACTATCCCAGGTTCCTCCAAGCCCCATCCAACCTGGCCTTGGACACTTCCAGGGATGGGGCAGCCACAGTTCCTCCAGGCAATTCTTCCCAATATTCAATGTAAACCTCCTCTTCCTTGTTAGGGAAGCACTCACGTACTTCCTGCAACAACCACAGCACTAATTTACTTCTGACGCTTGATTTGGCATCACACCTGGGATTTTTTTGTTTGGAATTTAAGTTATGTTTAAAGAATAACATCATTTAACAGTCCCAGAATAAAGGAAAGCACATGTGAAACACACATGGGACATCAACACTGCAGACCCTGAGCCACTGCCTGAGCCATTGCCTTCAGAGGCAATGGCTGGACCTGAAAATTCCTGTTGTGTGGTAACAACAGGCAGCTCTGCCAGCTCTTGACTCCAGGCTCGGTCAGTTCTACGACTGGGGAGTTTCTAGTGATATAGTCCAAATTTCTGTCTGCTTTGTGAAGCCATTACAAGTCCCAAAATTCTTTTACTGGGGGGACTGCCAAAAGCATGCCTGCACTGTTGCATCAGATAAATGGCTGATACAGGGCTTCCCTTCAACTCAACGTGGTTGTTTTCATCTGCTTCCAAGTCTGAGGGTTACTGGACTCAAAAGTAAGTTACTAGCCATATGTAAAATAAAATTTAAGCATCGTTCTGGTGCTTTGCTTTTTCACTTGAATTCCTCTTAGGACCCTTTTGTTCAGAGCTGGTGCTGTGAACTACAGACCACTGACTCCAAACTCCTCAAGCTGCTCAAGGAAAATGCAGTTTACTCCTAAAACACCCTTCCTGACTTTTAGACATTTGGAGGCAATCAGCTGCCAATTCTGTAACAGATCAGCAGTAAAAACATCTTGTTAGGAAGGCAGAGAAACCATAAAAGACAGAGGAGATGTTTTGCCAGTACACAACATTCTTCTGCCAAGTCCTCCCTACCTATCTCCAAAAGCTGGGAGGTGTGTGGGGAATTGTTCCAGGAGATTACTTCTCCTAAGTACACGCCTCTATTAATAACTGCACAGATACAGCAAGCATGCAGTGTGCTTTGAAAGAAAACCCTATTTCTGCATCTTGCAGTATATAAAACAAGCAAACACAGCTCCAAGTGGAGAGGGATATGCACGAGGGAGAACTCCCCAAAAAAGCCTGTGAGTGTACACAGCCCATCTGGGGGAAAGTGGAAATATTTACACAGAAGGTTTTGATGGAAAAGCAGGTCAGCACTGTGAACCTTCCTATATTCTTGGCAACTTTTAATGCTCTTCTTGTAGGAGGGCAATTTTAAAAATGACAACTTGCTCTTCCAGGTGAAGGTAATGTTTTTCACCACTCAACTGATTTTACAACAAACAGCAGGAAACATGCTGCCACCTCCAGTTTTGGAAATCCATTTAATTCTGCTCTCCCTGGGAGGAAAATTTAACCTCATGAGTTCTTGCTGAAACATGAACTATAAAGCAGGATATTTCACAGCGGAAAAAGAGAGTTACTTTTGAATGGACAGGAGAAGCAGTACACTTAGTTAAGTCTTCTAGAACAAGAAGAGAGGCTAGAAAGAAGGGGGTTAAAGCAGTTTTTCAGAGCCCTGTCTTTGTTACCAGACATCGGAGTGCGTTGTGAAGACTCCGTCTTTCAGCGATTCCGGGGACATCCAGCGGACAGGCAGCAAACCCTTCCCTCCTTTCCGGTAATAATCTGTCTCGTAGATATCTCTCGTCATGCCAAAATCTAGAAGGTAGAAATACTTTGAGTTTGCATGAGCAAGTGATGAGCATTTCCCCTTCCTACAAGCCAGAGAATCACACTTGGGTGTGAGGAATGTGCACTGTGTTCCCACGACACTTGACTTTGCAGACACTTCAGCTGCTGCCTCAGGGCTGGTGACCTTCCCTTCCCAACAACACCAACAGACGTTTGTGCCACTGACTTCAGGGATGACAAGTCTGAATGGTTTAAATATAGAAATGTGAAAAGTTGCAGCATTTATGCTCAAGCTTTGCAGTAAGATGAGTCTTCTGAAGGTCATATAATACACTAATTGTTCCCCAAATTCAGTGATTTTTGTTTCTTTTTAAGGAGTGTAAGGAGCTCCTTTAGTACTTAAAGCTACTGTGTTTAATTGAAGAATCTCACATGTTGAAGGAAATACTTCCCTTGGTTTTCTTTTTCCTATTTCCGAACTTAATTCCCAGTTTCTGTACAATATCCCATTTCAAGTGCTGCAGAGGGCTGTGCTATTCATTTGTAATAACACACACACAAATATTAAAGACCTACTTCCGGTTATATCCATGCTCAGCTATAAATTCGTAAGCTTTTGCAAGACTCAGATCTAAAAATATTCATCCCCTTGACCATACCTCAGATTTATTCCAGTGGTTTTTTCTGTACAATCAGCCTGAGACAGAACTGCTGGGTCTCAGACTTGCCTATTGAAACCACTTACTATGTTCTCAGACACCAACCAGAAAGTTAATAAATCAGGGGTCATCAATCCTCTGACTGATATGAAATGCTGTCTGCTGACACAGAGGGCAAAATCCACTTTACCAACACAGACCTGTAATTGCCCCTTATTTTGCCCCAGGAGAAGTGTACAGAACTCCTCCAGCTCTCTCAGCTATCACCAGCCTGTGAGAAGTGACCAGCCACAACGTTCCCTGCGTAGCAGGAACACCGGTACCCTCAGCAATTATGACTAAAAAGCCCATCTGTGCAGCTCTTCCATCACTCCCACACACCAGGGTGACTTTATCCCAGCTGAACGGAAGATTCTTTCAAAATGTAATGCAAATAAGAAACAGACACACAGCGAGCACACGGTAGTGTGGCATAAAGCTCTTCCTCTGAGATCTGAACAGTCTGAGTTGGTGTGTTCCAGCCAAGATGCTCCTAAACTGTTTCTGCATGAGGGGATTTTCAGTGCTGGTACATAAACAAGAGCAATGCAGCACATTTACTAAATGCTTTTGGGGTAACCATGAACATGTTAAAAAGGGAAGAAATGCACCATATCTTCAGTTTAAAGAATTGTAAAACAAGCTGATGGGGCAGGAGGAGAAAACTGGAATGGGAAGGATTTAGGCTGACTTCCCACAAACCTGCAGAAAATACACAAAATCCCCAAAAGATCTTATTTCCTAATTAACTGACTCAAAATGAAATCATTTTTTCTTTCTCCCAAATGACAAGATTACTTACACAAATTATCAAAATAGCTGAGTTAAGCTCAGAGAAAAAGAATTAGTTTCCTACAGCAGAAGGCTGTTGCTATACACGTTATTTTAATATGCACAACTCAAAAACAGCCAACAGCTTAAAATCACTCTCTCTGGAGTGAAGACTGAAAAAACTCATCTGACACTATTTTGGAGAGATGGTGAAAGGAAAAAAAAAAAAAAAAACTGGTGATCTAACAGCAGAGCAGAAGAAAAGCCATTCAGCTGTCTGGGAAGCAGAACTCCAGTTTAGACTGGAAAGCACCCAGCTGAAGTCATTCCACTTCCAACTCAGATATGATTTAAAATAATCCTAAAATTCTCATTCTTGAATCAATAAACAGGAGGTGGAATTATTTTTGTGCATTAACAGAGAGGTGAATGACACACCAGTGGTAACTACACCATCCACCCAGATGTCTGCCTAAAACACTGCCTCACTAGCTCTTTTTAAACCCACATTGCCTCACTGGAACGACAGCAAGAAGAGGTATTCCAGAGGTTTCAACTCGGTGTTAACTGCTCACAGGTCTTAAATCACAGCAAGTCTTCACAAGGAACATACTTCATTCTGCAGACATTTAAACTAGAGCTCAGTTAAAAATAAATAAATAAATAAAATTAAAAGCCTTCTAAGACACTGATTTTCCAGGGTGATTCTACGATCTGTGTAAGAGTCAGGACAGCTCACCTCCGATTTTGACTGTGAAGTCCTCTGCCACCATGCAGTTCCTGGCGGCGAGGTCCCTGTGCACGAACTTGTTGGCGTTGAGATAGGCCATGCCGTCAGCGATCTCTCCTGCCATCTGGATCATCTTCTTCAGAGTTGGAGGTGCCTGGCCTGGGTTGTTCTGAGCAAAGTGAGGAAGATCAAGCAATTAAAAGACCGCACTCATTCTCTTGTGCACATAGTGTCCTCATGTTCCTTTAATTTATCCACATTGGAATTTCTAGATCAAGGGCAAAAGCTGCTGAGCTCATTTTCAACATAGGCTGCTGTGATTTCAGTGGCAAGTGACCTGTGTGTCATCTTTAACCTTCAGGCCTGGTATCATTTGTGACAATTTCAGCTGTTACACTGATGGCCTATGCATGAGAGTTTGCATAGGAGCTAAGATAGCAGATATTTACTTTCCAGCAGGGGCAACGGGCATGACACACCACATGAAACAATTATCCTAACACATGTTCTTAAACCAGCCAATTTTTGTAACATCTTGATGAGAAAGTAGATCAGACAAGAGATCTAATGCAAATCTGGAAAAGACGACTCAGTGACACAAGAAGGGACCTATTTCATGTGGCACCCTGGGCTGCCTTGTGAAAGCGCTGTTGGAGATCACAGAACAGCTCATGTTTTGTCCTTAGACTGAAGGAGAAGGGCAGGAAAGGCTAATTGCCTGCTGCTTCCAACGTGAGGCTGTCTTGTCCAAGATGATTCAAACTGAAGAAATAAACATCCAGCAACTCATGACTCACCTCTGTGTCTGGCCTCAATGATCTCAGGTAACTTTTGAGGTCCCCACGTGTCATCAGCTCCATGATAACCAGCGTAGGCTGGCCCTGAGAAACAACACCAAGCAGCCGAACCTGGCAGAGGAAAAACAAATGCTCAGTTCAAGCATAGCTAATTATCATTTATTCATGTTGCTATGTAGCCCTGTGGGAACCTGTGGGAAAGGTTTGAATGTAGATTTGGTTCCACTTTCTGACTGGGTTTCACAGTAATATTACAAAGCTGTGCAGAGTTGAAGCTAAAATCCCAAATTCCCACTTCAGTTAGGGCAAACGTGCCCAGAACAGCCTTGTGTCAGTCAGCACCAGGGCTGGGTGAGTCCCAGCCTCGTCACATCTTCAGAACTCACCACATGGTGACAATTGAACTCCTTCATCACCGAGGCCTCGTTTAGGAACTCGATCCTCTCGCGCATGCTCGCAGACTCATTGACCGTCTTGATGGCCACCCTGGTCTCTGGCTCATCCTTCACCACTCCCTTGGCTATTCCCTCGTACACCATTCCAAAGGAGCCTTGCCCAAGCTCCCGACACATGGTGATCTTCTCCCGGGGTACCTCCCATTCATCTGGAACATACACTGAGGGGAGAGAGAACAGGCTGTGATGTTCCACTGCTGCCCGTGCTGTGATCGTTCCCTGCTCCACCACAGCAGCTGCCCCAGCACTTTCAGTCTTCAAAGCCCACACAGAATGCTGAGACCTTGCACCATGTGTGCAAACAGTCCAGGGTATTTCCCATACAGAGGCAGGGGGATGATGGAATACAAATAAACATGAAAGAAAGGTCTAGATGGACTTGAAGCGGCCTCACTATGCTACTGACATACTGGGATAAAAATAAGAAATCTCAAAGCACAAAACCAGGGTGGAAGAGGCTCAAATCAATGCTTTAGCTTAAATCTTTTCTTGGAATCCTTGCTCTCCTAATTCTCCCAGACAGCATCAAACATACTTGATTATCTGTATCAGTTTCGTGTCTGCTGTATTCTCTATTAACAGACTTATTTTATGACTAGAGGGAAGCAGGCTCTGATCCAGTAGCTCTTTGCATGGCACTGTTCTGATCCTTTGCACACACCATTGCACCAGCAAAGGCAGAACTTGCTGCTGCTGCTGCTGCAGGTCTTTGATCTGAGGCAGAAGAGAGCTCTCAGAAGGTGACTGCCAGGAGGCAGGACTGCCTCAGGCAAGAACACATCCAAGCACTCACTGATGCTGCTGCCTATCAGTCACCAAAGGAGGGGACAGTTGTGTCACATGCTCTGCATGGGTGAAATGACAGGATGAAAATAGAGGATTATAGCATGAACACTGTCAGACCTTTAACCCTAACGGTGTTGCTATAAAAAAACCCAGTAAAATAGTCTGCTGCCACTCTGGGTAAACCCACTAGTCTCCTGGGGGCTTTTGGAAACACTGTTCCAGCAAGAATTCTACAATAGCAGCGCCAAACTAAACCATAAACAGAAGCACTGAGGCCTCAAGGAAATTTGTCTCATGTTCTGATTTCTTCAAGCAGTGGGTTTGTTTCAATAGGGCAAAACAGAGCTTAAAAGGGCAAACGTGAAAGACTACAAATTCATTAGTTCTTCCTTCATTCCAGTGAAAATGTCACTGGAAGAGTAGATGATAAACTGAAAGTGAAACTAGTGAATTCAAATTTGCCTCAGGTGGATAAAACTACAGGAAAACAATTCAAAAACTCCCCAGTTTCAGTAGAGAAGGGGCATTTACATATCAGCAATTGCGGATTCCATGAGTGTGCTAAAAAAACAGAGAAAGTGGTTTTACAACATGCCTTTTGGAGTTTCACACCTTTCAAAGTCACCAACAGAACATGCAACAGTAAAAGCATCACAAGTGTAGGTCACACTCACCGTCTGAGGCACTGAAGTACTCGGGGTTCACAGAAGCATAAAGTACTCCATTGCCCAGTCTGTCACTGTTCCTGTAGAAACATTGTTTTTTAGTTTTTAATCTTTAAATCTGAGTATATTTCAGATGATCTCTTCTACAGCTTTTCCACTGTTTGCTCAACCACAGAATATTATTTACTGTACATGGAGTTTTTCAGACAAAGGCGGCAAACTGAGATCTTATCTACCTCACATAATCAATGGGAACACAGTCCAGAACAGCTTCCCAGGAATTCTGGAGTCTTCTCTATACCAAATCAGCACCAGGAAAATGTAAACACCAAGTACTTTTTAGCTGCGGGGTAAACTTTAAAGAAAAGCAGCTGTATTTCTGTATAACCAGGGGAACCGTGGCTGAGAATGCACTTTAACGTCACCAGCTCTGCTGTGGGAGAGAAGTTTTTAGCAAAAGACAAGACTCTTTTAGCGGGGGATTCCTTTCAACTATTTCCTAAGTGTTTCTATGATTTTATTTTAAAACCACACAATGCCACACCTCCTAATTTTACTGGGGTGATTTTCGGAATAAGACACATAATAAATACACTTTGAGAGCTTTTGCAGGAGGCAGGCTCACAGAGAAAACATTCTTGTGCTAGAACAACACTCTAAAGAAGGAAAAATTATCAGGCATTTCACCTAGGAGACGCTAAGAAAGGAAAAGCAGGTATTGTAATCAGCAGAGACAAAACCTTTCTGGAGAGCTTCAGCAGAACTGGTACCACTGTCTGCAGCGCTACCAGTGAATTAAGAGCTGGAAATCCTGGGATACTCACTGAGCATAATTAATGTGAGAATAATAAAAAAATGCCAGAACTAGAAAGTTGCAAGACTGAACATTTGTACTGACTTCTATTAAGTCCTTGTTTTGTATTTCAATGAGATAAAAAAAAAAAATAAAATCACTAGTTACAAAAAACAAAACTGAGGAAAACAAATTAACAGAACAGTCCCCACAACTGCTCTTGGCCAGGATACAATTTTCTAAGTGAATGTAAAGACTTTAAAAAACCCTCTAGAATTCCAAAAACAAACAAAAAAACAGATTAACCTAAATGGAACTAACTTTTCATGATTTATATTGACCCATAGTTCAGTCAAATCTGCTGATTACACACGTCCAGTGTGTGCCATCGTTGCCCCACTGATATGTTCCTCACAAGCATTCCTCTTCCCACTCAAACATGATACTGCAATAAAAAGCCTCGTCATATCTCTAGCAGCAGCAGCAGCCAGATGCTGGTAACTCTAAGCCACCTCCTTTTCCACACCAATGAGACAGAATCTACTTCAGCCTCTCCCTCTGAATGCCATTTCTCTTTTTCATTTCTAACTCACCCTATGAGCACAGATTTGAAAATAAACAATTTCCCTCCTGCACGTTTGAGCACCAGCACATAAAACTCACCTCTTTTTGTTAAAGACGTAGAGCATGATCAGCAATCCCCCAAGGATGAGCAGCAGAGCAATAGGGAGCACAATTACCAAGTGCAGGAAGTTTCCATAGTTTGCTGCTGCAACCAACAAGAAAACAATTGTATCAAGGTTTCTAGAAAACCTCTGTTAACAAAGAAACATTCAAAACCCACTCAGTGTATTTCCATACAGGGAAGAAATCAAAGTTCTCATTTTCTTGTCTGATGTGGAAAAATGTACTCGGAAACCCTCCCTGACTGCAGATGAGTGAAACAAGAAAGCAGACACTGAAAGGCATTAATTTTGTACAGAACAGTGTCTGTCTGGGCTTTGTTTTCACAAGTTATGCTTAAAGGACTTACATTCCTCAGTGAACAATATCCAATTGTTCACTTGCACATTCACCTTTTTTTCCACCTTCTGTTCACCTTGCAGCTGCTTGAATTCAGAATATATATGCACTGCTCTTTACTTCAAATTGTTCAAAATTCAGCAACCAGAAAACCAAAAAGGGATAATAGATGGAGCTGCGGTTTTCTGGAGATATATCTGCTCTACAGCTAAACACAGAAGTACTTAAAGAGGGTCTCTGTGCTCATGTTCTTCCAAAACATAAATGACTCCCATTGTCAGGACCAGCATCACCCTTTCATCAGGACTTTTTTTTTTTTAAATCAAATGTCATTCAGAACAGGTCAACCTGCCAGCCAAAAATCTAAACAAATGATTTGTTTCTCCTGTTATTTTGCAATTTAAAGCAGGTTTGCCTTGTTGCCACAGGTTTTGTACATGCCAGCTCCATGTTGTTATGGCTAACATCACATTCCCAGCATAGCTGCACATCCCAGGAAGCCACAGCAGGGTGTTCTCCACACCCACCACCTGCTGCACCTCTCACAGATACCCAAAGCTGCAAGGAAAGGACCACACCTCAAAAACACCTCCTGGCTGCCAACACTTCCCAAAAAAACGGACCAGAGAAGAGTTCCCAAAGAATCATCAGCAAGCAAGAGGAGTGCTCGGAGCACGGGCAAGAGGCTCAGACACCCAGGCACATGAACATCACGAAGCATTAAAAAAACAATAATCCCCAATTTAACACAGACAACAAACATTGTCTTACATTTGGGCTGCACATAGAAAGAGATGGGCTCAGTCCAGGAGCCATTCCCAGCTAAGGAAGTGGCCTGAACTCTAGCAGAATAGTTTCCAGGGTTCAGGTGAGTCAGTTTAGCTCCTCCAAGCTTCTTGTATTCCTGTCTGGAAACACATTCCCGCTTCTCCTAGAAGAAAAAAGCAATTTACACATGTTAATATCTTCACATTCTGAAGAAAGCAATATAGCTGCAGGATAAACTTATTTTTATAACTAAAAGCTCCACCTGATCAGTTTTACTTCAAAAACCATAAGGAGATCTGTGGAATTTAAGAACTCAAAATTAAGGAAATAAAGGAATGATATGCTGGCAGGTGCTGGGGGTCTGAAATCACGATTTCTGTTTGTGCAGCACTGCACAGAAGCATGTTAAGAAAGATCGGTTTTTGTACATAAATTAAGAGCTATGAGCAGTAATGTCAAATCCTCACCTCGCCGTGCTGCCCATATTTGATTTCATACATCAGGATCAGCCCGTTTGGATTTACAGGCTCCAACCACTTCAGGTAGACGGTATTTTCCTCTTTTGCTTCCCATGATACCGTTCCTGGAATGTTATCTGCTCCCTCTGTAAAATATTTACAGGTGATGAGAGAAGAACACCTATGACTGAAACAGGAACTTAGGCAAGAGTTGAGGAAAACGAAAAGGTTCATGATATTCCTCAGGTGCAGAAGCTCTGCAGCAAGAGCCATTCAAATCCAGGGAGCAAACTCCTTTGGCCAAGTGCCTGCTGGAGATTAGCTCAGTCTGAACTAAACTACTGGTTTCCCAGAAAACCAGTGCAGAGTACACAGCCCCACCAGGTATGGGCTGTGTGCAACAGAAACACCTGTGTATCAGCACCTGCTTCTCCCTTCCCAGCTCTCCCCAACATCAAAACAGTGCGCGGAGCTATTTCCACCAAATGGCTGTAAACACACACCTGCCCCACTGACAGCCCTTTCCTAAAACAGTCATAGGAAATCTGTCCCCATTTAAAACAGAGTCTTATCAGCAATCCAGGAGCTGCTTTATCCTAATTTAGTTCTTGATAATTTTACGTGACTTACGTAAAACTTAACGTGAAGCCTGTTTCCGTCTGGGCTGAAAAAAGACCACCTTCTCAAAGATACAGAAGAAAACAGTATTGTTTAGCCTTTAATTTTCAGAGTCATGTGTCAGAAATTTGGGAACACTTCTTTCCTTTTCCCTGATCTCACATATTTCCTTATTTCCTTGAAATAAGCAATACTTTTTGGTGTTTTTTTAACTGACACAGCTGGATCTGGATTATGATAGCCTTTCCTTCCAGAAACAAAACAAAATTGCTACCATTCTGCATCCAATATCCCCAGACATCTGCTGGAGTCAGAAGCTCGTTACTGGATGCATCTGAGCTTACACTAAAATCATCTCTATTCTTCTCAGAAGTACAATCTGCAAAAGTCCCAAAGATGAGCACAGCATTCAATGTTTCCTAGTTGAAATAGTCTACAGGCCAGGGACTGGGCACGAAGAAACACAGTATTCCTCCTGTTCCCAGGCTGGACAAATGCATGGTCGTTCTGTGACAGAAGAAACATTTGGCAAACATTCCCACCAGCAAAACTCGAACATCTGCAAACAGTTCCGAGTGAACACAGCAAAACCAAACATTAGCAGAGAAACGTTGCCGTGTCTCTATTCAGCACACAGGGAGCTGAGCAACAAAACCTTTCAGCCCACCATGTCTGGGGATCTCACTTCTATTGCTGGGAAACAGAGTCTCTCCTAATTATCCTGGCAGTCAACTTCTCCCTTTCTCCAGCTCCCAGCACAGACTCAAACACAGCACTCAGTATAGTACACACAGCACACCAGTCAAGGACATGAAACAAAAAATCTGTGCAGTCCCAATTTATCCTGCTGCATACAATTTTTTTACTATACCCCAGTGTATTTCTAACTGGCTTGGGAGAGCTTGTCCCCCCTGAGCTTGGTGTCTCCCCAGTAAAGGCAAGACTGGCCCTCTGTGTGAGCATACCTGAAGGCATGGTTCTGGCGAACACGAAGTTGGACGCGCTGCAGCCGAGCGTGTCAGCCTCGTGGTTGCAGCTGTGGATATCGATGCGGTAAAGAGTGAAGGGCTGGAGATGGGAGATCACAGTTCTCTCCTTGCCATCCACCTTGGTCTCAAAGAAGGGATATTCCACCTCGCTCTCCTCCGCGTCAGAGGCGTTGGTGAAGTGGTCGGTCCCGGTCACGTTCCTGTTCCGAGTGGCCAAGGTGGCGTTGGCGATTCGGAACACGTCCCTCCGCTTCCGGTCGGGCCTGAGGAACACACACAGGAACAGAAAGGGTCTTTAGAGAAAACCCGCTTCTTCTCCAGCTTTGGGAAAAGTGTACAAAACTCCCCAATGAAACAGGCAACAGCTAATAAAAAAGCTAAATAAAGGAAACTGCAAAACAAGAGGAAAACTTTCTCTTAATCTGAACCTGCCGTGTGTCAGCACATTGCATTTCTCTCTCTTTTTGGTCACGAACCAACCAAAACTCTGAAGCTCACACTGCGCCCCAAGATGAATGTGCAAACTTCTGACCTCACACAATAAACCAAACAGCAAAAAATGACTCCACCATTACTCAATAAGCATCCTGGATTTGTATTTCATGACAGTAATGTTGATGCTTAAAATAAAAATCAGATGCTGAAGGCTGAAAAGGTTAGGAGAGAAAAACTGTTCTGAAGTTTGCTGGATTAGCAAAGGAAGCTGAGCCTACTGAGAGTTAGCTTTGCAGTTGTGATGAAATTAGAATGTATTGCACTGAGAGGAGAAACCTTGGAAGGCAGCTGAAGGCCATGAATGTCCACCACTACTCGGGTGGTCATCTGTGAATCTCTGCTTCTCGTACCAAACAAAAGCTCTGCAAAGGAAAAATCTTCCTATGTGAGAAAACTCAGCACTAATGTTGTGTAGAGCCACAAATTCAACAAGCAGCTTTGCCTTACAGGCATCTGGGTGAAATTTAAGCAGAGTTAAGAAGCTGAGGATTTACAGTCACACCATTGCTTTCTCAGGCCTGGGGAACTGCTGTACTGGACAGTTCTGAGCGACAGGACAAGGATCAAGATACTCTTAGAACCGTGTGGGTCAGGTAACCAACACCCTGTGGCCACACACTGGGCCTCTGCCTTGGTCCTGCCCCAGATCTGAGGTTGTTCTGCACAGGAGCACCAACTACACAGGGCAGTCCGGCTTCACTGCTCTGCTCCTCTGTCTCCAAGGGCTGCAGGAATGCTCACACCCAAAAAGCAACAACCCAGGGGAGACAAAGGAGAATGTAAGAAGAGTCACACTACAAAACCAAAACGGGCTTGAATCCTACCCCTGAAATCACTTCACCAGTGCCCATGGAGCAACTGCCCAGTGCAACAGGTACCAAGGACATGAGGTCCAATATCTCTACCGGAGAGAGAGTTACGAACCAGGCAAATGAGGCCTCCCTCGAACACAGAACAGGAGGAAAGATGACTCAACAGGAGAACTTAATTCACTGTCAAATATATCATCTGAGTACATGCAGCCACAGAGCAGCACGCTGCAGAGAGAGCCAAGAACAGGCTCACTCGGTTTTGAAACCTTCTGGCAGAGGCTGGATGAATATTTTTCTTTAGGAGTTCACTACAAAAATTTCCAAAATCCGTTTACTACATCTTGAGTAGTCTTTTTGACACTCTAACCACCATGTAAACCACGTCACAGAAATAAACACAGACAAGAAAGAATTTCCTAAGTTAGCAACAAATTGTTTTAAGCAACACACAAGTGGATATCTTGTCAGTTAAGGCAATTTCACAGGAGATACAAGTATTTGTGCCTCATCTACACTGCTGTCTATGGAAGTTACTAAACCTATTCACCCTGCTTAGGATGAGTATTGATTTACTGCTTTAGCTCAGCACAAAGAGCAAACTTTTCATCAGGAAAAAGTTGGATGCCTACCCCTGAACTGATGAACATTTGCACAGATTCTATGGTTAAAGCAATAAAAATAAAAAGTTCATTTTCAATCAACCACAAAAGCATGTAGCAATGCCAGAACCCAAAAGGCCTGACTTTATCACTGCTTTTATGGGATTTCAACTCTTGGAGTTTCAACTCTTTGGTGGTATCTGGGGGTGGGGTGGGGAGTACAGCCCTACCTCGTCTTTGGGGAAAAAGATAAAGGAACACAAAACTTGTTGGTGAAAACTACAGTTGTGTCAGCTGCAGAATAACTACAAGGCAAACATAACTAAAAACATCATGAGATTTGACATCAGTACTTTTCGGTCAAGCGGCTTCCTGCATTCATGAAATGCAGAGACAAAGGCAAAAGATAAGCATCCAAGGAAATAAGGAAAAGTCTAGAGATAAAAACTTGAAAAAGCATCTATTCCATTAACGGAGAGGAGAGAAGAGAAATGCAAGAGAAAAATTTAAAATAACACTATAAAAAATTAAATCAAATTGAGAAGATTAAAAAAAACTTGGGCTACTAAACAGCAAAGCTCACTGTTCTCCTACTTCATGGCAATTTTAATGTTACTGCTCAGGCTACACACAGAGCCCGTCCCAATCTGCTCATTAGAGAAACAAAAACCCTGAAGAATAAACTCATTCTCCTCTGGTTGTGAGTGTCTCTTCAAGACTAAGCAGAGTCCTCTTTGAAATCCACCATGGCACTAAGACACATGGGGTCATCCAGAAGTTGCACAAGAGATTAGATCAACAGACTTCTTAAACAATCTTAAAACCACCCAGCCAAATACTTTCATGCTGTATTACACGCTGCAACTCTTTCATAATAACCTGGAGACAGGTAGAACACTGGAAACAAATACTGCTATTGAGGCTTGCATTAACACATTAATTAACTTCTCCCTTGGGAAAGAGAGAAAAAAAATTGACATCAAGTAACAAGCTGCTTAGATGTGTCCCATGGAGATGTCTCACCAGCCCATAAACTTTAATTTCCCTGACATACAGGCTCTTAAAAGTTGCTTGGTTATGCAGCTATTGCTGAGCATTGTCCCTTATCTGCCCCTGCTGTTACAAAACATCCTAATGACAGTAACTTAAGAAAAAAGGACAAGCTTTTGGGAAATTCTCTGTGAGCTGGTCAGTTTATTTGTTACTGAGTTCAGGGTTCTATGAGTTTTCTTGGAGGGGGGCAGGAATGCAAGAAAATTTGGGAGAAGACAACACCTTTTAAATTACAAACGTTTGGGGAAATAGAAAAACCTCCTTTTCAACAGACTTTCAAGTAGTTTAGACTTCACACGTGCCTTTCAAAACTCTTTGCTGCGCTATTTCATGAAGTCCAAAATCAGATCTTAAGATTTTCCATGGCTCAGGAGTTACACTGGGGCCAGACATGGTGGCTGTAACTTCCCTGCACCAGATCTCAGCTGCTGGTTCTCGCCATCAGTAGATAAACACTGTACAAGGTCAACCCCAAATGCTCAGTATGACCCAAACACAGCTCAGATGAGATACTTCACACCTCCCAAGAGTGGCAGCATTTAGTTCTCCTTTTTTTGGAAAATGCCAAGAAGGACTGAGAGCATCAAAGTCCCAACCCCAACAAGTCAATCTAACATGTCCTTGAACAAAGGTCAAAGAAATCACAATGGAGAGTGATATGAACCAGCATCAGCAGCAATGCCACACTTTAGGGTTCTCAAGCACAGGATTTGACTTCATGGACTTCCCCTGCCACGGGAGAATGAGACAAGGTGCACCACAGATCTGACAGTGCATTAAAGACTGTAAAACAACAGCTGTACACTGTGTGCCCTGCCCCAGGATCCACTTACCCAAAGTAACAACAGCTTACCTCAAGGATAAATTGGAAACTCAAGGATCAAAATCACCAGTTAATTCAGTAGTATCTACTCTGTGTTGCAGCGCTGAATCATTACAATTCCACTTAACACGTAAGCAGGTGTTTATCGTGGGAGAGTAGAAATATTTAATACTTCTCTGCAGCACAGGCCCAGGAAACAAACAGGCCCTTTGCAATTAGTGCAGTGAGAAAGGAAGACCAGTTTCAATTCTGCGAGGTGACTGCGCCCTTAATTTCAAAGATAAATCTTCAGATTAGGAACACAAGTGTTTAAATGGTTATTTAGAGGAAAAGCCCATCTGAAACCCTTTGTCTGCCTCATGTTGCTTATCCTTGAAACCCTCATAGACCAAGAGCTCCTTAAGTGACTCTTGAGTCTGAAAAGAAACCATCACTGAAATCCTTGATCAATAGAGGCAAGAACCCTTACTATGGGCTAGAATTGAAAGAAAGAAATGAAAATTGGCAAATAAGAGAAACTGCAAAGTAAAGCTGTGGATTGTCTCACATGAAAGGAAAGGTAATGTTCGGTGTTTCAGCTGTTTCTGCGTGTGCTTTCACATCCAGGAAACCTCAGTTCCAGGAAATGTTAAAAGATGAAATTAGCAGCCCTACTTCCAAAGAAGTGTCCAAAATCCATTACCTGGGGACAAAGATGGAGTTGTGAAGGAAGTTCTCAAAGACTTTCCGGTACTCTGCTTCCTCCTTCTCTGCTTGCTTTTCTGCCTCTGTCTTGGGACAAGCACAACAAGGTCCTTTTTCCCCCCCACAGCCCTCTGGCTTGGTGGGTTCAGTGGCTTCTTCTGTATCAATGGTCCCATCAGCATATCTTCGAATTGGGACTTTATCTTGGGGAAAAAAAAA
>VZRN01003881.1:898505-913271 GCA_013397935.1 Dasyornis broadbenti
GGGGAAATCTGTATTTCCAAGCACTAAAAAATTCAGAGTTCAGTTTTAGTCATGAGCAATAAAGCAACATTCTCCAAGATCATACTATATTTATCTATTTTTTTTTACTCAAAATAGGCAGTGAAATGCTTCAGACATTTTTAGACTTCAGATAAATATATATCAAATATAAGCAACTCAAAACAGTTATTGATAGTGGCCAAGCCTTTTATCATAAAGAACCCAAAGTTCCATGGCTGGCCTCGATCAGTCCAATGAGCTTTTTACCCTTTTATTTCCACAAAATACAAACACACTTACGTAGTAAAATCATTCTCCTTTTCAGAAGTTGTAACACTGGTGCAAGAGCACACAAACACTTTGTAATTTGGATTTTTCCGGTAATTGCTCCACACCTTCATTATCAAGAGATACTAATGCAGGAAACGACCAAACCTAGACAGTTTAAACAACTCCAAACCCTGAGCAGACAAGTCATGGAGGTGACAGGGCAAATTCCTGACCTGTGACACTCTCTAGTCAGTACTTTGACAAGAGAGGGAAAATATCTCAGTCGACATGATGACTTTGGAAGAGCTCCAAATCAGACCCCTCAGAACAGCCAAGCCATCCATCTTTCTCTTTTTTCCAAATTTGAAACTTCCTGATGGATTTGCAGTCCACTTGCAGGACTCATTCAAACCAATCCTCTTTTTAAAGGAGGCTTGTGCTCCACCAAGAAAAGAATTAGAACACAAGCAGCACTTGAGGATCAAATACACAAACGGGATGAGCCATCCAGCAGTAGGAACAGAACTGTCTGCTCTCCCTTGGACTGCCCTGATTAGTCTCTGACGACATCTACTTACGCCTCTTTGTAGTAAACAGTGAAGCTAATGAGGTCTCTGTAATCTGGAGGGCGATACCGCTCCCATGTCAGTTTAATCCGATTCTTGAGCGTTGTGTTGGAAACAAAATGCAGAATTTTGCTTTCACCTGCAATACAAAAGGACAGGACATGCCAGAATTGGCATCACATCACCTGTCAGAGTTTTTTTGTTTCTCAGGTATCAGTTTTGGTGAATGAGCCTTTCCAGTAGCACCTATGACACCACAGGATACCAATAGCCTTTTTCTCTGTAGAGCTTCCTCTTTCCTCCTACTACATTTGAGTGTTTAAGGGTAAGCAGTGACCTTGGCAATCAGTTTAAAATACGTTTGAGCTACTTGTTATTAATTTTTTTGAAGCAGATTTTCTTCTAATGCATCATCAGAAAGCTCTTGAACGCTACTTCAGACTCTCCCTGAGCGAGGAATGGAAGGGCTGTTTATCCACAGGATTGCTTTGGAAGCACTAAATTCATCATCCAATTCCAAAGCACGCGCGGAGCAGTCACTGGCCTCTGTGTGCTCACTCTCCAGGACAACTTTTGACAACTACCATTTGTTTTTCTGGAGAGTGAACAACATGGAAAAGACAAAGGAGTTTACATTCCTATTCATCAGAGGCTGGACCAAGAACTCCAAAACTCAGTTCATATACGGCACAACCATTTGATGGCAGCAGCTTCCAGCTACTCTTCTGAACAGACCTGGATGGAAGCCCGCAGCTTTGAAATGAATGGCTTCCCACTACCAACTCACTGAGCTTTCCAACCCAAAACAAAATAGCATTTTAAAAACTTAATTCTTGGATGAAGAAATTGTGTTCTGTCAACTGTGAGCTAGTTTCTAATGTTCCTTAGAAGCTCTGAAAATAAAGAGGTTTTCACCCTCATGTACACTGGCACTGTTGGTGCTATCTTTGCAAAGGCAGTTGAGCTTTTGTTGATTCTTTTGCCCTTCTCAGAGTCAGAAAGCTTTCTGTACTGGTTTCTTTAAAAAGCAGGCGGCGGCTGGCACTGGCCTCAGTGGTAGTAAGGCCTGGCTGTGTGTCTGTAACTCCTCCAGGACTGCAAGGCTTTGCTCTATTGAATGTGCAAAGAATGGAGGGTGCTTACAACAAGGATCTGGGCCATCTGCGCGTCTGCATCGCGCCTAAAGAGACGTTCAGCAGACTACGTGTCCTAGTTTCGTAAACACCATCCACAACAAGGGGACTTGACTTATACACAAGATCCATTTTAGTTACTCAGCTCCAAAAACACCACAATCTGACCAAAAGAAAAATACATTGTCAGTTTTAAGGGTTTGAGGTGAAACCTCATGTAGGCAACCCTTAATTCCTAGATGAGAGATTGCTTTTAAATGTGCTGTTACACCTGGAGTCCTGATGTGCAGACCACCAAAGCCAAGAGAGGACTTTCCAGTAACTCTGAGCATTGCAGAACCAAAAAAGAAATGCAGAAACACTCAAGCTTTGGAATACTGCAGAACATTAAAAAGTGTTCTCAATTCAAAAGCAAAGAATTTGAAAACAAAGCAGAGGAAACTCAGTTTGAAACAATCATTTCCAGCAATCAGGTACAGTATTTGGCAGGAGCTGAAAAGAAGCTGAATGTATCACGCAATCTGTTTTGGTGACCATGGAATTGTTATTCAGCAGCATCCTTAGTATCAAGAAAGAGTAAATATCTGAGAGAGGAAAACACCTATAATGACGCGCAGTTACAAAGGAGACTGAGAAATTGCTCCTCGTTGGATACACCAAACTACTGGATTTCATTTCTCACTTCCCAGGTATGCTCCTATTGTTATCTGCTGCTGCTGTCACAAAACAGGGGATCTGGGAAGCAGTCATCTTCTCCAAGGGGGTTTTACAGGTGGGATAGGCACTGTGTAACCACATCGCTTTCCACTCGTGCTAATGTACCTTCACAGCTACAGTTTAAAACCTGAACAAGCACAAGGGCTGCAAGTCCTAAACTCTAAACATTGCAATGGGCAGCAACATGCCAGCATGTTGGGTTTTTCCTTGTGACACCCTCCTGTGCAGTTTGCGCTGAGATTTTTTTTGCTTGTTTACTTACATGAGGCTCTCTCCCCATTGTTCCTTGGATTGATATCTCCTTTGCTCTGTCGTCCCTTGGTTCCTGAAACTTCCTCCATACGGTAGATCTCAGAAACACACAGTTTAGGATTAAATGCAAAGTACATTTTCCCCTCACTGATTGTCAAGTTATGATGGTTCCAGTCCCACAGCTGCTGAAGATTGTGGTTGTCGAGCACGTAGAAGGAATAATTCCTAGAAGGAAGTTTTTGAAGAAAAAATACTTCTTTTAACTCACAGCCCATTCCAGTGAAGAATCCCTTAATGTCAGAAAACTTTCAAACAGTGTGTTCTCTCTTTCTTTAAATTGGCGTTCAGCAAAGGGCTTTCTTCTCTCCCATGGAGCAACATATCCCTGAATGCTCAGGGGGAAGGGAAATGAGTGTGCCACAGGACTCCAAGGGTGACACCACACCATCGAAAGCCCACTCCAACATGTGTTTTAATAATTGTATAGGAGCTGCTATGAGGAATATAAATTCATGTCCTCTGAACAGCAGATCTCTACACTGGATTTTTTATTTGGTGGCAAATGGGAAGCAGCAACCTTAGATACCTTATGGAAGGAAAAGCCTTCTGGAATTTTGACAATAAAACACAGTCATTAACACAGCTCTTGCTTAGGTTTACAAAAGCAGCTGTAAGAGTTTGCATATTCAGGTTTCCTTGCCTCAGTGTTTTACCTCTTGGCCCAATAAAGATTTCCTACATTGTGCCAAGTACAGTTGCACCTGTACATCAAAACCAAACAGCAAACAGTTGTACTGACCGCACAGCATCCACACTTCAGAGCACAGAACTAAACACGGGCAGCTGTGCTGAGCCCAGTCCCTAAGCACAGCCCCGGAAAAACATGCACATCCTTTATTTCCACAGATACTATATACAAAGTTGTGTGCATAAGGCCTACTAAATATTATGAAAACCCTATTAAATATTATGAAGAAATTCCTGGTACTACTCAATTGGGCTAGATTGAAAAGAAAGACACACATGCAACAAGAAGCAAGATTATAGGCTCTACATCAGCAGCAAGACAACACCTGCAAGGACACTGAAACTTTGGGACAGCAGAGACAGGAATGCACACTGGCAAATGAGATAAAGGTCTGTGTAGCTGATGAACCTAAATCACGCCAATCTACCATGGCAGCATTTATTTCACTCCCTGGCACATCTCTCTCTCAGTTTCCCTATTTACAAGGAGAAATTATTTTCTTGCTGTAAGAGCACGTTCACTACAGACATGGTTTTCAAAAGAGGCAATGAAAACTCTAAAAACAAAGTAGATTTGCTCTGAACTTCCCACTTTCCATGAAAACCAAGGCAAGGACCAGCAACTGAATAAGGAACACCGAACTGCTAAAGTGCTGTTTTGTTAGTCCAGTTCAATAAATAAAGGGACAGTGGCAGTGGGCTCTGTCATGTAATGAACAACGCTCATAATGAGCTTTAAGTGACCCTCCCTCCCCCCCCTCAAGGCACTGTTGGCACAAGCAGCTCTTGTTCCAGCAGCCCACTGCTTCCCAGGTTAAGATCCCACTCCCTGTTGTTCATAATTCTGTCCATGTAATTGTTCAGGCTCAGTCCCTCCTTGTCAGGTGCCTACTTCCACCTAAGTATTTTTGGACATGTTATTTAAGACTGTGGTAATGCCTGAATTATGCCAGGCATTTTCCAAGCAAAGAGACTGCCCCTGATCCTTGGTAAGTAACTGTAGTCACTTCCCAACACAGCGGAATTTTAGCACAAGTAGCTCTTTACTATAGATCTCTCTTACCTCCCCACTCAGCCCTGTTTTCTTCTTCAAAGCTGCACCTATTTGCTTCTCTATTTGGGAATGTGACTGAAAAACCTCCTGTTTCTCCTCAATTCAGTTCTGCTTGCTGACAGACAAGGTACCATAAACATAATTACTACTTGAGCCACAAAGCTAAACTCAGATTCAAAGAGGCTGAGGGGAGAGAGGGGAGAGAAGCAAAAGCAAACCGATAACTGGAGTGTGTGTGAGGGCACAGCCCGCCGGGAGCGGCTGAACGAGCCCGTGCTCAGCACTGCCAATCCTCTGGGATTTGCAGCTGGAAACAAGCTCCTCCACAGAGCCAGTGCTCTTCCTGAGCAGACAGTGTGTTCTGCAAGGGCATGAGGGAGAGCTGCCCTTTCACTCTGTCAGATGGTGGAATTTTAAGAATTCAAGACTGACCAAAGAATAGCCTGAGAAAAAGTGGGAGGCTGTGAAGAATCCCTCATGCTTTAACTTTAGACAGTCGGGGCAGATAAATCAGATATAAACAACCTTTCCAATGACTCTCCCACCACCTTTTCCTCTACAAATTCCCCAAATTCTTCATTTAATAGTTCTGTCATTATGGAGGGGGACTGATTTCTCCCACAGAACACCGGTTTAAACTTGGGATGGCCACCTGATTTGGGATGAGAAAGAGCAAGACAATTTGCGGAAGGGCCCTCACCAAACCTCAGCATCACACACTCTGCAGAGATAAAAACTTTTGCCTTGACTATCTTTTACCATCATAGGAAAACAGGAGTTATGTACAGCAAAAAGTATCACATGGTGAGTAATTATAGAAGCAATATAATCCACAGCAAACATTTCAAGGGATCAACTTTTCCTGACCAGTCTTTTGTGTGCTCGGTAGATAATCCATGTAATGCTAACATTTCAAGGAGCTGCAAACAATTGCAACTTGCACTGTTTCACACTGGCTGGGTCACTTCCAGTTGCACTCTCTGGTCAGTAAAATGCGTATTTCCCTTCAGCTGACTTCTCCATAAAACTGCTAAAAGCCAACAGTAAAGAACTGCAAAGAAATTCAAATGTTTCTGAAGACGCTCTTTTCTCAAATAGAGCAAAAAGAACAAACAAAACCACTGTATTGATGTAAAGAATCTACCTAGAAAAACCTAAAGGGAAAAGCGACAGCAAAGATACCATAAAATAGTTGTAATATACTCATTTTAATACGCTGATTTGGGCAGTAATGCAAACAAGCAATGCTGTGCAGCGGTGTTCATGAGGAGAAAAACGCTGCATGTTAATGGAAGAGGAGATTCTATAAATGACAAGTGAATGGTTTATAGGAGACTTATTCTCCACAGCTTTCTATTAAAGTGAAATTGCATCCAGAAATATCAGAACACTTACCCATCCACCTGTTCCTCACCCAGAATGTACCGCAGGTTCTTCAGAAAAGACAGGGACACCAATGCATGGGAATGACGAATCTTCACATACCCTGTTACTGTCTCAATCAGACCCATAAAATTCTCCAGTTCTGAGGCAATGTTATCTACAGTAAGAAAAAGAAAACCATTATCATGACAGAATTCACAGCTTTGACTAATATTCTGCTTAATGTAGTATTAGCTCAGTAAAAGAAAATGTTTATACTTGTTGTTTTTGAAAATGTTTGTATTGTTTTTGAAAATGAGAGACACTGGTTTTCCTCCCCCAGGAACAGTTGCCTATGCAGCCAGATGGCTGAAGGGCAAAATAAAGCCCCAGAGTAACAGTGGGAAACCAGTCTTGCTTTTCCATACTGGAATACTTGATTTTTCCATGGGCATTGCCCTCTGAAGCCAGCACCAAATGGTGAAGCAGCATTCTGACCCTAGTGTAAACGTACACACCATGAGATGGAATTGCTCCTTGGGTATGGAGCAAAGCTCCAGCAGAAAGCTCCACTGGAAAACAGAGAATGAGACTGGAGAGAAGAGGGTATGTTCCTGCTCTGCTCTGGGCCACGGGGCATTGCTTTCCATGACCTGAAAAGCTTTGGCTACAAAACTGAGACCCACTGATGAAACAGCAAAGATAAAACCATGAGGTTGTCCTCCTGCCATGGAGCACATTCCACTCAACTCACTAAAGCTGATTTTCTATTACGAAATATTAAAATGACTGCAGACAAAGCTCCACTCTTCAGAACTGTCCCCTCCTCATGAACTGTCCCTGCCCAGGTCTGCAACACCCCATCCTTCACAAGCTCAAGCTTTGCTGTCCTTACCTCCAGCAGCCCCTGGCCCAACCCCACTGCCAGCTGTCCACACCACCTTGCCAAGTTATGCTGCAGTAGCGAAGGGAAGTTTTTGAGGACTTGGGAGAAGCTGCTCTGGGGTGTGTTTGCTGCCATAAACACACCAAAGACCTAATAGATGGCTGGGAAGACCAATTACCAAATACCAGTGGTTGGTTCCCATATCAAAGAAGCAGATGCTCTTCAGTACTCTAAAATAATGCTTAAATAAAATAAAAAAACCCCCACACACTTGCCCCAGGTAACTGGAACATCTCCTACAAGGGAAGACTGTACCTGTAACAGTGTGACCATAAGTAAAAAAATCCACATGCTGCTGTAACTAAACCCTGAAACTTTCATTCAGCACGAGGTAGGGAATCAAATAGATCCCAATCTTTCAACCTTATTCATGAAACCAAAAGGGATCTTCCATAGGGACATGCAAGTCCAATAACAACTAACAGCAATTTTTACTCTGCTTTTAAGAGCTCATCAACTGTCAACACGTCCCTGGCTGATGAATCACTGCTCTGACAAATTTAATCCAGCGCTTGTTCAAGACATGTGACAGAGGTGGCCAGCTCACTAATGCTGCCCATCCAGCAGCACAGTATTAGGCATTATATGAGCTCTCAGCACTCTGGATTCTGTGTTCTAGCAAAACACCACACCTTGCCTTAAAAAGTGAGGATCTGCAGTCTTACAATGCCATGTGACAAGTTATTTACCTACCCCGATGCAAGGATTTTCAACTTTTCCACCTTCTTGGGCCTTTATTACTCCTTTGGGACCACTGCTCGTCTAACTGCCTAATCCTGGTTCCTTGTCCTGCCAAAAAAACCTAACAAAAATACCAGCTTTCCCTGGGAGCTGAATACCTATTCCACCCGCGTGGGGCAGGATGGTGCTGCAGTGGGCCAAGTCAAACAGGAGCTCTGGGCCTGGAAAGCAAACAGCTTGCTGAGTTTTTAATGTTCTTATCATCAAGCTGACGACAGAAGGAAAAATGTGAAAAGCAGCCTTATCAGGGGTTCAGAAAGAGAGGGCGATCACTTACTTCCACGCCGGATGTTGATCAGCAGATTTCCCTTGAGAATTGTGCATCCTTGCAACATTTGTGCTGATGTGACAGAGTCAATGGTCTTCGTTTTCCCATCCTCACAAATTTTGGGGCAAGGCCCCTCACAAGGGCTGCAGAACATGCTGTGAGGAAAGAGGGAGATATTGAAAACAAACAGTGATATGCAACTCTGAGTCTACAGACTGCTTTGAGTTGAATTTTGGAAGATATTTCCCTCTAAAGCTTAGGCAAATCCTCCAGGCTAGAATGAAAGCTGCCATGCTTGTTCAGGATACACTTGTCTGCTGCCTTCCAGAGAAGCTGAAGCGTGGTACTTCCAACAGTGACCGAATGGGCCCATACCCACGATCTGCCAGCTTCTGGAAGCTCTGAGGTCCTTGCAAAGTCAAAGGCACTTCAGACAAAACCCAGTGCCCTCACAACTGTGCATTTACTCCAACTGAATTGTACCCAGGAACCCCTCCCTTCCATTTATGCAGGCAGCCTCAGAGTGCAGTGAGGTTTCGTGCTAATCCAGGCCCAACATCCCAAAATAGGCCAGCCAAGAACTGGAGATGGGAAAATACTGTTCACGTTCTTACAAAGTTGTCTGTGTCCACATCCTTAAACCAATATTTAAAGCTCAGCACTAGGGAATTCCATGCTCCTGGCCATTCAACTCAGAAAGACAACTGTGGGGGCACACAGTCAGGAGGGATGTGGAGAAAGTGAGCAGTCAATTAATCTCTACTTCTTACAGCTTGAGAGGCATTAAAGCAGCAAGTTTAAGGAAACAGAAGGTTGTATCTTGATGCAAGGACAACTAACTGGCAACAGGCATCAGGAGAGGAAGGCCAGAAGTCTAAGCAGGTTCAAAATGGGTGATACAGATGCAAACATCAAGAAAGACACAGTCCCAAACTCAGAGAAACCAGATTTCTCCGAAGTTGGGAGGCAACACTGAATCACAGGATCATTTCTTCTTCTTATAATCACAGGCACTCAGAAGCGTTTATAGCAGCCAAACTTAAGCAACAAGAACCCAGGGCAGACCAGCCTTTGGCTACAGCAGCTTTTTAGAGGCTCCATGTTATACTCCCTATATATTCATCTCAAGGTTGGACACTTCATGTGTGCACAACACATGCACTCTGATCACGCCTCCTGTAAATGCCTTTCCTAAATCAAGGTAATTTTTATTTTTCCATTTATTCTAGCACTTTGCTTGGTATTTCTTGATTATTTACTCCATCCTATCACTTTAGAGAAGAAAAATAAAAATTAAAAAACCAAACTCAGCTCAAAAGACAAAGGCTTCTGCTGACAACACTGATGGACATGGACTCACCATTTATTTTTTAAAAAAGAAATTGAACCCACTTTCTTCTGAGGCTTAAAGAAACATGTAAATTGGTAACAGTTTTCCATGCATAAACCATAACAGAAAGAAGCTCCTTTTCTTAGTAGTAAGCTCCTATTTCAAAATCCTGCTCTGTAACATGCCACAAACCACTAAAAGCTGCAGACACAAGAAAGAGGCTTCAACTAAATGTACAAAGAATGCTGGAAATGCTTTCCATTTGCAACTATTTGTTAACAGCACCTCTGGGGAACAGAACATTCACTAGCCTTGAGTTACAGCTCCTTTCAATCTCTGTAGAGAGCACAACACCGAGATAAGACAGGATGGCCGCGCACTCCAGCGTAAGCGGCTCAAACAGCTGCTACTACAAGCTCCAGGAGATAACAAAAGCTGCATTTCTCAGGTGAATATCTGGATTTGGGCAAAGGCTGTGTTAAGTTGCTTGTATCCAAATGCCAACTGGAGACTGCCTGGAACGGATGGATGACATGCATGCACAGACACACAACTGGTGCATTACCGCAGTCATCTTTCCAAAAAACACAGCAGCCTACAAAGACATCTTTTTAATGTAGTACTGAAGCACTACAAATTTTAGCACACTGAGTATTCTTTACTCAAAGTCCATGACTTCCAAGGGTCAGTAGGCAATGAAGGCTCCTTGATAAATCCACTGGCAAACAGCAAAAACTAGCAAACATTGCTCCAGCTGTTGGAATTAAATAACAGCAGGTGAGCGACACTCTGGCAAGAAATTATTCTGTATCATATTGTTGGCTGCTGCATTACTTTTGTTGTCACGATCTATTTGATTACTTCCTTCTAAAACACCATTGTTCTGGAAATAGTGAAAAAAGGGAAATTAAATATACTGAAGAATACATGTGTCTAAAATGCATATACACAGAAAGCAAATAATATGCAAGGCAAGGTAACTCCTAGGGTTTGTTCTGTGTGATAATGGTCATCAGCCTACTCCAACCTTGTGTTCTTGGGCTTCACTTTTGTTTCGCTGCTCTCTACTCAAAGGCCTGGTTCTTCACTGCAGGACCTCCTCCAGCCTTTCTGAACCAGAGCCTCCTGATGATGCACAGGACCACGCACCCATCAAGTGGATTCATCAGGGAAAGGTCTAAGTCAGCTTCTACCAGAAAGCCACACAACTCCCCATGGCAATTCCCCTTCCTATGGCCTCATTCTACCCCAAGTAATTTGCACCCCAAGCTGCCCCTGAACAGGGAGTGGCAAACCCAGACAGGACAACCCGGGCAGAAGCTGCGTTACCTTTGGCTCCCGTTGCGGATGAACCCCGAGGGACACTCGGCCATGCACTCATCGTTGTGAATCACGAACTTCTCGTATTCACTGGCATCCGTGGCGGGGACTTTGGAGCAGAACTCCCTGGTGACGCAGCGCCAGCCCTCGAACTTGTAGGTGTTGGGGGGGCAGGTGGGCAGGCACACGCCCTCGTAGTAGTAGTTGCGGCAGGCCACGCACGCCGTGTTGTTGTCGGGCGCCGTGCAGCTCCCCAGGCACTCGGGGTGGCAACACTCGTTTTGGTCGGTGCAGGCTCGCTTCCCACACGAGCTGGGGCACACTGCAGGACACAAAGCAAGGGAGTGTGAGCAACAGCTGCTGAGGTAATGGTGCCAAAGGAAAAGCCCTGTTCTGTGCAACTCTATGGCGATTCATTCCCTGTACGCTAGAGCATCTCTGAAAAAAAACCCAAACCCACTACTGTAAAAAATTCCTGTTTTCTCAGCTTTAGCTGCCTGAAAGTATCTTTTTCTCAGATCAAATTTATGACATGAACCAAGTAAGTAATAAAGAAAACTGCTGAAAGCAAGATCAACATAAGGATAATGGAAACAGGCAGTACTGGAACCTATTCCATAGCCCTAGTATTATGGACCTTTTTTGTTTTTTGGCATGCTGACTTATTGTCTTTCTAAGCATTTCTTGTCTTTCCTATTTGTACTTCAAATTGGTCTTTTATTGGCAAGAAAACAATCTTCCTTCAAAACAACTTAATTACACTTGTAGAAGGAAGCAGTGCCCTACTGCAGCACACATGGTTAGGCTGACCCCAGCGCAGCATCCCAATGTTGCTTATGTGTGCAAAATGCGGTTTAATAAAGTATCAAATCATCATCCACATCAAATACTGAGGAATTATGGAGCTACTATTTTCCCCTGAAGAGCATAACAGAATTCTGCCTTATCCTCAAATTCTGGATTCAGAGAACAAAATATGAAAGGGAGAAAAAAAAAAATGGGGTGCAAATTTATGGAGACATTCGTTTCATGTGAAAGCATTTCAGCTTGGAAGACACGAACAAAGAGCAGAATCCTCAGCAGCCGAGCTCACCACTGCTAGATCAAAAGAAGTGGCAGCATTATATTTATGTAACAACAGCATTTTGATTACAGCACTGTATGGCCTTTTAGCCACACGAGCCATGTGCCAGAGGCTCTGGAAACACACAGATTGCAAATCTGGTTTGCATTAAGTAGTTGTTTGCCACTTTCTAACTTAGCTAAAACACTGTATCAGTAACAACAGCAGAAAACTGGATTTCAGTGGTGCCACTACAGAGAGATCCAAGCGAAGCACCACAGACATTTAAACCAAAAGATTTCAACAAAAGGCAGAGAATCAGAAGAGAAGTTCATATCCCAAAATGACCATGGAAACAACTGATGAAATTCCACACAGTTTCTCTGTTCTGATTTATCTCTCATTTTGCAGCTACGGTGTTGTTTTAATGCAGGACTAAACACCCTAAAATCTTAACACCCTCCTCTTCCCATAATGAGGTCCAGGCTTTCCAGTGTGTTTTCACAATGCCATTGAGCAGAACTCCACCATCATGACACAGGACAAAATGCACAAGACTGTTATTAAGCAATAATAATAACAATAATAATAACAACAACAACAATTCCCCCACAAAAACAAACAAACCAAAAACCACAAAAACCCTCGCTGCTCATAGCTCTGCATCAAGGATGTTGACATCTTACACTGACTTTTGACTATAAAAAGCCATTTTCTGACAGCTTTAAGTAGTGCCCACCTTGAAAAGGACTTGTCAAAATGCCTTCAAAGAATTTTGCATTTCTTGTCAAAATGATTCTATATTGACCCTGATTAAAATTAATCACCTTTTTTTTTTTTTTTTTAATGGATGGAGTAGGAAGATCATGAGAACAAGGAGGTGGGAGCATGAGCATGGCCAGTGCCTGCTCAGGTACCACAAGTACCACAACAACCACATGCAAACCAAATTCAGAAAATTTTTGCAGAGCCTGTAAGAATACAGAGAGCAGGAATGCAGAGGCAATCTCTGCTAAATAATGCATTGTCTAAAGACGCTGGATGACTTTTTTTCTTGAAAAGGGAACAAACCATACACACCAAACCCATACACTGAAATAAAACATGTATGTAGGTGTATATTCTCTTTTTGACTGTAATCTGCACCAGGGCAAAAGAAGTCTGCCCAGACGCCACCTTAGTAAGGTATCACAAATTGCCTTTCATGTTAAGTTACACAGGGCTTGCTTTTGACACTGCTAAGGGACTAAAAAAAAAAAAAAAAAAAAAAAAAAAAAAAAAAAAAAAAAAAAAAAAAAACAAGCTGGCTAGCAGATGGACTGCTGTGCTGAGTGGGTGCCAGAACTCTGATTTCATGTGGTAGCTACACTTCCAGTTCAAAGGCCTGAAAAAAAGAAAAACCACACACCCCCCACCCCATGCCTCCACAAAGTTCATTACTGGATGTATTGATTAAATACATGATTTTTTGTTTTCATCTGAACTATCTGCTGGAAAACAAACACTGCTCTACTAAGTATTGGGATAAACATAGATCGAGTTTATTTCATTCCTGGGAAGGACTCCTGTATTCCCTTAATGCCTCTGCCATTCATGAGCAGTCTGCTATAAAAATAGGATTCCCTGCATCTCCTTGTAAATCTGCTGACTCTGGTCTACGGAAATATAAATTGGAGCACAGAAGGATACACAAGTTCACGTGAAAAGGCAATCAGTGAAACAGGTTTTCAAAACTATAGTAATATTTTAATCACAACCATTTTAACATGAACTCTTGAAAACTTTTATAAAGATAATGTTTTAAAAGCTCAGCAACCTCACTTTTTCCTCAGTCCTGTTTTCTGCTTGTTCTTGCTAACGTTGGCAGAGTTTTCAGCCTGGAGACAATACGGGTATCCTGTTTCTTTGAAGAGGCAGAACAAGAACTTCTGTGTGTAGGACACATTATCAACAACAAAAAAGCCTTATCTGCCTTACACGGCAGTTCCCTCAGATATGCCTGTTCTAAAAACCTTGCTAAACAACACTGGCTGACCTCACAGTCCAGACCTATCTATCCTCCCCCCACCCTTCCAAACTCTGCTACTTGGGCTCCTAGATTTGTACCAAAACATGCAAAATGCAGGTTCCAAAATACTTTGGCCAAAAAAAGCACCCCGAAATACACTTGATAACTTGTTGTCTTTATTCTGCAAGAACATTCGAGACACAAACATGAGCAAACAGTGGGCTGACATTTGGGGACAGAATTTATCAGCCAGGTACGACAGTGCCTTGGAACATGAAGGCTGATGACGATATACAAAAAAAAAAAAAAAAACAACCCCCTGAACAAATCCTTGCTGACAAGCCCAAGGGCAAAAAAATGCTAAATTGTCATCACATGGAGATACCAAAATAATGGAAAATTTCAGAGACCTTGGAGGGTAGCCACAGGGGAAGGAAGTCAAAGCAAGACATGGAGAAGGGCAGACCCTAAGCACTTTAATAAAGAGATGATGGAGGCCTGACTAGACCATCATCCATTTATATTTAGGAATGGAAGTAGTGTCAGATCATCAGATTTTCAGAGAAAGAAAGTACAAGAGTACCAGTACCAGTAGCCACAATTCAAATTTACTGGAGCAAAACCAGCAACAGAACTTTCTTTGTTCATCCATGCTTCACCTTCTCTCTTATTTCTTCAAATGAGTTTTCCTTGTCAACAAAAAATTCAGGAGATTTTCTGAATACCATTAAGATACTATGATCACTGAAAAAGAACTAAAAAGGGCAAAATTTTTCATTCCAAGATGCCCGTTTACCAAGCAAATCAGATTCAGACCTGACATACAGAAAGGAGATACCTTAAAACTAAGGGCAAGTATCTTAGAAACATGAGGAGCCCCAAGAGAATCTGACTCAGAGACTCATTATCCTCAATTAAAACCCCCAAGATGCTAAGCCAAAATTGCAAACACAAAGTAAGGTTTAGAAATTCTCAAACACAGCTCTGGG
>VZRN01003881.1:913305-983976 GCA_013397935.1 Dasyornis broadbenti
TTGGAATTCACAATACCCGCCACCGGGGGGGGGGGGGAATTAAAAAGCAAGAAACAAATCATCTGCCTGTATTTACGACAGTTCCCTCCTGGACAGGCTCAGGCTAAGGAGGTGGTAGTAAGTTTGTCTGACATCTAATCCCTCCCTGCTATGTGGAGTGTGCACCACGCCAGGGCTCACTGCAAACACCCCGTGTTGACATCATGGCTATCGTACAGTTTGGACAGACAAAGTGTTCTTATCATCTCCAAGACGCCATGACTTCAGCAATGCCGGGGCATAAAAATCAGGTGAATAAACAATCAGTCACAGGGAGTGAAAATGCAGTCAGAGGAGGAAAACTCCTGGCAAGCGGAGGCGCCGGCCTCGGCCAAGGATGGCACCATGCCAGTCACATGCAGGCAAGCAAAAGGTTGCCAAGTGTGGGATAAATATTTTTTAAAGATATTCTCTCTCCTTGTAAAAAGATATTTGATCCTTCTTTGGTTGTTTGGTTTTTTTAAAATACACTTTTGGCTTTTTTAGAGCATCCTTCAGATAAAATAACGTTTCAGAAAGAAAACGGGGAGGGGGGGAAAAGTGTCTCATTTTGAGCAGAAACCAGAGGAGGAAGGGAGTGTTTTCTCCTAGCCAACTACCAAAAAAATTAGCTGTCTAAATTTATCCACAAAGACAGAAAAATATGGTCACTTTTGGAATGCTAATCCTTCTACATGACAGAATTTTTAAAATATTGCATTTTAATAGGCTAAACTTTGGTACGGCCTTTCAAACAGCTGACTTCAAATGCTCAGCCTATACAAGACCTGATTTCTTTTGCCCAATATTCTGTGAAAATAGAGAGACTGGAGAGACATTACTCAGAAAATCCAGTTCCAGTGATTCATGGTCAGGGCTGGAATCAAATAACTACAGAATAAAAGGAAATACACGTATTAAATATATGCAGTAGCGTGTTCTGATCACAGAAATATGGGTAAAAGTCATCTCCAAGGCACTGAAGAGGCCACTCAGGGCGGTTGTATAAATCTTTGTACTACCACAGAAACAGGTATTAGTAGCATATCAACAATGGTGCAATTTTTGTCTTTTCTGTTTCCCCTTCTGTAAACCTGGTTCTCACATTCAGCGAAAATCCTGAAGGCAAAAAATACTGCCATGATAAGCTATTTTATAATAGTTAAGGTAGGAAGTCTGGCAGCTTTTGACATTAACTGCCAAACCTCACAGGTTCAGTTCAACCCTGCACTGATCTAGGACCTGGAAGAGATCATCTCCTCCTCCTTTAAACCTCCAGTAGGTAGAGTCATGTCCACCAGCAAGATACTTGGATAGGTCTACACAAATTTATACCAAGAGGGCATCAAGTCTATGGCCCACAAGCTATGTCTGACTTGAGATCGTTTCACCAGTCATGTGTTTCCATGTTTAAATCCTAGTCACTACCAACTCATTTTTAACCCAGAGACCATTCCAAGGATCCTGAAATTATTCTTAAGTGGTTCAGTGAATTATTTTCTTCCCACTACACACCTGGTCATCCTCCACACAAAGCTTTTTGGTCTCTTCCTTCTCAGTATTTCAGTTTGTCACAGATGCTGTGTATGCCTTTATCCCTACATGAAGGGATAAAGAATCCAGAACCTCAAAATAATCTCAATGGATTTGCCCAACCTGACATCAGCCCACTAACTGCCCAATTTTTAATCATATGAAAGATTGATCAAGGAATCTATTCTTGCATCCCCCTCCTCAGGATTTTATGAGTGAAAAACAACACACAGCCAGTTGTGCAGCAGTCGGAGCCAACTGCTCAGACGGAAGCACCTGTAGATGATTCTGGAGCAAAGGAAGTGGAAGAAAGGAGTGGGAGACAAGTTAGGAAAGTCCAACACCACGCAGCAGCTGGAGACTCTCAGATTCCACCAGATGCAATGAGGTCCATAAAGCAGAGGGGAAATGTTCATCATTCAATGAGTGTATTTCAGTTGGATACACTGGAGTGTGATGACTCCACACATCGCTCTTTTGGCCACCTCTCATTCATTCCTTACCCTGGAAGTTATATACCAGGACAGCTTCCAGGCCTCCCAGCTGTGACACAAAACAACATCTGTGCCAGATCTGGTTTACTCGGAGTAGAGGACCTGGGGACACTCTTTGGCTCTGTGAAACTCCCATCCCTTCAGGTTTCTGCAAATGAAGCAACCAACCCTGCTAAACGCTCCAGCATCGTTACAGAAACTTCCATCACACTGAAATGAGAGCAAATGGAAACCTGAGAGAAGAACCCAACCACCTTATCCCATAGTCAACAAGAACCCATGGGTAGCACAGGTCTGCTCCCAGGTGTGTAACACTACAGCCCAGGAAGGTGCAAACAAACACGAGCTACTGACAAATCCAGGCAGCACGAATTGCATTCTCTTTCAAAACAGTTCATGTTGCCCAGCACAGCCCAGACTGGCATCGTTGCAGCTGGCATTCGAGAGAATGAGTAAAAAAAACAAGTCCATTTAGTCCCTTCCACGCCAGTATGAATTCAGTACATAAACAAACCCCATGGAGGCAGATACACAACCATCTCTGGGGAGCTCAGGCCAGTTGCACTCTATCTTCAACACTGGGTAAACAAACTGGCCAGGAATGTTTTACCATCAGTACCGCACTGTTCCAGAAACATTTCCTCTACGCACAGGGAAATTTCCCACTGGAAGATGCAAATCAGAGCAGTAACACTGATCAGAGCGGCAATGAGGGCAGGAACATGAGGGTCCCCCTGCGGTGGTGAAAGCTGCTCCCCCATCCACTGCTGTCCCCCACCACTCACTGTTACAGATTTATCCACATTCCTATAGGGACAACTGAAGTTCCTGAACTCTGCAGTAACAGATAAGGAAAGCAAAGTGCTGCTGAAGCACAGCTCTGAGGCAAATTATTTTTCTTTTTCCTGCAGATTACGAGCGATATATTGGGGTTTTGCTTGTTCTTGCTTAAAGCTAGATTTAATCTGCCTGTCTTCCAAATGCTGCAAGTGTAAGGCAATAAGCTTTACAGGATTTAATTAATATACTGCAAGCAAGGAGTGCTGGTCAGCCATCTCCTGGCAAAAGCCCAGCTGGAGGAGGTCTACTATTCACATTCCAGATTTATTCTAAAGGAGGAAGACTGCTTGATAACATTATCACACTGGCCTAAATTATGTCGTTCTCTTAATGCCGAAGGATCACGGCAGTTTAATCCAGGGCAAACAAGAGTCACTGGTTCGGAGGGATTCAGCTCCTGCCCCCTTTCAGGAATGCCCTTTGCATTTATGCCTTACACCCATCAACAGTTTAACCGTTCTGGCACCAGCAATGAAGCAGAATGTTCATCTTGGAGGCTGAATCAACACTGCTCCAGTCAAGGGCTAAATACACTAAATCTGAAGGGGAAAAAAAAGCTTCAGGAAAATTGTTTATAATACAGACAGTGAGGCAAACCTAGAAAGTTTTTCATCATCTCCAACTAAGATACGACAAATGACAAAACCTGTTGAGTTCTAAACATCAGAAAGTCAAAAATACAAGGAAACAGCCAGAAAGACCAGGAACATTCAAACTGTTTAACTACAGAGTAAGATTTTTCAAGCTGTTCACCTGTTAGTGAGATAGGCCACTAAAATCAACATTGAGATCCAGATGTTCAGGAGCCTAAGAAAAGAGCAGAATGATAATGGAAGGGCAGAACAAGTTGCAAGAATGCTGATAGTTTGCAAAGTTAGAGACACCTGATGCATTTGTTTTAAATTACAAACTACTAAATCTGCATGTCCAACATCACTTATGATATTTGTACATTGCAAGTGAAAGGCACCCTGTTAACAACAACAATGCTCCAAACAATATTAAGGCAATTATGCTAAAATGATCAAATCAAGTATTTCCTTCAGGACTTCCAGAAATGCAAGAGTGTAAGCAGATCTGACAGCAACTGAAGATTGTGCTCTAGAGATCCACAATAATCAAAGGGTGAGCTCTTCCCTTGGTTTTATTAACTATGGAATATATTTTTCATTCTTAATCTTCCTCTATTATAGAGGGAATACAGAAAGTGCCAGAATTTCTAAGACCTAAAAGCAGACCGGAAGATTGTGCATTAATCAATTTCTTAATGCATTTTAACAAATTTACAGGCAACACTGACAGTGGGAAGGATACAACTGACTTTAAAGCTGTGTTAGAATTAGTTTCTTCTGATATACCACAACCATGGACAGAAGTATTTCAGAGGGAAATGGGAAAATGTTGAGTTATCTTTTCGGACTTGATACAAGTTGCTTTCATAGTCTTTAAATCACCCTGAGCTATCAGAACCTGAACTTTTAGCTCCATCCTCCATGGTCTGATCGCCAAACAATAGAACTGCTGCAACAGTTGCCTGTTTACTCACGGGTTCCTGACCAGCTCTGCGTGTGGACAGGAAAGCTGGAGCTGGGCTGGAGAACCTGCTTTGGCAAGTGCCAGGATGCTCCCAGTCCACTGTGGCACTGGACATGACCACAAACCCAATGGAGGCCCCATGTGAACCACTGCAAGTTCAGCAGCTCTGAATCCCCAGACAGGGAGCACCAAGCCAGGCAAAGGACTCAGGTGTTTGAGTCAGAAGACACTAGAAAAAATGTGCCTTGGGTCAGTGAGGAGCAGGGATGGAACAGCAGCAGCTGGGTGTGCTCAGTGTTTCCCGTTATCCAAGTGAAGGATGGCAGTGTCGTGCTGCCTGTACTTAGCTCACTATCTTTAAAATCCTCCTCCGTTGTGAGACTGAACTATTTCAGTTCTTCCAACAGTTTGATAAATAAACTGTTTGACTGTGACATCCCCCAGAAACTGCAAACACACAGAACACACTCACGGGACAAACGGCACACACAGCGCTGCTGGCCATGTACTCACACACAGCTAAGACTTGGATGCTTGAGTTGTCTCTGCTGATACACTTCCACATGCTTTTGAGGAATTCCTGCTAGCATGATTGGGAAAAAATAATAATGACATTGCTTCGCACTTTCTAAATCCTTCCCTGTAGTAAGGATTTGTGATCAGATTAGGGAGTACCAGGGGTTTATTTATTTATTTGGAGGAAGGACAGCCAATGTGAGCTGTGAATCTGGATCTGACAGGGGCTCCAGGCTGCAGAAAAGCCAGCTCAGAGACACTGCCTGGCTACTCTGAAGCTGAAGATGGCATCAGACAGCACTTATTAAAGAAAAAGAGGGGATTCATGTTTTTGATATTGGCACAAAGTGGGAAGCACGCTGCTTCCCACTCTGTTTTTGCTCGAGTTTGGCACGTTTGAGCTACGCTTTTCTTCCCTGGTACCTTTTTTTGTCATCTCAAGTCACATTCACATGAACATATAAATACGCAGATCCTTACGCTCTGTATATAGCAGATACTTACATGGATGGTCTCAAAAAAGAATATTCTTTTCACACACTAAAAAAATTATACAGAGTTATTTTAAATTCAGAACTGTTTGTATATTCCTTATAAGTTTATAAAACTCTCACTGTCCTCCCATGACTAACGAAACTGGAATTGAGAGAGTATTCTATATTTATAACTCGTCTGGTTGCTCATGCCTATGGCCCTATTTCCACCCTCCGTTACTGTACACAGAGCTATGTGAGGTATTGTGGGTTCCCAAACTTCACCGATTTCCTAACAAGGCAGGCCTGTGTCCCGGAGGAACAAGCTGGGGGCTGTTTCGTTCGAGCATTGGCCGAACTTAGAGGGAGAGGCCTTGAGCACTGTGGTTTTGGCAGCTCTTCTTGAAGCTGGTATTAGAAGCCATGTCTGGGCAATGACACGCCGAGCTGGCATCGAGCTGGGGATCGATGCTCTGTGTCTGCAGCACAAACCCCATGGGATTCCTACACGTTCATCCCCGTGATTTCAGCTCTCCGTGGCTTCGTGGAGCAGCTCCTCAGTCACCTACAGCACGGACACACCACAGGCATCAGGCAAATCCAAGCCTGACAGACTCACTGGCCTCTCAAAAATTTAAAGGAGGCAAAACCCGCAAACTTTATCAAAAACCTCCCCCCAAGACCACGGTGTGTTCACTGATGCCAGCCCACTACAGACCTCCAGTGGCTGGCAGGGAAAGGGACTCGCAGGTAAATGCAGCAAAATAAGAAAGAAACAGATTACATACCAATGAGGGCTGGGTGACATTCCTTATCCATATGAACACCCAAGAGTCATGCAATCATATCCCATCTTTTGAACAAAAACACTTCGCTAGCTCTAAAATCCCAGCAAGAAATCTAAGGTTTTGTCATGACAGAGGTGCCTCGTAATCTATGCATTTTTAACTCTTGCCAGGTGCCTGTGGGGCACAAAGCTTTTTTTAATTCACAGCTCCTACGTATGCTCAAGATAAATAAATATTTATCCAAAAAGCAGAGGGAGAAATAGATAAAGACATTTTTTAAAATTCAAAATATGTTGTTGGTGGCTGGAATTAGGGTCTAATGCCCATGGAGGTAGGTTCATTACAAGGCCTTGAGTAAGCTGGTCTAGTGGAAGGTGTCCCTACGCATGGCAGGGGGTTTGGGACTAGATGAGCTTTAAGGTCCCTTCAAACCCTCGACATTCTACGATTCTAGGATTCATTAGCGTACTAGAGCTATAAAAAACCCACAAAAAACAAGAAAACCCTCAACTCTTCCTAAGAGCTTTGCTGAAAAGCAAGTTCAGAATTTATCTGGGTGTCTTAATAGTTCACATACAAAATCAAGGCAAGGTCTAGACTACACTTAGAAAGTTTAAGCCCCAGTATGTACTAACCAAAAAAACATGACCAGGAAAGCAAGTGGTGAACACGGCCAGCTTTGCCTAAGTGGACTGGGAATGTTTTCCCCTAACGAAATAAATGTTCCCTTAGAATATTCTAACTGAGAGAGAGTGACAGCACTCAAATCCTCCTGTAAAGCAAACCAAGAACACCTGCCTCTCCTTCCCTTTAATCCCAGGGTCACTGTCTCTGCTGCAGGTAGGCAGTGGTGCTGCAATTTAATTTTTTTCCCCTGAATTTATTCAGCCGCTTTCTTTGCTTTGCAAAAAAGCTGTCAGGATTAACAGGCAGCTCTGGTGAGTCAGATGTTCAAAGAGACAACATGATCTGTGCCTCTCCCCATCTCTACAGCAATGCTACTGGTGGAATTGTTTTCCATCATTTGCCACACAAGACAAACTTTTAAGAGCTATTAAACACTTCTCCAACTTTGCAAGAATCAAAATTATCTCAATTTATCAACAGAGCTAAAGTTCACTACACTTTGAGGAGAGGATTTAAATACGGATTATGTTTTCATCCATCTAGACCACTGAGTAAAATCATAAAAAGGTCTCTGAAGAACTAAACAGAGCAAAACTTAGCACTACCATTTAAAATTATTTTTTAAAAATTTCCTAATATTTACATAATTTAAAAAATTTTTATACTACAGTACAGAAATTCTGTTTCTCCACAATGCGTGATAATGACAGACCCTTTCCCACAGTTTTTAGAAATTCTCTTTTAATGTTAAAATTACACTAGTATTTGATTGATTCGGCAGACAGTTAGTATTAGGTACAGGTGAAAACCTAGGTTCCCAAAACAAAACAAGCTCTACAATTCAGTAATATCAGTATTTACAGCTTCTTCATGCAGAATGTGAAGACTTCAGACAGACCATGAAACTTTCCATAACCTCGTTTACCCCAGAAATCACTGGATTTATAGAACACCTACAAACACCCACAAATGGAAAATTTATTGAATTCTAAGTTTTATTTCTCAATAATACTGTAGTAACAAGACTGCAATTACCTTTTCTTCCATTTATAGGTCTCCTTGAGCCAATAACTGCAGATATCTTTGGTTATAGAGGTCAAAGGGGTGAAAGCATCACCACACTTCCCATTATTCATCTCCTCATGGTGCTATGCTGTGTTTTTGCTATTCAGAGGTACATCCTACTCCTTGTAGTGATCTGTTCTGAACACACCAGCCGTGCCATTCCTTAAGTTCTCCAGGTGTATATTTACAAAACACAAAGCAGACCAAGAACAAAATATTTCTGGCCATGCTGCAGTTATCAATACCATTATCACCCCCACAAACATTTAATGCTGCTGCTGAGAAATGTTGTGACAGTTGTCTATCACCTCTGGTCCAGCTGGTCCTCCCTATTAAAATGGACCAGTGGCTGGTTTTGGCCATCTGGAGGGGGACAGGGCTGTATTGCCATTACTTAATTTGAGAAATGCTTTCCTATTCCACCATTAGAAATGGTATTTCTCTTCCAATGTTTATGACTGCGACATGAAACAATGAATGGATCTGTCCCTATTTCAAGCAGGGCAGGCCCTGCCTTCTCGCAGTTATATGAACCTCAGCTTCCATACCCATTAAATGAAGTTCTCTGTAAATTATGCAAACACTAGCCAGAACACAGTGTTTAAAGATCACACTGGTTAAAAAACAAACAAAACTCAGACAAATTCAAATTTGCAGACAGAACCTTCACTGAAAAACAATGAAAGGGAACTACCAAAAAAAACAGATCCTGCTTGTTGATGGCTCTGAAACAAGAAACAGGGAGGGGAAAAAATAATTAGTATTCCAGGATGTCCCACGCACACACCCAAAACTAAAAGCATTAAATTGGATGGGAATAGAATAGCTGATCTTGCCTGCAGTCAAATACAGAGAAGTATCATTTAAATTGCAAATTACAGAGCAACAGATTTTTGCACAAAGTTCAAGGCTGTTCTATGGTTTGTTTTTATGAATTAGGAATGACGTGGGGAAAAATTAAGGGGTTGGGCCAGCTACTACCCTTAATACATATTTCAGCTTAAATATTTCTCAGATTCATTTGATGCACTTTATCCAGGCACTGCGGCTCGTTAAAGTGATGACAGAAAGTAAAGCAGCTTCCCAGGGATCATCCCTAAGGATGCAGCATCCGCTGGTGGTCGCGCTGCCGCTGGAGGATTAACTGCTACAGCAGGATCTCCAAACTGACTAATTACTCCTTCCTCCCCACATCACGTCCTTCCCCACATGGGAAACTTTTAATCCATTTATACCTTTCCTGGGCAGTGCTTTTCAACCAACAGTTCATTTGACAAAGCTTCTGCCTCCCTTTCCCAGTTTTGAAGAGCTTGTTCCTCCCAACATCAGCTTCTTGGCCTTGGTTCCCACAAATTAAACTTGATGAATGCTTAGTAACAGAAAAATATATACTTCACATTCATACAGTGCCTTTTAATCAGCAGTTCTCAAAATGCTTTACAAAGTATGAAATCTAATCAAGTGGCTGGTTTTGATGCAGGGTTTGGGGGGATTAATGCAATGAAAAAAAGATGAGTTACTCCATGGTACAGCAAAAGGCAGAAGATTTAGGAACAGAAGAAGCTATTTGCCTTGATATGCAAAAGCCCCTGACACTACATGACCATAATAATTTTCTTTTAAAATGCAACCAGTCCTGAATTACAGACTTCAGCACACAATTACAGAATGCTATTCAGAGGACCTGGGGCTCAAGTATTTTCTTGTCAGGCTGTTAGTGCATAATAGAGGAAAAAAACCAAGCAAAACCCAGACAATCTTTTAAAAATTATTTAAGAAATCAGCTTGCTTTGGGAGTATTTGTAAAAAATTCTACTGGTGTATGTGTCAGTAGCCACAAAAACCAGATATTTCACTCTAACAGTGGAGCCCAGCCTAGTCTAAAATGTAAAATACCTTTGCAATATCAGACTTGCGTCTTTTGGGACAAACACAAGGATAACAAATGTCACTATCTTCAGCATGGAAAGAAGTGATGCTTGTCTGACCAAAGAGTATTGAGCCAAAGGCTTTACAGTGACACATGACACATCATAGAATCATAAAAAATAAAGGTTGAACAAGACCTCCAAGATCATCAAATCCAACCCGTGACCGATCTCCACATTATCAACTAAACCAGAGCACTGAGTGCCATGTCCAGTCATTTCCTGAACATGTCCAGGGATGGGGACTCCATCTCCTCCCTGGGCAGCCCCTTCCAATGCCTGCCCAGTCTCCCAGTGAAGAAATTCTTCCTGATGCCCAACCTGAACCTCTCCTGGCACAGCTTGAGGCTGTTTCCCCTTGTCCTGTTGCTGGTTGCCTGAGACAAGAGCTCGACTCCCTCCTGTCAGGGAGTTGTAGAGAGCGATAAGGCCACCCTCGAGCCTCCTTTTATCCAGGCTGAACATCCCCAGCTCCCTCAGCTGCTCCTCACAGGACGTACTTGGTCCAGACAGGTCAGCGCCACGTCACTTAACAGAAAAATTCAGCTGAAAGGCTCATTATAAACTGCATTAGGGTAAAGAATGTAAAGCAGAATCTTGGGATTCTTATAGGAAAATGTACACAAGGTATCTTCTCCAAAGGTTTCTATCTTAGATATTTTAACTCAAGGACTTCCTGGTTTTCTAAATAATAAGCCAAATGGGTTTACAAATTAATTTCACTTTTCAAAATACATTGTTTTCTTTGTTTTGTCAATCTGTTTTTTTTTAATCACATATGCAGATGGTGCCACCTGGGAAAGTTTACAAGCTTACATCATTAAGTATCTTTGAATTAACTTCATGCCAATAATTGTTTTTAAAAGTCAACACTGCCAAATTTGTCACTTGAGAAAAGTTAATCTAATTCTGCTTTTCTTGCTCAGTGGAGAGAGATGGTGGCTTCTTCCATTGGGGGACAGACACATACGGACAGAGTTCAGCCACTTCCAGCCAAATTCCCATATTTTTATCTCTGGTCCCCAGTCCAATGTCTGATGGAACCTCTACTACACAACCAGTGTCAATCACAACTGGATCTTCTCAGCCACGAACAACCCCAGCACCCGGCAGTCACTGTTGGATTTAACAACACACCAGTGGGGATGACAGGATTTCACCCACAGCATGAAGATGGAACCTGGAGTCTCCATGAGCTGCCCACAGCTGCACAGCTTGGGACACAGTCCAAACCATCTGCATCTGAACCTGGGAGATTGCTCCAAACTGCCTTTTTTAAGATTAACAAATGTGTCTGGCTTAAAAATTATCATTTAGAGCATGACGTTACCAGGTCGATGTGTTCCTGAGTGCTGTCTCTGAGAAAAGACAATTTAAAAAGCATTTTGTGGCTCTTGGTGCAATGGGTAACAAAAACCGAATAGACTCAGAACAAATAACTTAATAGCAATGTCTGTGGAAACCAAAATCTTTTTAAATGCAGTTTGAAATCTGCCAAGCAACACTTAGAAGAAACTCTACAAGGCCACAAGCTCCTTGGCCAGCTTCTCATTCCCTTGGATTTCATCTCACCTGCATGGCACTGCACAGCTTTGCTCATGTCTGTCTCATCTACGAACAGAAGAGCACAGCATCCTGTTCACTCTGCCATCTCCTGCTCTGCATTAGCTTTCCCCCTGCTCCCCCGTTGGCCTAAATTATCCTTTAGGAGCTTGCACACTCTGCAGGCTCTTCCTTGAGCTCTTAAATCACTCCTCAAGCCTCCCTCCTATCCAGACTGCAACCTCATGAGCTATCCTATAAAACTGCAACCTCATGAGCTATTGCCTACAAACCATTAAAAAATATCCTCGTGAACCTGGTACTTCGCAAATGTCCATACAGCCGACCGGGAACCCTATCAAGAACCAGAACTACCAAGCTGATGCACATGTGAATCCAGTTTTTGTTGATTTAAATCAGGGTTACCTTGATAAAACAACAATGTTGACATGCATCCAGCAAATTACAGCTGAGCCCCCGTATCTAAGGATGAAGATTACAACTAAGAAGTATTCAGCAGCTCTAAGTCTAATCTCATGATCCAAGTTATTTTCTTAGCGAAGTCCTGCAGCGTGTATTGTTTCATGGACAGCATCCTACTCATTTATAATGTGCATGCTGTCAATCAAAAGACTCAATAATTGAGCTGCAATCACATTTAGAGCTAAATGCTTTTGAAGTCTAATCATTCTCAATCAAGGCTCAGCAGACCGGTCCAAAGAATCGCGTCACATTCCAGAGCGCTGTGGCTTCCACTGCGTACATAGTGGGTCTAAGGAACTACACGCCAGAGAAATCCATTTTTAGCAAAAACTCTATTGGTTAAATAGGAAAAAGAGATGCATAGGACAAAATTCTTTAAATCCTCACGTACAGTCTGTAACTGTACACCCTCTCACATGACAGTATGTGTGTGGTGCTTGCTCATGTTAATGTATTTTTGTCAACAAAAAAGATCAGATGCATTGCAAACACCTGCATTAGAGAGGTTTCTTACAGGTTCAATGACTCTTTGTGCATCCTAAATCCCACGACTGAAAAGAGAAAAAAAAATAATGAACAGGAAAAGAAGGGAAGAGAAAAAAAAGCGCCTTGTGTTGTTTCATTCACCACTCATTCCAAAACATTCAAATCAGCCCCAGCTCGGAGGGGAAATCCAATAAGGATAATGCTGGGGCTGTCTATCCGTGCCCGCACGCCGCTCTGCAGGACTGCACACCCACGTGATGGTTTGTTTATGAGTCTGGAGCAGCATCACGAGGCGCTGCCCCACGGGACCCGCTCCACGGGCAGGGACAGCCACCGCCCCCACGCCACAGCAATCCCAGCCACAGCTCCATAAAAATATCCCTTCCAAACTCGGCACATGCACCCAGGGCATGGAGCGTTCCTACGCCGCAGCGTTTCGGCATGCATCTCTTGACTCCAGGCTTAAAATTAAAGGGAAGCAGAGGCAGCAGCCATTCAAAGCGCAGGGGAAAAAGCTCTTTTAAAGGCCCACATGCACAAAACAAAGGAAAATTTAAAAGCAGAGCATATCATAACCTCTGATTCTGCAGGTATAGATTTCTCTTCATAAAAATCAATAAAGACGATTTTAAGCCGTTTGATTTCATTACTGTGTATCACATCTCTGCTCTGAATGGAGCAGCTGAACCAATCTGCAAAGCAGCTACAGGCTACACTGTCATAGGCTTTCACGTGCCTTTTCTCTTCCACTCTCTCCACAAAGACAGCGACATAAAAACCCCACAGTGGAGGTTATTTGATATTTCTAAACAACTATCAGCAGCAGATTGGTTTTTTCCCTTTAGCCCTCTGATTTTTCACAGTGATGTTTCAGGTGGAAAAGGAAAGCGACACACAAACTGCACAAAATGCACTGGTTTGCTGCAGTGGTGACTGGAGAACTAAAATGTCCTATTTCCAGTACTGAGAGAGGAAAACATGTTGAACTAAACAAATACACATGTACACTCTTCATGCTGAGGCAGTGGGGTTTCACCACAAAAGAAACACATTATAGGTCATTGAATGCATTAAAAAAAGATGGCACAGTGGATTTCTATGCTGTGCTCTGAATCATAACAAGAGGCTTGTTAAAACCTGAGCAGACACACAAAAACAAATGTTGTGGCAATAGGGTTATTTTTTATATCTGTTTCAGTCAATATGTCACAATACAAAATTCTGGGGTTTCAGTCTCTGGGGTTCTCTGAACCTCTGCCCCTAAATTTGCCCCTTTAGTTAAACTGCTGCCTTCATAATCCAGTCAACACATCCCAAGCTCCACATTCAGAACAGTTACAATCCCATTTGTTTCCCATTCATAGGGCTGCCTGTGAGAGGGAGAGAGAGGCACAGCACAGCCTCCCACATGTATCCTGAACGCCCCCAATCCATATGGGAGTCACCCCAACACCCAGCTCAGCACCTCAAAAGCTGCACTGCTCAGAACTTCAAACAAATGTCTCATTTCTCCTTCTTACATTGTTGTCAGAATTACTTGAAGAGTGAAAAATGGGAACAATTTGCTTCTTTTGAGCATAGACTACTCCTGATAGGATCAGTACGAACAACCTGCAATTTTGAGAAAAAAAGGAAATAATTCAGAAAAAGTAATGTGAATAAAGTATCAGGCTTAGAATCTGTTAAATAACTGCTATGAAACCTGCTACTGATATTTTTTACACTTTTTTTTTTTTTAATATGGCTATTCTGGATTACTGTGAGACTTCTTTGTTCACTGAATACAGACACTCCTATTACCTGCCTGGTTAAGCCAGTGGATGTACCACACCCCCTCTAAATCCTCCAAATCGTATATCCGCACATGTATTTACAGTTTAGGGGAGGCAGGGCTCAGCAGGACCGTGGGGGGGTTATTTGTTTTCTGTATTCAGAATAAGAAAGTGAAAATGAATGCAAATACCTCCTTTCTTGGCAGCAGGCAGCGCATTGTGAGCATCTCAGCCTCCCAGTCTGAGCACTGCAGCTGCCGAGCGGAAGAAATAAATAAATAAGAGCCCAACCCTAACAGCGAGGTATTTCAAAGGACAAAGGATATAAAAAGAAGAGCTGAAATAGAGATTTCAGCACAGCCACAAGTGAGACATCCTGAATTCCTGCACATTGTAGCTGCTCTTAGATTATTCCTTTATTTTTAAGCTCCTTACAAAAAGTGTTACTTATCAGTCATTCACATCCACCCCTCATTTCCCACCCTGTTGTGATTTGCTGCAAAGGCTATCCCCCATCCATCACTCCTCGATGGTTGTTTCTTTCACTGAACAGACATCCCATCAATCTGGAGATCCAGGTAGTAAATCCCATGGGCTCTAGATGCACTCTTATTTTGAATGCACTGAATAATAATTCATCCTAACGCTTTTCAGAGCTGATCTTGTGGTGGTGATGGACTTGAGGCACTTGGCTTTGTTTTTGAAATTACCTGAGCAGTCCAGGTCCCTGTAAGTGAAGCAGGAGCATCAGGCACTGTGGCCTCCTGCTCTGGGCCAGAAAACCCAAAGAGACACAGGTAGCAGCTACTCCAGTACTCTCAAAGTTTGCATTTGCTTCACTTGGGTTGTCTCACCAGCTAGGAACAAACATCAGCTGGGGAGTGATGTGACTTTTCCCCTTTCTGGCACAGTGAGGAAATGACAAACCTGAAGATGCAGGTCACAGCCTGGAGCCTGCACAGGTAGAGGGATTCATTTCCGAGCTCACCAAACTGCAAATCTGCTGAGCTCTGAGGAGAACAGGAAGCCCATCAGCCCACACAGTTCAGTAACAGAAAGCAGAAAACGTTTTTAAGCTTTTCATTAATTTTTTTTTTAAAGCAGCACTATATTCCTAACTTCTCAAAAGTAAAAAAAGTTTGATTTAGAAACCATGGTAGTTTGATTTAGAAACCAGGATGGTCATCTGGGGTGGAAATGCCCCATCTACATTTGCACAGGAATAAAGGATAAGAATTGAGCAGAACTTATTTTCTGCAAAACTTCTGCTGTTGGTTTTGAAAGCCAGAAATATGATCACAGACAAACACTGTGCCTCTTCATAATCATTGCAGAAATGTGATACTTTACATACAGGTACCATACAGCACAGGAAAATCATTTTTCTTGTGAAAGAACAAACGACCTACCTGTATTCTTTAATCAGAAGAAAGCTTGGGAAGGGAAGTGAGAAGATTAACCTCAGTAATTTAATGCTGCTTGCAAAATTCACTCAGTAGAAGTATTAATCGGTACTCTTAACTTGTTACAAGTTGGGCCTAATTCCGTAGAAGGATTTTATCAGATCCACAATACTCCACACATTTCAAGATGCCTGCTACAATATATTGGAGCACAAGTCAAAGGGATAAACACCAACATAATTCTTCAGCTTCTGTCTAAGGATCTGTCAGGTTTGCTCCTCGATAAACATGTGAAGGAACTCTTCATACCCTGCCTGCTGCTCCAAGCCACGCGTTTCACTCCTCACAGAAAAACACGTTTCAAAAGCCACTGGTAAACTGCCGCCTCACACTACCCATGATTTGAATTTAATTAAAAAAATTAGTTAAGTACATCTGTCCCAGAAATGAGAGCTATCACAACAAAGCAAGATTTCTCCATACACACACTGCCTCCGGAATCTGCTGCTTCCCCTGGAGCACATGCATCGTTTCTGCAACACGAAATTCAGAGCGAACAAGTAATTCCAGCAGGAACTCCATACAAGTTTCACAAAAGGCAAACATTGTTTTTTTGAAAAGCAAATCCTAGTTGTGAAGATAATCTTCACTACAGAAGACTACTAGAAGAGTAAAGCAGGAAAAAAAAAGCCCTTACTTGAGCAAATATGTATAGAAAAGTGGTTAGCTGTGGGGTTCGGAAACTTGAATGGTCTAAGGATACGGGCAAGGGACTTTTACAACAGAAAAATCTTTTTAATAGATATTCTTGGAGAAGGAGGGGGAAAGTAAATTTTGGAGCATACACGTAATTTTTCAGGTCAGATGCATCTGTTCCATTAAGGGATTTCACTAGTACTGGTTTTCAACACAGTTTTTCCCTAGCCAGAAGTAAATGCTTGTCCCATTTGACCCTGGAACGGAGCAGACAGTAAAATATTTAGAAGACTTGACGAAGCTGGTAACAAGAATAAAGTGCTCAAAATGAGAGAGTGGAATTAAACCACCAATAAACTAGGTCAAATTACTGGAGTGCAGAGTACCCTGAAATACAGCAAAAAGTAACTATTATAATTGTAATTTCCATCCCAGGTTATTTAAATGATTAATAGCAGGAGTTAGAAAAAATGAATTAATTCCTGCAACTAATTCAATTTTGTTGTATTTCCTCGGGTTGTCTGGACTTTTAAGCTTAGTACGAGAGTCCTTTATGCTTTTATTGCAATAACCTGACAGACTTGTACTTTTACACATTTGGGGAAGGGTGGGGGGAGGGCAAAGTCTCTTTCATATTTATCAACATCTCCTCTGAAACTTTACTTCCACTGGGACCTGCCCAGAGGTACCGAAAGAATAGAATTGTTTATGTTGGAAAAGACCTTTAAGATCGAGCCCAACCATTAACGCAGTGATGCCAAGGCCACCACCAAATCATGTCCCTAAGCAAGGGCAGGACGCAGCCACACTCAGGGATGCTGCCACACCTGGCATTAGTGAGGATCATCAACTACAGGGATGTGGAGACTCTGTTGGTCACAAGCTGGACATGAGCAGCAGCCCAGGCCACCTGGACATGGCCACCAGGCCCTCCGGCCTCCCTGACCGATACAGCCACAACCAGAAGTGAGCCACTGTTGTCCACATCCCTGTAACCCTGCCACAGCAGGAGCTGGACTGCAAACACCTCCGGCACCCCAGGGCAGGTCTCCAGGCTGTGCCAGGGCCGGTCTCTAGGCTGTGCCAGGGCCGGTCTCTAGGCTGTGCCAGGGCCAGCACAAGGCCCTGTCCCAGCACGGAGTGCCAGCATGGCAGCTCGGCTGCTTTCGCCAGCTCCGTCCGTTCCCACGCACAGCTCCACTCCACGGTTGCCAGCAGCCCCGACACGAGTAATTCCCATCCACTACTCCTCCATCACACCCACTGCGAGCTCTTCGTGCTGCCGCAACAGGGGAAACCTGCTCCAGGTCACGGCTGAAGGGAGAGAACCGCTTATTTTAACACGACGCTGCCACGCTTCCTTCTCCACACTCCCCCGAGATGGGGACAAGCACCTCCCTGCAGAAAGCCCGAAGGCTGCCTTTGCCGGGGGAAAGGGAGGTGGAAACATCATCCTCTGGATCCCTCTCCCACGGCAGAGCCACCCCGCTCCTCTCGGCAGCCGCGTCCGCCCCAGTGCCTTCATTAGCAGGCACAGGAGCTACCCCCATTGCGGTGCCCCCTCCCCACCCGGCGGGAGGTGAGCGCCGAGCGCGGTGCTCCCACACAAAGGAGCTCAGAGCAGCAGACCCTCCCTCCGCCCTCCACCCCTTCCTCCACCTTCCCTCGCCTCCAAAACAGACCTCGGCCTTTCATAAAAGGTGGAAAAAAATCCCCAGAATAACCCACCCTACAGCAACCCCATGTTTTTCCCTACAGGGCGATTAAAACAGCTCCTGTATTAATGAGGAGAAAACCAAATTTAGAAGAGGCGCAGCATCCAAATATAGGCTCCAACACACCTCGCTCCTGAAAAGGGTCTCACTGTTTCCCTCCCGCCCTGAGAGGAGCCATGGGCTGAGCTCACAGTGCCGGGGGCTTTGCCCGCCCTGCAACTCAGCAGCATCCTGCATCCCACCACAGCATCCCCACGGGAATGCAGCATCCCGCTGCCCCACGGGCACCGTACCCCCATCCCAACATCCCCCAGGGCAGCATCCCGCCCCACCCGGCGCACAGAACAGAAGTGGTATTTTGGCAGATGCCAATAATCCTGCTCCCCAGGGAGGATCCCTGGGACTGGCCTGTTATTCCAGGCAGAAAGTAGTAAACAACCTCCCAGGGGCTGGAGACAGAGGTAAACCCCAAAGATGCCATGTCCTTGCTGGGGCGAGTGCTATTACAGGACAAAAACAACATGGAGCTTCTCAGGCTGTGCTAAAAAAAATATAGAAGCAGCATTCTTAACTTTTGCCTTATAAGAAGAAAAAAAAATGAAATCAAAGTCATATGTTTCTTCAGAGGAATTTATGACTTTGTTTACGACAAAATATGTTCATGAATGCTCTGAAATACAGAAAATAATTTGACTTATTTTCTATCCAGGTAGATTTTGTAAAGATTTTTCTCCCCCTTTTGCAAACATTTTTTTTTTTCCAAGAGGGAAAACAAAGTGGGGAGGGAAATATCGATGCACTCAAATCAGTCACAGGTTTTTCTACACAGATAGTAACATTCTAGCAAAACCAAGGCTTGGTATTTAGCTTGATAACATACAGATGAAGGAAGAACATTCCCAATAAATCCATCCCACAGGGGAGGATTTTAAAATTTGTTTAAAATGCTATTTGACCACATTCTGTTGCTATATTCGAGTGATGTCACGCTTGTTGCAAGACAGAAAATGTGCCGCTCAGAGTAACATCTAAGGCAGCTCTAACCAGGATGGGGGGATTAGTTTGGCCTCTTTCAAGAGAATAAATTATTGCTGAAGATGTTTACACAATGCAGCTCCGTGAGCTGAAAGGTTGCTTTCAAAAGAGGCCCAGGCCCTGCCGGAGGAATGTGAGCACAGCCCAGGGCAGGCTGAGGCTCAGCAGCTTCATTTCAGCCTCTGTCTTTCCCTTCAGGTGACTATTTTTGGGAGGCAGAGAGTTGTGTGTGTTGGGGCTGGAACCAGCTCGCTCTCAAAACGTTTGGAGTATTTTAGATGCGGCGGTCTCCGTATCGTGTTCTAAAAGCAACGTGCATTGTAGGAAATATTGAAAGCAAGAAAAAGGAAAAGTGCAGCAGCAGTAAATAACAATTGAAATAAATCTAAAAATCAGATCACAATGTTGTCTTTCTTGCTATCACTGCACAACTACACTAATCAAAAAAACCTCACTGTTCCACTGACAATGGCAACACAGAGCATCACAAGGGAACACAAATTTGGCCTCAATTTACTCCTCTAGAACACAGCATTCCCTAATTTTTACACAGCTGTATGCAAACATCCCTACCACCACTGCCTACATATCACACATCAAGAAACACTAAATTAAACACAAATTTAAATGAAACATCATTGACAACTTGTTTCCATCTTCTCAAAACAGAGAATAACCAGACTGAACTCTTTCACAGCACTCAAAAATTGTGTATTAAAAAAAAAAAAAAAAAAAAAAAGGGAGGGGGTGGTGCAAGGAGGGAGAAAATGCTCTCAGATGTGTGCCCAGCTTCTCACTACTGATTCTTTTGTCCAAATACAGAGTAGAAAATAGAGACATGGGGATCGTCAGGGTGCTGAGATTCAAAACAGAAGGGCTTGGTAGGAGGGACAAAAGACCTGCTATAAAAGCATCTGCAAAGTAAGCAGGAACTGCAATCCACCCAGCGCCCACTTTCATGTCTTGCTATTAAATTCCTGATACAGTGATGACAAGAAAACCCCTGACTGACTTGAAGACTATGAAGAACCTACATTAAATCTCATGGCCCGACAAAGCCCACGGCCCCAGGCTGCTACACTGACCATCAGTGGATGCCCTAAATCCCCTGGAGCAGGGAATCTCAGCCTGGAATGCAGAGGCTCCAGTGAAAAGTAGTCTTAATAACCTAACAACAGCTAGCTTACTGTCGGTAGGCTTAGTAGAGTTTGCACTTCCTCTGTGTTGTGGGGGTTTTGTGTGTGCTTGATTTGATTTTTAAGGAGGACAGTGCCACCAGGAAGGCTGAAGCTATTCCACAGGCACTACACAGCAACAGCTGCACTGGGAAAGAAAAACAGATGTCAGCACACCTTGTTTCTATACCTAGTAATAAAATATTTATGGATCATTCTCCTTTCTTCACTCTCCCAGTTTCCTCTGCTCTGCTGGACATACATTCTCTGAAAACTCACTTTCAGCTGCTTAAGCCTGACTTTTGCTCGACTTGGCAGTGTTCGGTTTACAGTTGGATTCAACGACCTTAAAGCCCTTTTCCAACCTAAATAACTCCATGATTCAGGTATCTCCTGTTTCCTGGAGACACCCTCCGAGTCCCCACAGCACAGGTGTGCCTCCATTCCCAAAGGCCAAAGCCACTGCAGCCACTGTCCTAACAGGTTCCTCCATGAGGAACCTTGGGAAAGCGGGATGACAATTCCTGGGGATCAGGCAAGGTTAGACATGCCGAGTCACTCGGGAGGAGTGACTCTGTAGCAAGTAACAAAATACCTGCAAAGCAGTGTTTCCTGCATCCATCTGGCTGCAAGCAACACCCAGCACCTGGACTTTGTGGTGTAAGCTTTCATTATGCACCTCACACGGAACACTGCAGGTCCCTCCCTCATCCCCACACCTCCTCCTTTCTCCCCTTAAATGGGGGGAACGAAGGAAGTTAAGTCTCCTTTTGCAAGAAGAAAACTTCTTTTAAAAATTTAGCAGATAAAATCTTCATCTAGCAAGAGAATATTCAGAATTTATGGCTTAGATTTGCATGCCTGCAGGCAAATCAGAGGCAAGATATCTCTGATCAACTCTGCAGTTCTTATCTCCCGTAGACAAAGCAACACCTCCATCAAGCATATGGATCATCAACGTGCCTCTTGGAAGGGACAAGGGAGATTAGGTATCACCAGTTACACAAGCTGCATTTTACAAATCCCGTGTCAATTAAAAGATGCTGTGTATTCTGAAACTCCCACACTCTCCATGCCTACACATCTTCTGTAGGCTGCATTGGCAGCGAAAGTAGTGGCATTTGGCCCAATAACTGAGAGGATGCTAAAGCTTAATTCAATCCTCGTCCCTGCACTCTGGGTGCAAACAAAACTAACAAACAGAACAAGTCAAAGCTGGCCAAAAAGTTTCTCCAACTACTACATCATTCATGCACGACAAATGCTCCATCCAGCATTTTCTATCGTGTAACAGGAAGCTGCAGTGCCGAGGCCCCCAGAACACCTCTCCTCATCCTTTCCACAGTTGCATCCTCCCTTTGCAACCCAGAGGGGTAACCTCACCAAAGCCCACCCCAGGGAGGACTTTGAATTGCAGATACTTTGCTCAAATACTCGGGGCGGGGCAGGGGAAGACATTTCATTCTCACACTGTAAAAGTGCAGGTTGCTCACATCTCAAATACAGACTGCAACTCTGAGCGCTTCAGCTCAAAAAGGATGGAAGAAAACTAGAAAAGGCACAAAGCAGCATCACAAAGACCCAGAACTATTCACACATGCATTAAAACAAAGACTTGTCTTCAGTACTTCAGCCTGAAGAAAAAAATAGAATTAAAAACCAGTTACTGTCAGAGTAATTGCAAGTAAAATGCTTAAACACACATTAATTCCTACAAATAACCGGACTGCTCCTCCACATTCCTTCTACCACCCAGCGATATTGCTAATGTACAGAAATTAATTCTGCCTTTCAAGCAAATCAGAGTATTCAGACCCCAAAATCTTGTGGGCTGCCCAAACTGTCCAATATCCTCAAGGTTACACCTCACCTCCTCAGAAATCTCCACCTTACCCATAAGATTACCTTTTTCTACTGAAAGGTCTCTCAAATCCTATTTTCATGTTCTTTTGAAACATTCAGATGTGTAGTTCAATTATGTTTTTTTAATCCTGCTACAGTTAAACGAAATGTTCTCATTAGAAAAGAACACATTCAATTATGAAATCTGCAATTTTAATTACAATTTTCTATCCCCATCTACTTTTGAACTCACACCAAAGCAGGACTGTTGTTTGTTCATGTCTGAACAATGTTTTTATTTACCGTGGATAAACGGAGACTTATCTAATACCACTTACATGGAGTCATAAATTGATTTTTGATTAATGTTTAATCAAAAACAAAGAGACCCATCTGTGCAAAAAAAGTAGGAAGCAGAGAGCCCTGTCCGTGGGAATTTTTTCTGTGTCAGCTCTCCCAAGCTCTGTGTATCGACACAGGATCCTTCCTCTTTGGCTGGTATGAGGATGCAGCTCTGTTGACAGAGCACTTTACAATAGCCAGATAGCTTCCTGCAGGAAACACTAATTTAAAACAAGATTATTTATTTTGAATACAAAGACTCTACAACCGACAACATGGAGTAAACATTTTAAATCTCAAACTCTCTTAAAAATTAAGAGCATTAATGACAACCTTCACTACTTCTGGCAAGGAACCAGCTGTCAACGCTGAAGGTGAACAAAGCTCAGGTACCTCCAGTTCCCTCCCTCCCCAGCACTGTCAGCTGCCAGGGCCACATGTGAAAACAGCATTAAAATCCCATGGCTCGCTGAGGATGAAGTCACAATTTTAATGAAAAATGAATATTCAAGTCTTCATTAGAGCACGCGTGACTTCTCCATCAAGGGATCAAAGTCCAGGGGAGCACGAGCACTTAGAAGCAGGCAGCACTCAAGATCAATATGGTGTAATAATAATTAAAAAAAAAAAAAAAAAACAACAAAGAGAAGGATGAATGTTTCTAGCTGTAATCAAAATAATAAAAGAGGTTATCTAACCTCAAAAGGAGTCTCTCTTTTTCAAAACAGGAGCACATATACCAGTTTGGTGGTGTAAATGCCTTCTCAGCATGTCCTTGTGAGGGATGGTGTGAGAGGAGTGATGCCAAAGCAATCCCAGGATACCTGGGGAGATCCAGAAACATCAAGGCAGCAAGTCTTTAAGAAGCCAGTAATAAAGTGGTTGCTTCCTCTTCTGGATGGAGCCTGAGCAACACCTGAGTTAATCCACAAGATCTTTTCATTCCTTTCTCAAAGTGTCTGTCTCCTGTATTCATGGTAAGAGCCCAGAAAAGCAAACAGTGCTGTTCTAAAACATTTGGTCCCCAAACCTCTTTTTACCAAATGTAAATACACACTAATTTTTTTTTTTCAACAATTAGGAACTCCCAAAGAAAGATGGAATATTAAAAAAAAGTGACAAGAACAATCTTAATTATAGCTCTGTTAACACATTATGATAATAAGTACTTGTTCTTTATCAGACATTTTTAAAAATTATTATTGTTCTCAACTATACAAAGGCTGGTTTAAAGAACAAGGATCTTTGTCTCTTGCTGCCAGAAGAAACAGCATTTCCTGAGGCCTGTTTCTGCCTTCAACTAACAGTTGATTTGGGCTTTAGAAAAATAACTGCATGTCCTCAGCTGGAGGGGAAAGAAGTTCCCTTCTTTCCCCTCTCCCAGATGCTCACGGGAGAGCAGCATCACCAGTGGTAATAACACCGTGTTTCATCAGCCTTCAGGAAAAACAAGACCAAACCTCTGGATATCCTGGCTCAGGTAAACAACAGGAGTTTATTACAGAGTTAATACTTGGGTTTGTTCATATTCCTCTTCCTCCTTTCCACCTCCCCTTGGAGCCCCCGGACTAGAATTACAGCCCAACAATAGCCCAATTGTCGCCCCCGGCAGCAACTTCCATCCCAACAATAGATCTTTCCCTTTTCTCTCCACTCAAAGGAAAATTAATAAGGAAAAAATTCTCTGATTACAGGGTAAAGAAAAACATTTTTAAGGGGGAAGACAGAGAGACCTATGTATATACCATGAGATTCTGAGCTTCCTTTGTACAGAAGAATGTGCATTCCCTTTCCCAGGCTCCTTTGTGTCCCAAAACCCCTCCTATGCAGGGGAAGAGATGGGGAGGAAGGTCATGTGCTCTGGCATGAATGGCATTTCCTAAGAAGGTCACTTTAACCACCACTCCAGGGTCCTTTCTTTAAGAAGTCTCACCTATTCTTCCAAAAGTGAAGGGGAGAGCTGTGAGCCCCCTTTATTTCAGTGATAACCTGGAAGTGCACGTGCCTGCTCTCCGAAACGGAGCGCACAGGAATTCACACTCTGAGGGGAGAAGCAGGCTGGATTTCCAAAGCAAACATTGTTTTTAGTGGGAAAGGACTATTTACACATAGGAACAAATATGTTTTATTTCCCACTTTCCAGATGAAAAAATACATGTTACTGCACTGCAAATATTTTGGTAGCGTTTGCCAAAAGCCAAAAACAAAGAGATAAGCCCTTCCTTTGGAGAGGGAAAAGAAGCCCCACCTACTACAGCCATGGCTGCGAAAAGTCCAGCATTAGGCTCATGATTTGTTTCTGCCCACTAAGGAGCCTAACATTTATTTCGGCAACAAAGCGATAACAAAGATTCAAAGCTGCTCCCCAAAGAAGTTCTCAAGTATTTCAAGAATCTGTTTGTGCTCTGCCAAATATCACTCTGTTCCTCACAGGGCTCTCTCTACCTCTGCAGCCAGGGCAACATCTGTTGGTTTGGGGTGACAAGAGAAGAAACAGAATATTTTGTGATGCTGCACTAACTGCAGAAGCTGCCCAGCATGTAATTCACATTGATACTAATTTCAGCTTCTGCCTGCACAGTACTTACTCATGCAACAGCTAGTTAAAAGCTCTGTCCAAGTGCCTTTGAAAGTATTTGAGATTTGTCTCCACTAATCAAGGTGTATTCTCCTTTAGTTTTAAGTACTTAACTAAATCATTGCTCTCAGTAGTTCTGACATCTGACTTCTCACTAAAACTATTAAAAACGGTTCTATCACTTGGCTACTGCAGCAGGGAACATTTTAAAAATCAGATTTGAGTTCTCATTGGTTTTAATAAGAAAAATCTTGTTGATTTTTGGTAAGAAAATACACACAGAAAAACCCAACACTACAAGTGTGTCAGCAGGGCTCCCGTGGTAGTTGAAATCTCAGTCCAAGGCCACATGTTCTTTGTAATGACTGAATTCAGGGTTTGAGTTTTAACACAAACGTGCAGCCCACCAGGAACATGCTCACCTCCAGCTATGGGAACCTATGGGATATACCTGTGGATCAGGCCAGAATTCCCTAGCCTTGCTCAGGACCCACCTGCAGCTGAGCAGGGGCCAGGCACTGGCAGCGTGCAGCTCTTGGGCAGCACCTCTCAAATCCTGTTTAGGATTGTCCCTGTTCCACTGTCCAAGAGTCCTTTACCTTGGATCAATTTCTCCACTGATATGTAGGTACTGAGGCTGTGATTTAGCTCCTAAATTTGAGGAAATGTTAAAAATGCCAGAGTCATGCTATTCCATCAACTAGCAAGTACCTCTCTATAGGAATTGTGTTGCCTTTCTGAAAACGCTGCATTCACCAGAAAAGCATTTTAACAGGCAGAGATGATTTTTTTTTTTTTTTTTTAAGAATTAACACTGACATCGTTACTTACACTCCTGAAGGAGGATTACCAACTCCTTGCTTCATTTCCTTTTCAGTTTATGTTTAAGGACAAATATTTTGTTTATAGTGAACTGAACACACATCCACCTGATCTCTCTCTGAGTACTTCCTACCAGTTCACTTGGCAAAAATTTCTACACTGCCAAAGGCTGCCACACAGTCCCTCAGATAACCAGGGTACAGTTGTGGAGTTGGAGGACTGGAAAACGAGACACACCAGCTTTTCTTCTCTCTCCACCAAGGCATTTATGAGGTGAGGATGTCACGCAGAAGCCCAGTATCTGCAACAGCTCGTAAATAATGCACCGTTTGACACCTCTCTCACAGACACAGTTAAAAGAAGGAAAAAAAAATGTACCACCTGTGGTTTGTTTATATAGGTAAATTTAAAATTAACTTCAAACTCCATTTCATTTTATGGTTGTGAATAATCCTCACCTCTGCCTGTCCTTTTCATACTTGTGATTATAATGGAACACATAACAAAAGTGCATTCTTACAGCCTTCTAGAGCTTAACCCTCCCTGTCAGTTTCTCTAATCTGTCAGGGAAGGAACACACAGGTGGAGTGAAATGCTGCCATTACACAGTGTCTCGCAAAATCAGAATATTTGTCCATGAGAAAGGGATTTTGCTTAAAACTCAGCCCTCTACTTTCTGGAACAGATTGGAACTAATTCCCATGAAGAAATGTACAAAAAGCAAATTAAATTCAGCTGCTACGATGTTTAGCAATGGTATCTCTCCAGAAGCTGTTGAAGTTTTTTGGGCAGCTAAGGCCATTTGAAGACCATCCAGTGCATCTCTCAACCAGTATTTGCAATTCTACAGTCAAGTAAAACACACAGATTTCTCCTGTAGATCTTTATAAAGGTGGTTTAGAAAAGAAAATCAAAGCACAAGCATAGACAACCTTGCCCAAGATCCCCACAAGTGCCAGAGCTTTCCCAATGCCCTACACCCATTCCACAAAATCTCTAATAATAATAACGTTCTGGAAGGTGGTATGGGAGGGTTGCTTTTAAAACTGCTGAAAATAACGTTGTGATTGCATCTTGCAGCCACTGAGTGCTCAGAGTAAAGACACGTCCAGCTCCTCCTGCCTGTCCTCATCCCCCTGTACGAGCCCAGGTTCCCAAAGCACCTCAGAGGCATCCACCCCTCAACAAAGAACTGCTTCACCCCAAAGGCCATGGGAAGTGGGGACATTCTCCAGCAAAGCTTAGTGGGTGTCAGCCCAGCCAGGCACAGGCTGACCTGTGACACAGGTACTGCACGTACATAAACGAAACCTTTGGCAGGAGGTGCTGCAGAAGGCAAACAGGAGAGATAGCAAAGATAACGAATAAAAAATACCCAGCACAGTAATGCCTTTGGCTAACATACACCACAGACTATACTGGCCTTCCTTCCTCTCCTGTCAAGTTACAGCCACCTTGGTTTCTAGGCTGGGGCATGACCACCTCCATTTCTCACTCACATCTGTCCCGTACACCTCCAAGAAAAGCAGCACCAAGGAGGAGCTGATCAGGAAAGCCAGTCCAGCCCCCAGGTCCCTGCTCCTGACTGTCCTTCCTGACTCACACAGAGCCAGTTACAATTTTTAGCAGTCTGCTGGGGCAGCTATGATTCCTCACTTCGGTTCATTTAAGGACCTTAATTGTTTGTTTTGGCTCCAACCAGCAACCGTGTTTATGAAAAACAGGTTAAGCTTTTGGCACCAAATTGTTTTCAAAAACCCTCAGCCTTTGAAATAGTGCCTTCTTTAAAAAAATGTTTTTCTACCTTGAGATGCTGCATTTCTCTCCAGAGAGACATTTCACCTCCGCTACTCACTGCACTGGTGTTACCTTTTCGTGTTCCCATTAATAACTCGCTTTCCTCAACAGTTTATAACTTGATCTAAAAGATTCTGTCTAAGCTAAGGCATATCATGTGACATTTCAGAGAAATTTAAAGTTATTATTTCCAAATAAAAAAACACTCCTGCACCATGTGACCACTCATGAATTTCAAATTTTCATGGTGTATTTGCATAAATAAGGTGGACTTGTACCCTGTGAGTACCTCTACATGGAAGCTAGATTGTACAATTTATCCCTTCAATTCAAGAAACTCTCCTGCTGCCCCACTGCATCCTGTGTACTGCTACTAAACACTGTACAAGAAGACAGTTCTGCAAAACAAGAACCTCTGCAGTCCAAAACTGGTCACAAGACTCTACACTCTCATTTGAGTTTCTAAAAGCATGTTTTACTCCACACTCAACAGGCTCCATTGCCAAAAAATAAGCAGAATTCATATCCCAGAGTGAGAATCCATCATTCAGGGCAGATCATGCTGATGAAGGCCCATATATAAATGCATTAGGAAATCCTAAGTACAGATCACTCACTTGCTTCTTTAGTCCATTAAAAAGCTGCTTCCATAAACATTTTTTCTAGTTTAATGGTTTTCTACAGTATTTTGTTAGCCTTAGTACTTCGAAGATTCATTTGGATGTGGAGGAAGGGTATCAGCTGTGACTGTTTTCTCCTGAAAGTACAGTCAGAAATGAAATGGCTAAAAGTCTCAGCAGTGTAAAATTACCAAAAGCTTATATTAAAACAAGAAACACCTATTTTTCCACCAAAAAGGGTGGTGAAAACAGTATTAACACTGAGCCTCATTGAGCCATGCTAAGATCGTAAATGGCCTGATGTCATTTCTTGTCCATTTGAAATGGTTTTGGTCTCCAGCTTGATCATATCCAGGAAAAAATTTCCAATAGACTAATGCCAATACAACCACCCTCTTTTCGGGTTATAATTGGTACATGTTATAAGGTTTTAAAGCCACAAAATGTTGCAAAACAGCCCGGAATCACTAGGACGATGCTCTCTTGGGACAAAGTAACTCCAATATTCTTCAGTCTACTTCCTAGAGAAACAAACTGAATTAAAGCAGCCATCATCCCTCTATAGGCAGGAATCCCAAAGTGCAACACCAGAACCCTGCTCACTGCTCTTTCCAGCTGTTTGGAAGCCATTGGAACAACCCAAGGCAAGGAGGCTGCCGAGCCTCAGGTAAGAGGTTAGGCTGGGCAGCTCCATGGAGCTGTCTCCAGGGATGTCATTTCAGCTGCCAACAACAGAGATGTGGGAAAGGGGAAGGAGAGAACAAATAGCACAAATAGATCCAAGCCCTTTGGGTAACTCTGTCTATCAATTTAAACTTGGTATCGGCTTACTCAAAGTGAGTCCAACCTCAGAATGCAGCTTTGGTCAAATAACTGACATATAAAATTAAAGTTCATGCAATAGAAGCCTCTGAAGGAAAGGGAAGCTGTATGATTTCAACTCCTCCAGTAGTGCCAGCCAGCATTTTCTAACCAACCACCTACAGTTTGACCCCCAGCTCCTTTTACCCAGCCTCTTAAACGCCAGCCTGGGTTTTCAGAGGAGTAGAATCTCACCACTGCCTCATTCTTCTGTCAAAGCATCCTGCTGGCAAAGAGAGGCTGCTCAAGGTGTAGCGCACAGGGTGGAGGGGGAAGGATGTCCAAGTCATCTGGCAAAACTGAAGTCATCTCCAGCCCAGCTGAGTTATCACCACATCCCCCAGCCCGGGTGCTACAGCGGGAAACCTTCACAAATCACCGCACTGAGAACAAGAAGAGAACCAGGCCCTCAAGCAACTCAGCACAAGTAGTACACATCAGCAACAGCTCAGGAATTCCCGACTCAAGACCCAAAGGCCAGCCTAGAACTTAATGCAGACTTCGAGCACTGCTGACGCACTTCCCAATGGACACGGCTCACAAATCCAGCTTAGGAATGTAAAACTATGTTAAAGAACCTCAACAATTTGGTGCAATTTCAGCATATTACCATTTCACCAGGTTTACTTCACAGATAAGCCATCTCCTGTGTCAGGTTATTATTTCTATTACCACAAACAATAACAGCTGTGCACTATTTACAACTGCAGAAGGAACAAGCATACACCTACACTTACTGATTGTGCTTAGGCCACACAGGCTGGTGTATTTTTATATCACACCTTACCAAATAACCTATTCTATGGTCATTTTGTTGGCAAACGCAGCCCCACAAACACCTTCAATTTTTGTTACAATACAAAATTTACCATTTTAATGCAGCAGGAATTAATATGAGTCCCAGCTGCAGGTAGGAGAAGGATCCTTATGTCTAGTCATCAGTTTTCAACTCGGCTATATAAGACTTCTCCAGAATTAAACACACAATTAATGGAAGCACGTCAGTTTTACTGGTTTTGCTTTCAACAAATGCTCCTCTAGGAAACCACATATGAAAGATGTCCTATAAACTGATATTAAAAAAAAAGAATTGCTTGCTGGTTTTCAACGATGTCCTGTAACAAGCAGCTGCCCAGTACAGAAAGCTGTAACTTGCCTGTTTAGCGGGGATCTGGATCTGCTTGGGCTTCACCTCCCTTGTTACAGAAGCCCTAAAGCAGCAATCCAAATTTGCCACAAGCACAGCAAACGTGTGAACAGCAGAGTGGTGATGGTTCCTCTTGAAGTATCTTCCTCTGCTCATCTCATGTGAAACTCTTCATGTGCCTTTGGTTCATTCCATTTTCATGGAACCCATGCTCTGTATCTCTATACACATACAGTAATCCACACCTACAGGCATCCATCAGCTGGAATGTTTTACAGTCTCTTTCACTGTTTTGGAACACTCTGATAGCTGTAAAATATAGGAAACGTCTTCCTAAGCTCAGCATCAATGCTGCTAAACCACCCAAGATGCACTTAAATGCATCATGTTATTTTAATTATTTTTCTAAAGCATCTGATTTTGATGTCAGTGCTTGTCATTACAGCAGGACTCTTTACAAGAAAATAATAAAACTGTGAGAAGGACTGAAACCTTCAATCTTTTCTCCTGTTGGCCTAATGGAACAGTTCTCCATATACCTGGCAATGAAGACAATAAATTCAAAGATGCCTTTTGATTTATAGCTCCAGTGTGGTTTCTCAGTAATACAGCTATCTGAGACTGCTGCCTGCATTTAAAAAGGATTCCAGCTCCTTCAGAGATGAACTACAGTAGCTGCATCTTTAACTGAAGCTCACATAAATTTGGTTTTTTTCCCTCCAAGAAAACAATTACAAAACATTAAATCAGTTTTATATCACACTATGAAAACAAAGCCCTCTAATTTGGGTTATGATATGAATGGTTTGTACAGGACACTCAGGCTGCTCCTCTGCTTCACTCCCTGCCTGCAGTAGCTGCAACTCAGCAGCCCCAGGTCAGGAGGAATCACCTGCTTTAATCTGACCATTTCTCAGTTTATAAAGACAACACACCTCTTTCTCATGCCTCACAGAAGGGACTCAAAACACACCTAACACCACCTTTCCCAAGCCTCAGCTCTCATTCCAGCAGTTGTTTCAGGCATCCCAAATTGGGTCACATGGCTGTCCTTAAAGTTGATCAAACATCTCTTGTACATGTCATGTGAAATCCAGTGCAGACTAAAATTGGAAAGAAATTCCAGTACCTGGACTGGAGAAGATTATCTATCCCCGAAAAACTAAAACCATCAGAGCCTCTGACATTACTTCTCCTTATCCCAAATGCAGATGAAGTCTATGTAACAAAACTTATAGCCATCCTTCCTTCTTCCATCCTCCTCCTCACCATTATGCTTCTGGAGAAAAACATTAAAATAAAAGAAGGAAGTACTACAAATTATAAGAGAGGACTTTGTCTATCCTCTAAAAATAGATTTTTGTTCTAGATCTGTTTGCTCATATCTTTCTTCCCTGGCATCAACAATGACCTCACAGAGTAAAATTATTTATTTCTTTTAAACCTACCTCAAACTGTAGATACGGTCATTGTTTTGAATAGCAGAAAGGGTGCCTCAGCTCTCTGGTTTGAAAACCTATTAAATTTCACTCAGAAATAATAAACAGCTCTTAGAGCCTCCACAAGCTTGAACCACCAAGATGCTCAACACAGCCTCTGCTAAGTGGATAGGAGGAGACAAAAACAACATGAGTAATTTAGAGTTTATCTGTGGGATTTGCTAATATAAAATAAGACTTAAATGTGTAACACAAAATAAATAAGGAGATAAGAACGATGTATAATACACATCAAAAGTATCAAACACATACCAACAAGTATCCTACCCAGCACACACAGGGCAGAACAGCAAGTGCTGTAAAAAAAAACTGAGAAAATCGCTTTGCCTGCTCATCATGTGCTCCATGGAAGAGCTGTAAGAGCTCCCACCCAGTTCTACAGTCTTGGGAAACTTCGGAATCTCATGAACTGCAGGAGTGATGAATTGTGTTTTATGTGCACTTAACTCTGAAATAATGAACTTCAAAAGGTTTGCTCCTCAGCAGTTCCCGGTGGTGAGAAAGGGACAACTGGCGCGAGGGGGCTGCTGGTGCTGTGGGCGCGGGGGCTGCCAGGCGTGTGACATCACCCCTCCGGATTGGCTGCCAGTGACATCATTTTATTATTCTGCTTCATGTTTGCATTTCAGCTCCCCCCTCTCAGGGACCTCCGGACCTCACACAGCTCCTCGGAGCCGAGAGGAGCAAGGCAGCGTGTCAGAGCCACCGTCCCCACCTCGGGCTCGGCCATAGCTGAACGACGAGAGGAGAACAACCAGACGAGAACAACCAGAGGAGAACAGGCCTCTCCAGTTGTTCTGGAGCTGGGAAAGGTGACGGTGCTGGGAGGCCAACCAGGGGTCACAGCCTTGCAGCAAGAGTTAAAGCAGAATTCTTAAGAAATTTGTTGCAGAAAAAGACCTGAAGACTGGCAAATGGAAACCACATGCAACACAACAGCAGAGTTAACAACACCCATGCACACAGGCGGAATTGCACATGGATATAACAGTGTGTGTGGAAACAGTGCAAAGACTGCTCATCAACAGTATGCATCCTTTCGTAAACACCCATAAGAATCCACCACAAAGCGGTGCCATCCCTTCTTACCCCTCCACAACATGAGGCTGCCTTTGTTCCAAGCTCATATCCTGCTTCCCCTTACACACTCGCCCCTCCTGAACTCGGATGCCTGTAACCTGATACATAAGAATGTTAATTTCTCAAGTGATTTTTGTAAAAGCACAGAATGGAAGTAACTCGATATTTTCCCCATCTTGAAAAATATTATTTTATAGCACATACAAGAGTAGGAAAATATATCTGGTCTACAACAATGCTTTGGGAAAATAAACTGAAAAAGGGCTGCTCTGCCTCTGGGTACCTACTACCCAGTACGTTTTCTGCTCAGCACACACACACCAGGATGTGTGTGTGTGTGTCCAAACGCGTATATCTGTGAATTATTCATGTGCACACAAACACAGATCAATCAGGCAAAAGATCAGTTTCCATCAAGTACAAAAACACCTAAGTTAATGCTGAGCTTGAGTGACTGCTCTCAGGCACAGTGTACTGTGCCCACCTGCTCATGGATCCAAAAGTACCTATAGAGCCTGCAACTTAAAAATATTTTATGAGCAATTTACACAAAATCAATTAAACAAATACAATCATGCTCTCGAAACTAGTTCATCTACAAAATGCATTTTCTGCTCGCCCCCAGCAGCATGCATTTGAAGCATACATCCCACAACCCACACCATCCCACGGAAAGAGCACAATCCTAAAGGACAGCCATCCTAAAAATCTCGAGCCTCTGACCCCTTCCTATGGATATGGACAGGCACCTTGCCATGCAGAAGTGTAGCTCGGACAGGCTGCACTGCTGTCCCAACACAGCCTACCAAGAACAGCTTCTTGTGCGTGACAGGCAGTACCACAAACCACTGGATAAATTCAAGCCAACGTAACTTCAAGTTCTACCTTAATTCACATACACCATCACTACTCTACATCACTTTTACACTTTATGATGCCACTATTTCTTCTATATTACGAGAACATCAGTATTTCAGGACACTAAATCAATGTGCTTGGTTTTATTTTAAGAAGTACCCCTCAAAATCCAGAACTACTTTTAAGACTGCATCTTAATTTAAATTTAATATATACTGCTTCCTTGTGGTGGCGCGTTCCCCCATTCCCCACCCCTCACAGCAACCTTAAAATGCTCATTCATGACATTCCTACTTTGGCATGTTTTACCAGGACAATAATTCAGCCCTCTTTAGACCCAAGGAAACTGAATGCTTTTATGTGCAAATGAAATAAAAATGCTGTAAAATTCTTCTGGCTTCAACTCCTAGACAGCAACAAGATGGGGGAAAACCACAGGTGAAATTAAGGAAATACAGAGTGAGATTTTCTTTTGTTGACTATCTGTGGTTTGGAATATGGGATTTCACAGGGGTATTTTCCACCAACCGTTAATGTCAGCGATCAAAGTTTCCTTCCTGCCATGTGAGAAAAGACTTGAAAAAGCAGAATTTGTTCTCCTCAACGCGTGTGGATCTGGGTTAACAGGGTGAAGTCCCTACAGATCAGGGACAACACAGGTACAGCTCAGCCTGTTCTGCAGCAGCCACAGACAGCTGCTGGAAGACAGAGCTGCTCTTTGCTACCATCACAAGGGAACAGGTCATGCTTGGAGCACCACACTGAGCCTTCTGGCTCGGAAAGCTTTCCCTGACTTCAGCAAAACAGGCTGCAGTAAGCAGGACATGTAACAACCTCTTCATTTATCACACGCTTTCCAGAATGCTCGAAAACTCCAAGCAGTAGCAGTCGGTTTTGCACAAAGCCGTGCATTCTCATCACTCACAAGAACACACATTCTTCCTCCACACAACTCAGCAAGAGCACCCAACAGCGCACCTGAGCATACCTCAGAGCAGGAATGGCCCTGGGGAACTGTCCTAGTTTCCAGGGAAATGGCACTTCTTTAGCTCCTTTGGCAAAAGGAAAAATGTTTACTGGCTGGTCTGACACAATTTTTTCAAAGAGTTACTAAGTTGAGTTGCCATCACTCTGATTTTGGCTATGAGACTGTGAAAGTTTCCAGACCTTTCCCCACCACCACAGCCCTCATTGAAGCTTCCCAACATTCCTTCAACCAATCAACCAGAAATATCAGCCTAAAAATGATGCAGAGGGGGACTGGAGGAGTCACCAGTGCAAGAGGACTCTTCCATCACAAGCCAGTGGAGCAAGAATATGCAGGACCAGGCATCATGAGAAAGCTCCCAGAGATGAATCAAAGCCAACAAGCATGGAAGTTCCCAAATCCAATGAAATATCTCCCCAAAGATGAAAAGAAAGCAAGCTCCCACTTGATGAAATAATACTGATGAGCATCAGTCTCAGGTTGATTTCCTTCAGAAATCATGTTAGAGCAACCACAGGTCACCTAAAACAGCTTCTCAAGCTCAGTTTAAACAAACCTGGGACAACCTGGTCTTTAAAAAAATGGTTCTGAGATTTATTTTGCACAGTACTGCCATAAAGGGTGAGGTGTTACACCTGTTGGGCATTTACTCGTTACTTTTAGTATTTTCTAGTTTAGTTCTCTTTTGAAAATGTGGAAATGCTTGTATTTATTAGCAAGAACTTACACTTCCGATGCCTTCTATGTCACCTGCAGAGAGGGCTCAAGCTGAGAAAAATGGGTTCAAGTGATGCCATTTATTTTGGGTCTCCTCATCAGGATCAGTTTCTGAATCCTCCCTAGCTCCTTCCTTCTCTCACTACGCCTACACTTCCAGGGAAAACTAAGGAAAATCTAACACCTCCAAATGCTGCCACATATAAAAAACATACTAGACAAAACGTGAAGGACATGAACCAAATCCTGAGAAGGAGTTTGTGGGTCTCTTTTATTTATAACACTGAATGAAATTCTGTAGAACTGGGGGGGCAGTGGGGAGGCTGTTTTCACAGCAGGACTTTTCCTGCAGCACAGACTGCAGTCATGGGCACTCTCTGCCACTCAGAAAAAATTTGGAACAACTGGACAGGAAGAACAAAAGCAAGAAAGACTAAGCTCCAAACAAGAAGAGAGGTAAACTCAGCTTCCCCCACCCACCTTCCACAAAAACATCAAATATTTCCTTTCATAAATAATTGCAATAGGATGCCGTAGACTTTTCCAAGCAGACAATAGTTGGATTGTGTAATGTTTTGCCCCAGGCAGGGCCCGGGGGGAGGGGGACACAAAGGCCGGCTTTCAGGGCTTGGGGCCTCTCGCTCCTGCCCTGACAGCCTTGCTCCCTTTCCTACTCCCTTCCTACTCCTTCGCCTTCCCGTGCTGTCCCTCACTGGGACCTGGGAGCGGCGGCCATCGGGGGCTCCTGCACACACAAAGACAGGCAGCAAAAGCAAACAAACAGAAGTTATAAAGCCCTTCTGGCCTTGCCACAGACCTCACACAGAGCAACACCTCTTCTTTCCCCAGGAGGGGGGACCCCGTGGGAACAATTTGGGGGTGCCGATGACCAGTGACAGCCAGGGGTGACCAGTGACAGCCAGGGGCTGCACCCGCTGGTCACTCTGCCCATCGAGTGCCCCCAAAGGAGCCCGGCCTCTCGCTGGGTCTCAGGTTTAGCTGTCTGAGAGCAGAACTGAGCTGGGGATATTAAAAGAAAACAATGAAAAGACCTTTTCTGCCTATAAGGTGTTTTGAAGGAGTTGCCCATTCAAGTTGGGAAAGCTGAGCACTGTAATTCCCGGACTGATTCACCTTCCTCCCTCACGTTCAGAATTAGAAAACAACCCACCCTGGCAACATCAAAGGAGCCCCAGTGCTCCCCAGCCCCCAGCCAGCCATGGCAGTCCTCGCCTTTCATGTCCCGGGCAGCGCTGTGGGGACGCAGCCAGCCTGGAACCCAAATCAGCAACAGCTTTGCCAGTCCCGGGCTCTGTGCAAAACAGTTCTTCCAAACAGATGATTCAAGGTGCCTGCCTCACCTCGGAGATAAGCACATTCGAGAAAGTTTTAGAGATATATATATATATTTATCACATGCATGAGGAAGTACTCAGGCTGGGAAAAGCCAGAGTAACAGGAGTGCCCAACCCTGCCTGCCCAAAATATGCATTAATTCTCCTTAGTAGAGCAGCCTGTACTTGTACCACCTCAGCACTGTCATCTCTCCAAAGCCAAATGTTTACTGTAATATACCGTTCATATATAACATAGTATATTATTCTGTGTGAACCAATTGTAATAGCACGAAGTCAGCTATGAGACCAAATAGACTCTTCTTTACAACAGAAACAAGCAGAGGACACTTGGCCAGTTCAAGGGCACAAGTAGCTGTGCCAAGTTTGTAATAAATCAGGTTGTTTTGTTTGGGTTTTGAAGTGCAGCAAAAAAACATCAATAAATGCATCAGTGCAGGTAAAATGATCTGAACCACACTTCAAAACACCCACCATGTCAGGTGTACAGAAAACAAGGGACAGGTGCTGGCCACAGCAATTAAACCAGATTTATGACAAATATATGCAAAACACTCGCTGCAAAACTTGCGGGGGGGGGGGAGGGGAACAACAACAGAATATAGAAGGAAAATATATGGTAAAAAAATTTTCCAAGATGCATCTACAGATGGAGAGACTGACACTGCCTGTTTTTCTATAGGCTCAGGCATAAAAGAGGCACACGGAAAAAGCTAATGGAGCCTTATCATTGACCTTACCTGGTCATGCTTTTAAAAATGTGCTTTGAGACATAACAGTGCACTTGAGCGATGTCCTCCTTTTCTACAAAAGGAGAATTCCTTTAAGTCACTCCATAGCCACAGAACGCACCTGAACATGCGAAGGCTGAAGTGTCCCTCCCTGCCCCACATCAGAGCTTTGTGACTTCACTTCTGCCAGCCCCACCCTGGCAGGGCAGCACTGGCTCCTCTGCCTTTTGGAGACACTTCAACTCCTCCACCTGTCCACCTCAGGGCATCAGCACTTACCAAGTAAACTAACAGAAACTCAACCAAACTTCACTAAGGTATGTAGAAAAAAATAAAATTAATGAAACGCCTTTTGGGGGTTTTTTTGTTGGTTTTTTTTTTTTTTTTTTTTTTTTTTTTTTTTTTTTTTTTTTGTCAGCAGTATTTGCCCCACCTCTCTACACATACGTGCCTATTTTTACCTGCAGACTCATTGCTGATAATTTGCAGGGAGATTTAAGCTACCACCCATGAACTAACATTTCCACAACACATACATGTAAGAGCTTAGTCTGGGGTTACAGTGGTTCTGTGTTTCCCTCTTCTCAGGTAACAGAAGGTTCTGACTAAAGTGGGAACATGTGGAAATGTATTTGAGAGACACAATAACATCATGTATACATTACAGAGTGAAAAACCTGAGCATAAATCAAATTAGTCCAAAACTGCCTTAGAAGCTCATCCCATAACCTACTTCAAACAACCTCTGGCATGACAATCTCCAGCCTGGGCTCAGTAAATCCCTTAGCCCAGACCATAGATGATTTTGGGAGAATGGTGAATCACTGGTACAGCCACATTCTGGTTTACTGAGGGCTTGGGAGATCCAGGCCTTGGGTGGATCACCAGAGCCAAACACCAGAAAAGGACATTTATACCTATTCCTACTGTTTTTTTACACATGTATTACACTTTGAAAAACAATGATGAAAAACATGAGAACTTTAAGAAAAGCATTTAATTAGTTAACAAAACATTTGTTTCTAATACCAAATTTCATCCTTCCCAAAAACTTTTATCCTGAGAGCCAAACTGCAATACTTAGATGTGAGGCACATCTTACACCACCTCAGCTCAGCATTGGGATTCAATCCTTTAAATGAAAGGCTAAACCTGTGCTATTCTTGACTAGTGGGAGCCTGGGCTTTACAAGGCACCTTATCGTGAGAACAGGCTCTCTCAAGATTCCCAAACCCAATTTCTAAACCAAAAAGATTCAGATAAGTATCTGAGCATTTGCAATGCTTATCTGCTAGCTGTTCTTCTCATTTCTGCCTTGATGTTTTGTAGGCTTCCACAATGAATGTTTGCCGAAACTCTAAAGAGAATTTAATGGCTATGCAAGTTAAAATTCCTCCACACAGAGATAATTTAGAGGGAAGTCTCCCGTGTTTTTGTGGAGAATGTAGAAACTACATTTGCCTTCTTTACATGTGGTGCAGTTGTTGGCAACATTGAGGAGAGTCTCCTACATACCCACATGACCAGTGTTGGGGTCTGCAGGAAGTTTGCCCTTAATTTGCATGCACAAGTTGCCAGAAAAAGAGGTGATTTTCCTTTGTAACTTCATTTTTCAGTTAGATTTTTATTTAAAAGCTAACTTGCTGGCATAATTTATTTCTGTGAGCTTGTAGGATGAGCTATTTACTTCCCAAAGCAAGGAGTTTCTCACCATCCTCAATCAAGCACAGCCCCTTATGTAGTGCTGTTTGACCCGGGGAACTTTATCTTTCCCTTGTGGTCCTCATTGGTTTTTTTTTCCCAGTTCATCTGATTTTGCTTTACTAAAACACCTTTCAACTTCCAACAAGAAGATATAGTATTATCCTAGGTTAGGATCATGGGTTTAGGCTTATCTGAATGTGGGAACCCTGCTCTGCAATGCAAGGTAGTATTCCATAATTACACAGCGAGGCAGGTACCTTGCTAGTAAAAATACTCAGGGTACAAAACCAGAAAGGCAGCGCAGCAGCTCCCACCCAATCTGCAACACGAGCTCCGTTCTGTGCAAGCCTGGCAACCCAAGGATTTCAAAACCGCTTCAGACCCACAAATTCAGTGCCAGCTGGGAGAGGGCAGATCGCATGTTGAAGCTTTATAACGAAGTGAGAAGGTAAGATACAGCAACTTCTGCAAAACACCTCCTAATGACAGCCCACACAGGCATTACAGAGGCCAAACATATCAGCTTCCCACTCAGCAAAGCTGCCAGAACTCAACTCAAAGCAAAATTTATATAAACGGAACAAACAGTATCATATTCAGCTATCGCTTGTGACTGCCTTCATTTTGAGAGGAAGAAAACCAAAGGATTCTGAGTTACCAAAAGGAGGGGGGAAAGGCCTTTCCCACCCTCACAATCAGAACAATCCTTCTGTTACCCAGTTTTGAAACTTCTCAATACTCGAAAGCAGCTCTGCAGCCATAAGGACTTGCAGCATTTCAAGATAGTAGTTTCTCATCCTAAAAAAAATCCAAGCACATAACGGAATGCTCTTCACATACATTCTCCTTGCTTTCACACCCCAAATGTCATAAACATCATTAGCATCTTATTGCCCGTTTTCCTTTTATTCCCCTTTATTCACTATATCAGAAGACTTTAAGTGTGAGAATATTAAAACATTGAGGAGCTTCAGTATCACACACACAGAGAATCCTTGGGAACTCACACTGCCTTTCCAAATTTGAACTAAATCCCTGCAACAACACTAAACATAAGGTATTATGTGTAGCAGGAGTTCACTCTCAGGGTTTCTAAAATTTGAGATTGGGAAGGAAAAGCTTCTGTGAACATGAAAATAAGTTGCTTATACACTCGGTGTTTGTCAGATGGAAAAGGCTGGTGCATCTAATACTATTTACTTTTTACTCTGAGGGACAAGCTTACAGAACTTAGGATCTCCAGTGCTTCCTTCTTAAATTACATGACATGATATTACTGGAGTCAACAAGTTAGATCACTAGTCTTGCACATCAAAATACATAAAAAGATACCAGGGTGAAATAAAGAGGGTGGTGCAAACAAAAACAAATATTCTATGAGTAAAAGCATTACCTAAGAGCCAGCTTCTCCTCTCAGTATTTTCAAGAAATTTCTAAGAGGATTTGCGGAGTTAAAGATAAGGACCAGAAGAGAGATAACAGATGGCAATGGAAAGAAAGCAGCATGTAATAACTTGATAGGGTACATTCAGTACTCCAGTACGTTAGAAGAAACCCAGAGACAACTTCCACGTGCATGTTACTTGGTTCCCTATTTATGAACAGTAGCATCATCCAAGGGCTCAACACATAATATTTAGTTTTGTATTTACTGGTCTCTGTTTCAGCAGGCCAGCCCAGTAAGGAGAGACTTTGAACATGACCTGGCCACCAGCCTGGGCTCCTTACCCCACACAGAATCCAGGGGAGCAAGCCTGCAGCAGGACAGCCCTGCAGTAATAACACAGCACTTGCAAACACCCAAAGCTGAACAAAGTTTGCTTCTGTGGTGGGGCTCGTTGGTTGGGGGATTTTGTTGGGTTTTTTGCTGTTTTCCAAGGCCACATGTCAGAGCTCTGTGTTTTTTGAGAAGCAGCAGATACAGTCTCCCAGTCCTGCCACGCAACCAAAATATTGCTGGTCAACAACCTTTTCTGCTATCATCACAACCATTGCTTTTTTGTTTTGCTTAAATTTCCCAGGCTACAAGCCAAGGCTTTCAGAGGCAATGCATTGCCTTTAAGGTAAAGGTTGGCGATCCTGCATTTTTCTTCGCATTCCCAGCCTCACTGCCCTGGTAAAAGCACTGCTGACAAGCACTGTCTAACCTGTTTGTCCCATTCCACCCGGGGAGGAGGTCAGGCACCCACAGCTTCTATACCTGGGCCCCATGGTTGTCAGCTCCAGAGGTGGAGGCATACCAGTAGCTACCTGAAACATGGCAGTGAGCAAAGGCAAGAGAAAAGAGCATGCCTTGATCCACAGGTCAGAATTACTACCTAAGGAAAATGGAATAGGTCTGAACCTGTACCTGGAGAACTGAAATGTGAAGGTTTTTTGCATCCCTGTGGCAGGGATAGCAGCACACACAGAGGCAAAGCTGCCAGCTTAGACTGTGGAGGAAGGAGACGTACAAGGGACACAAAACTGCCATGAACTGCTGAAAACAAAGTCAATTTATTTCTAAGCAGGACTCCTTCAAAACCGCCTTAGAGGAGCAAACACCTAAACAGCACTGAAAAACTATGTAAACTGTACAACCCAAGGTTGCCAAGGCACTTTGTACTGCCTTCCCCTGGTGTGCTTTGTGGAGTTTAGTCTTTCAATGAAGTCAGGGTGCTTGAATTATGATAAAAGACTTTCATCTCTGGCCATGAGATGTCAAGTCCCCAGTACACAGTTATGATTTGAGAAGGACAAACTGCAAGGTTATCATAGAAGGGGCAAGTTTCAAAGCAAGTCACCCCCAATGGTAAGGAATTACAGTTCTGACCTACATCCAAGCTCATCTTTTTATTTGTTGGAGACACAGGGGCATGGAATCAAGCTACAGTAATCTAAAAAAACAGAAACAAAACAAAGAGCTAAATAAAATACAAAGAAACAAAATACACAAGCAAATAAAAAGTCACCCCACTCCACCTCCCTTGGCAAGTACAACATGGTCTGTACATCTGCATGGCCAGAGGACAGAGATGTACCAGCCAAACCTGCACCCCGTACCTGTACCTGCCCTTCCCAAGGTCACTTCAAAAAGCTCTGCAGGCTACTTGGTATAACTCAAGCTGCTCTGCAGGAGCTGCTCTTAAATAAATATATAACACACATATGTATTTAAAAAGCTGAGTACAACGCCAGCCATTTCTCGTGTTTGTTGTGTTTCTGTTCAACCAGCTGCACACAGACGTGCTTGGTAAAAAATACAGCTGTGTAGAAATCCCATTAAGGAGAACAGCTATATTTTTAATTACCTCCAAGGCAAAGATTCCAGCATACAAAAACACAGAAGGGCCATGTTTTGCTTTGGTGGTGGGGTTGGTGTTTGTTTTTTAATTTGTTTAAAAAGTGCTCAAGTCAGTGGCAATTTAAAAATTCCTGCAGTAGCTTAGAATCAACTAAAGCCCAGAACAATCTGTAATAACATCACACAGTATCACCTTATTTATCAGCCCACTGCTCATGAACCACAGATAAAAAGTTTCTGCCCCAGACATAAATAAGCGAAGGCAAATTTACGTCATGCAAGAAAAGCTCTGCAAGGAAAGAAATCAGTGAGACAGGTAGAGATACAGATAACGTGTTCTTTGCGTTCAAAACACACAACTGGTCTGGAAACACTGCAGTAAGGGTGTATACTACAGAAAATGAGTTCCCATGGAGATCACAGGGATGTTTTAAAACCAGATGCAGCCAAGGTGCAGAAGAACAGAGCTTCTTCTCAAATGTGTGAACTGAAAAGTGTATCCAAGCCAGTAGTTTGTGCACGATTTTGACCCACACCAAGGTCACAGCTCCACGTACCTACACAGAACTCTGCATGCAGCCAGCCTTGGCTCTCTCCTCGTGGCTTCTCTTGGAAGAATGGGAATAGTCCATCAGTTTACCCCACGGGCTCACTTTAAATCTTTAATTTTGTTATGTTCGAGCTGCTCAAATGGAAATCACCTAACAAGCACAGAACAGAGGCTTAGCTCATGCTAGATATAAAGATTAAAAAATCTGGGATTTCCCCATCTCCTTTCAGCCTACCATTGGCAACAAATGAATTTAAATTCAAGGAAAGATAACCACAAAATAAAATAAGATATATTTTCCACACACTAAAAATAACTGACAATTGTTATGGGTTTGTTTGTTTAATAATATATTAATATGAGGAAACTAAGAGGTATTTTCCTTCTTTGTTTCAGCTCAGTTTCACTAAATAGCTTATAAAACCCCCAAAGAACATGTTTGAAACTGCAAAGCCACAAACACATCCCTCCCCACTTCCCAAGTCCCAGTCCCTAATGTGCAACTAGGTAAAGCTCAGGGAAAGAGAAAGGAGTTTTATTAGCAGAGGGCTCAGAATTGGAGGGCAACCACTGAACGTTGCCTGGAGCTAAACCTCTAAAGTTCCTCGTTGGCGAAGGACGCCTGCCTTTGATCCGCCGAGTTCAGAGTCCGCTTACTTAACCTCCACAGGAAGAGCTCACTTATGTGGTGCAAGATGAGCTCTTTCCTACACTTTCTTCCATGGTTCTAAAAACCTGGCACACTGACAGGCTTTGCACATTTCCAAATATAAAAAGATAGCTCTGCAAGAATTTACAAGTAGTGATATCGCTGACGACAACCCACAAACCATCTACCTCCCAAAATGTGATTTTTTTTACGAGCCAGGTCCACAAGAGATCACAAGTTCCAGTGTCAAGGAGATCTCCTGAACTAAACACGATAAGCCAACAGTCTCACAAAATATTTAAGCAGTGTGTGCTTTGTTGAGCAGCCTACCAACATAACTGATACAGAACTGCAGAAAGAGACTGACAAGGTCCTTCCAGGAAAGATACCCAAAGTATTCCAGTATCTTCCTTGTTTATAGAAAACTTAAAACTGTGCCAAACACATTCCCCAACACATTTAGAGGACAATTTTCAGATGCCTCTGCTCCACTTTTGTGGGGTCATATTAAACACATCTGCAGCCTACACTCACACAGAAACAACATGTTGGTTTGGTTAACTCTCAGGAAAAACAAATGGAAATAAGACTGTGCAGTCTGGGTGGAAGAACAGCCAAGTCTGCCTGCTACTGCTCAAAAGCTTTCCATCAGCTGGGTCTTGAAGGTACAACTCCTTTGCCAAAACTATGCCCCAAGTCCTCACCTCTTCTCGTGAAAACTTATTTCTGCACTGTAGTCCATTACCTGTGTACTGCTCATCACCAAAAAACTATCATCATCTACAGACATCTTCTGTAGCAACCTGAAGCCTCATTCCAGTTGCTCTGAGCCAGCCTTTTGTAGCCCACAAGCCTCTCAAGTCATCTCAGCTTACTCATCCCTCAAGGCTTTTCTTCAGAGAGGAGTCTGCACTAATGGATACTTGTCACAAAGCGGCCCTTAACGCCAACACTAAAAAGGAGATGGATCTGAGATTTTTATATCATTAGAAGTTTATCACTGCTTACTTTGATATCACCAGAATGCAAACTAGTCTGCATAGAATTTGCTTTGAGGAGGTGAGCAAAGCACTGCTCAACTCTGCCTGCCCACACACATGGGGAGTGGAATGTAAATGCAAACGTAAAGTGGCCACCCAGTTTAAAAATTATTTCAGAATCCTAATATTAACAGGAAACAAGCAAGATGAACCCGTCTCCCCCAGCCCTGAGGCAATTCTCCTACATCCTAGTAATGACCACTGCAATGGAAGTAACTTGCAAAGCTTCCCATCTAGGCTAGGAAAATTAATTTACAAATAGGGTATTTCTGGCAGTTCTTATGAGACTTATTACAGAAAAATGCTGCACTCATGGTGAATGAAGTGGGAAATGAGTAATTATCATGGAATCACAGAATGGTTTGGGTTGGAAGGGAGCTTGAAGCTCATCTTGTTCCAACCCCCTACCATGGGCAGAGACACCTTCCACTATCCAGTTTACTCCCAGCCCTGTCCAACCTGGCCTTGAACACTTCCAGGGATGGGGCAGCTACAGCTTTGCTGATTTTTGAGACTTCAAAAGACAGGATGAGCAAGTGCTAACACCAGAACTTCACTAGGGCAAGTGAAAACTTCAAGAGAATATAAACTCGACCCAGCACATGATGTTTAAATTTTTTTTTTAAACTTCTGGCTTAGCTGAGGACATATTCTTGATGTTGGAACTTGTAATTTCTCGTAGACCTGGTTTGGGTTAAAAAAAAAATAAATCAAATTTGGGAAGCAGGTGGTTTGTGAGGCATCATCAGCAATATCACTACTTGTAAATAACATTCAGTATTTAAAAAAAAAAAAAAAAAAACACTTTAACTTGCACACCTTAAATTCAAAAGGAATGCTTCCCTGGCTTTAGAAAGCTTACTGTTGGTAATTAGGTTTCTAGTCCTAAACTGCCTCCACTGTTACAGCTCAAACCAGCAGCTTTAACTGAGTTGCCCGTCTCTTTTTGGGTTTGTTTTGAAAGAAGCTCAATTATGCTCAGGACAATGGCCCGTCTCTTCATTTTGGGTGAATAGGAAGCAAGGGTGCCATTGTCACCCGGCTTCAATGCAGTCACAACAAAGGGCTCTGAAGTGCCGAAAATAATGGGCTACCTAAAGTAGCCGGGTGGAGGAAGGAGAGGGAGCTCTGCACTCGCCACAGGCCCTGTCTCCTGGCCCTCCTGCACCTCCAGCCAGGCTGCCTGTGCCAAGAGCCATGCCAGGGGCTGGGAGGCAGGACAGGGACCGAGCGGAGGACACAGAGGGGACACAGCTGTGCCCACGCTGCCCAGCAGGCAGAAGGGAAACAGAGTGCTTGGGTGAGTTGGTTTAGAGACAAGGCAAAACCAGGAGCCATGAGCTTTAGCCTGTGTATGGGTGGGCTTCAGAGGGGAAAGGGGAAGAGGGGCAGGAAGGCAGCAGCATGGAAGTGGAGAGAGTCACACAGAAGATTCAGTGAGAAAAAAAGAAGGAATGTAATTTGTTTTTTTTTAAAAATAGGCCATAGTACTGCTGAAAGGCAGCGAGTGAATGAAAGGCAGCGCAGGCTGCTATTGTAGCTGCAGTCCCTCCTCCCCTTCTGGTGCCTCATTCATAAATGGCTGCTGGGGCTGGCGGCACAGCCGGGCCCGGCGTGTGCAGGGCACGGCCCCGCAGCCCGGCCTGCGAGCGCTCCCTGCTCCTGCACAGCCATCCGCCCTGCCTGCTCTCCAGCACATCCCTCAGCCTGGAGCTGGGGACGGCAGGGAAACTTCGGGGAGGTTTGTTCGGCAGGAGGGGCTGCTCGGGGCCGGGCCGCGATGGAGGTGCCTGCGCCTCGGAGCAGAGCGATCGCAGAGGCTCCCGCAGCACCTCTGCTGCCAGCCAGGCTCCTCTCAAAGCTTCTCTTTGTCCTCGCTCTCTGGAGGAGGCTGCTAAGAAAAGAATCTGTACATCACAGAATCGTAGAATATGCCGTGCTGGAAGGGACCCATCAGGACCATCGAGTCCAACAAGATGTATGTGCACAGAAAAACAAACAAGTAAGGCAAGATTTCAAGAAGAAATCATCACCCCAATCTCGTTTAAAGCAATGAAACTGCTTTCCTATGCATGTCCTGCTTAGGTGAATGTGTAGGTAACTCTGGTGCTCCTTATGTTTGCTTTCATGCTATTTGCAGCTAAGAATTCCTTCAGAACGTTTTAATTAGGTAGAACAAGACTCAAACGTGCCATAACAATATCAGTACTAATAAATCATGGGCTATACAGCATCCTACTGTTGTAGCTACAAAGGGGAATTTCCAAAATGCTTTTTTTTTATTAAAGGAAGAAAAATGAGAGAAAACGTGCACAGGAGTGAGGCAGATTCATGAAGGAGGGTAAAGAACCCACCTGTTATGCTCAGGACTTGCACAGATGCAGGAATATTAAGCAAAATGTTTCTAGGCATCGCCCAAAAACTGAATAATTAATGATAGATGGTGAAGGAGGCCAAGACCTGACCAAGGACCTTATTTCATTATCAGAAAATAAATTAACTTACTGAAATTATCACCATCAGTCTGAGTTACTTATTTCTGACTCTCCTGGTAAACAAACATAAATTCCTGCTGAACAATGAGCAATTCTCCTTCTAAACAATAAATCAGGAGTTTAATCCACTTCTTACAAAGCCATTTAATAACAGACTTACTTTTACAGCCAACTTTCCAAGAAGATAAGTAATTCCCTTAAGAAAGCAGTTTCTTATTCCAAAATTAGAGTAAGTTGACAGTGTAAAAGATGACAAATAACATCTGTCTGATTCTGCTAACCCTCCAGAGGGGCCCCAGCCCAAAGAGCAAGCAAGTGGAAGCAGGCATCTGCCCTGTTCACCAGCAGGAAAAGGCAGCCTGTCCTCCTCATTTTCATTTTAGACTGGGTGGGAAGAAAGGAAGGATCACATTTACACTAGTGAAAAAAAAAGTCTTGCAGAATTAACTCAAGATCCCAGCTACATCTTTTATCACCAAAAGAGTTTTCTCTTTAGACCAGAAAAAAAAAAAAATAAAGACCTTGGATTAACACAAGCTCAAACTTGAATTGAACACATTAAAGATGCAGATACTTCCATGTCAACGTTTCATAAAAGTGCCCACAGAATACTGAGATGGTGCAAGATCCTCAGCACTGATCCATCATCTCACAGGCATTTCAAAAGAGAATTTCCAAACTCCCAACCAGGTAACCATTACCGCACGTGACCCACCTGGATGTCTGCAGTTACCAAAAGGAGTTTACTCCAGGCATGCATCAATCATCTAAGATTCAGAAAGCACTCAAAAAAATGTAGACAGTGTCCACCCTGCTCCTGCCCCACATCACCCCTCAGGTTCCATCCCCTCTTATCTTGTCACACATCTGTGAAGCCTGGAAGTCAATTTTTTCACCCACAGTCATTCTGAAGAACAGGTACTGTTACCAGAGCCAAAGGCAAACCACAGCTGGCACCTCTCCCTGGAAGAACTATTTGTGAAATATTTTGCAAGTTGTCTAAGTCTAAAGCATACTTCTGGAGAGAAATTCCCACTGGCATTTGATGAGTATGTTGCTCCCACAGGTGTGATCATCGGAGATTTTCTAGTCCCAAAAAAAGAGCTAAACTCACAAGCCCTGCAGGAGAGCATGGACACATCAGCACCAATTTGCATGGGCATCATTTCCATTAAGGCTTGTGGAACTATTTTCACAAATACAGCACTAGCAAAGACAGAAAACTTTTACGGCAGATCTGTAACACCAAACTCTAGTGTTCATCATCTGTGCCTCCTGCAGGACAGGTAAAGCAGAGGGCAGCACCCACTCAGCTGCTTGTTTGGCCCCAATCATCTAGAAGGAATCTTTTGTTTGGCCAGGACACACATGAAACACCCATTCCCAATCACAGGGCCACGTGCCCTGAGCCACTGTGCACTGACAACACTCCCAAAGGGCCAACTACCATGAGCATTCATGCTTATATTTATATATGTACATGGACATATAAAATACATACACAGACATTATATATTTGTCTTAGCCTGCTTCATAGCACAGCATCTCCGGAAACAAGCTGGGGGAAGAAAGTCCCTCAATTTTCCTTAAATTTCGTGGCTATGCCCTTAAAAGTACATCTTTTGCAGAGGTACTATGTGATGAAAGTCCCTGGAAAGCTTCAGACACAAGGCAAATAGCCCATTCAGGTACCACCCCCCACCACCACCAAACAAACAATGAAAAAAAAAAACAACCAAAACCCAATCCAGACTTTGGATTATGGTATCCTTTAAAGCTCTGCAATACCCTGCCGTTTTGTATCAAAAGCAGATCAAGTTTTGCAGATAAACAACACATTTGGTTGTTTTTGCAGTCTATAAACCACAGCCCTTCCGCCTGTTTGTGAATTAAATCTTCTCGTATGGCAAATATGGCAAGCTGAAAGTAATTCTCTGTCTTAATCCTCCATGACCTCAAGCAGCAGTGATAAGCTTTTTGTCCACAAATATCCATGTCACCTGTAACCAAACATCAGGAGCCACACGACACACCCCAACACCCTATAGCTAAAGTAGAGCTGCTGAGACAAAACCAGAAGCCACAAACTGCAAGTACCAGTGATCGTATCTTGCAACAGGAAACTTAGTCTCAGATCTCAACAACCTTCCAAGACCTAAGACAACATTAAGTGATGGAAATAACTTGTTCACCTTAAATGAGAAACTCCAGAGGAGACAGCTTAGTACTTCATATACATCAAAACCAATACTTTCACAGCCAGCCAGAAAGCCCACATATTTTTCTATTTTTTCCCGGGGGTGTCAGCTCAAAGTCTCTTACACAGGCTGAGCACTGGCTTATGACTAGTAAAACAGCTTTTATACATTCCTCTTCCACTTAAACATCATTATGTACTTTCTTGCAACTTCACCATGATCAAAGATCTCACAAAACAGCAAAACAAAGTGACAAACAGGATGTATACTTAGAACTTCAGTTGTGCTGGCAAAACATGCAGTATCATTTACGTTTCGTTTCAGATCAGTTTGTCCAAAAAATAACCAGTACAAATCATATTATGTCCATACCAGCAGGGGAAAAAAGATAAGATACACAAAAACAAGCAGAGCAAATGAGTTCCCATCTCTGTCACCAAAGAAGAACAGACTACTTCTGTTAGCAAAGATAAAGCAATTGAAGACAAAAGTAAGGAATTAACACTTCCTCTACCCTAGCAACCACCATCAGGAGGCGTATGGCTTGGAGCCAGGCTGTCCTGCAAAACACTGGAGAGATCCCATGCAAGAGTCAAGCCAGTATCGGCTACTCCCTGTGTCCCAACGCTGGAGCACAGTCCTGGAGTAACCGCTGGAGCAGGAACTTCATTTATCTCCATTTTATCTCAGCACCAGGTCACCCATTTTATTGCTGTGTGGACATTGATATTCTTGTACTTCCCATTTTTTCTTCACTCGCCTGTGAGTCCACTCCTCATCACCTCGAGCCAGTATTTCAGCACTGTACTGATAATTGGGACTGCAGGTGTCACCACTTGATCTAAAAGCATCTCTGTGTGGCTCAGTTTAAAATTCAAGTGTCCCAGTACTTTCCACAGTTGATACTGGAAAGGAGAAGCAGGTCACCTTACAGAGCACACATTTATTCTCATATGGAAGGAGCTGGTGCTGACTGAAGTTAGTTCTCACTTCCGTGGAGTACTCAACCAGTATCAACAGGACTGTTCACAAATTCAAAATGCAGTATAGCCTTAAAGCATTTGCTGAAGACATTCATCAGTTATTTTGTTTCTTAATTGAGGTTCTCTATGAAATGATTTTGCTGTGTATGACACTGACAGGCCAAACACAACAGTGGGGGTTCCTCTCTCTGTGTCATTTTCTAATAGTCAGAGAGCTGCTTCATATCAGGATTACATTTACCTATCAACTTCCAGATGACTTCTTTCATGCTGTCAGATTCCTGCAGGAACTCCTTGGACATCCTTTCACCTGTTCCTCCACCAGGTGGAAGATGCTCACTTCTGCCTGCCCAGTTACCTTCTAATTTTAACAAGTCCTGTTCCAGACCCTCTTTTTCCACGTTGCCCAGAAGTCACCCAACGTGACGCACATAGTACACGTGCAGACAGTTCACCTCTGATGTTCTACCAAGATCTGGGTGCACCTACAGGAGGGAGATAATCATCTGGTGTCATATTTACTCCTAATGTGGATTTGTACCTCAGTGTGCTGAGGTAACAGCCGCCAAAATGGAAACCTCACCAGGGCATGGAACCTATTTTCCTGTTTAGCTCAAGAATTACCCGATGCACACAATAGTTTTAATAATCACCATAAACCAGTTTTACTCCAAGCTGTCAACTCTAGCAAGAGTCTGTCCAAGGCGGGAGAACCTCCCCAAACTTATTTGGGTACAGTATTTAACTGACTTAATTTGAAGCTACTTTTCCCTTCCAAACATGCACGCCTACTCAGCAAACGGTAACCACAGCTGACTCAGAGGAGGAGGACAGGCTCCTCAGCTTTTTTTCTTCCTGCACAAGAGAAAAACAAGAGGGCACAACACTCATTGCCTCCCTCCTTCCTCCCAATCACAGCCAGCTCAAACAGCACTGCCTCTAAATAGAGCCAGAAGAAACCTCTTTCTGGGATACAAGCAACAATAAAACCTCTGGTCTCAAGGCAAACAAGCATCCTCAGTTGAAGCCTGGGGAGGCTATGGGTTTAAAAAGTCGTGTGGAAAGCCAAGCTCCGTATCATTCTCTTTCCCCACACACAGACTCAAAGGGCAGAACCAGGCCACCCTCTCCTCTCCCCTTTCCAGGCGCCTCATGCTCCCTGAGACGAGGCTGCAATGCCTGGAGCAGCTTAAAACAGACAAGGGGCCTCAAAAAGACGGGAGGAGGAGGAGGCATCAAGCTGCCCTCCCTCATCCCGCACTCCGCGTCTGCTCAGCCCTTCCTCTGCTTCACCCCTCCTGTTGTTGCTGCTTGTTTTCCTGACTTGGAGTACAGAAAGCGCCAGCCTGCTACAACCGCACCCTGGAATAAAAAAATCATAAACACAGGCTGATTTACATGCATGCATTACTTGGATAAACACATCCCTGGCACTGAAAAATCCTCTGGTATGGGAAGGCACCACCTCTACCCAGAGAGCTACAGCACAGAGAGCCCGACATCTCAGTCGGGCACCTGGAGCAAAAATAGCACTTTCAGATTCCCAGTAACACAGAGCAACAATCTGCCCCACGTACACATGGAAGTGGCAACTCTGGAGGGTTGCAAGCCTTTCAGACGCAACACTCATCAATCTTTATGCAAAAGAAACCTTATGTCTCCAAAAAGTGCAAGAAAAAAAACCATACAAAAAACACAATCACAGAAACCTGTTGTCCAAAGCATGGAAAACTTTCAGTCAACAACATCATCTCTTTCCTTTCTAAGGAATCGAGACTGCAAATGAAGCACAGACCACAGCTTTTTCTGAGGATTTGAAAGTGTTTTCTATGTGCAAGATTTCAAAACACTTCTGAGATGGCCAATTTCATTTCAGAAAAGAGAAAGTGGAAAGATTTCCAGGTGTTTGTTTAATTATTGATTAGACTGAGGAAAAGCACCTATCCCACCAGCCTCATTCCTCAGAGCAGCTGGTTGTTCGCTGCAATGCTGCGTGCTGAACACACAAGCTTCAGAACTGAGCACCTTATGACAGGACACATTACAAAACAAAGTGATTCAAACTTACATACATTCAATACTTTTATACTTCTGTAAAGTCACTAGAAACTTACTTTTCCTAGCGTTTTGCCTTTGCAGTGCTTTAAAATCCACACAGCAAATACAGCAGAAGTACACCACTCCTATATGGGGTGCAAATCCATTTCAACCCCACTTGGCTACTCTTCTAAAGGATTTTTGGATTTTAATAACCACTGAAAAATGTACAGCTACTCCTTACAGCTACGCTTAGGTCACTGCACAGAGAAGAGTAAGCAGCAGAGCCCTCTGCTCAGGAGCTACACGAGGAGGATTTTCAGACAGGAACTCATCATTTGCCCTTACAACACAATGAGACACTGCCAGGCTGTGATAAACCATCCCCTGGGACCATCCCTTGGTCATCCTGGGTCTTCAAGTCCTGCTCACTCACTGTCCCCACCACAGCACAGACTAAATGATAGCCTATCATCACCTTCCTCCAGCCTTGGAAGCAACAAAACCTTTCCAACTACTCTCAGTAATCCTCCAGTAGAGCACGGAGTAGTGCATGCCAGGGACAGAATGCTGAGGAAGAATCTGCAGCAATGTGATGTGGAAATTGTCCTGAAACTGTAGGATGTTTGTATCAAACATTCCTCTATGATGAACTTTGTTTTCTCTGAACTTCCCTTTGTTTTTCAACACATGGATTTAGAGCTGTCTCTACCCAACAGGACCCACTCCTGCCTGCTCTCCTGCATGACGGGCTTTCTGGATTTCTGTATTTAAGGTAGGAGGAGATGTTTGAGTTAATATATCCTTAATTACACTATGAGCTGCTCATCATTATCAGCTCAATTTCTGGCAGCAGCAGGTCCCCACTGAGCAGACGCTCCCAGCTGTTGGCTTTGCTGCTCCTCACCACGCCGAAATTATGAAAAACAGTTTCAGTTCCCCCCCAAATGAATATGATACTACTAGGAAAAAAACCTAATTTAACTGACAAGCTGCCATTACAGCACTCATCTTCCCCTCCTCTTCTGCCACAAATTCATACCAGTAAGGACTTGTTTGAACTACAGAAAGTCAGAGAAAATGGTGTCATCACCAGATAATATAAACTATCAGACTACCTGTTCATTTCGGCTACAGAAAGAACTTATTCATGGGAAAGGGAACTAATACAGAGCAACACAAGTTTAGAGCAACCAGAGGCTCCAAGATGCACTGCCACGTGTTCAGGCTTTTCAAAAGCCAAAGCCATCCCGAGCTCAGGTCTCAGCCTTTCAAAGGAACTTCTGTGTGCGACAAGAGATGGGAATCAGTAACTTGCCTAACAGGTAGGAAACCCGTTGATCCCATATCCGAAGTACCAGCACTGCTGGCTCATCACGCACACACTGCCTGTGTGTGGTTTCATATGTAGTGAAACACAGGTTGCCTCTGTACCATCAGTGATCCCTAAGCTAAATTAAAAGGATTCATAAGCCAGCTCTGCAAGGATGGCATTCCTAACACAGGCTCACGCAAGGGTGGGCATGGAAAAGGAACTGCTCTCGTAAGTGGAAACAAAGCAGCTTGGCAATCAGAGCTTCCAGTCCTACACTGCAAATCAAGTCCCAGACAGCTAAAATTTAAGATTTCCTGCAGACAATTAGGCTAAAGATGCAGTTAAAGGTCTGCTTTTCCTAAAGTGCAAGGTGTGGTAGTTCATTCTTGAATAACCATCGAGACTGTTGTGAGCTGCGGCACTATTTTTAATTTAAGATTTATTCACAAATAACAGATTTGACTGTCCTGAAATTTTTTTCCACATGCTACACTTTATTATTCTTCACTTGAAAGCTCTGGAAATTCAGAAGCCTGAAATACACTGCAGTTAATAGCACTTCCAGTTTCTTAGATCTAATTACAACCTGAGCCACCACTGCAAGTTAACTTCTACTCAGTTCTGGCTCTTGTCCCACTCAAAACAAAAGTTTATATTTGCATTCTTAGTTCCCTGACTATATTTGCCTATTTTAAAGCAGCAGAAATTATTTTTATTGTTAAAAATAACAGCCATAAATCAGTTGGGAGTTGCAGTTAAAATACTTGACTGTATGATAACTAGACAATAAGAAAGCGATGACAGACTGCAACTAGATACAGCAGAAAAAACGTGTATCTATCCACTTTTTTCTCTTTCTTCTTTTATTTTTTGCCTCCTTTCTGAAGTAAGGAGCCAGAAACAAACTACTTACAAAGAACAAATGCATTATTCATTTATATATAACATTGCATATATACACAGAATATACTGCAGACACACATACATGATCACATTATGGTTAATCTGCAAAATAAATTAATGCAGTAACTTGTATTTTGAACTGGTCAGCAGCACACAAAAAGTGAGGTTATTTTCACTCAGGTGAGGGGAAAGCTCTCATCACAAATTATCAGAGAACCTACCAAATGCAACAGGAAATGTTTAAGTTTCAACAATTAGAAAAGTACTGAGGTTAAAGGCTGAAGAATGCAAATGCCACCTACTCTTTTAACACTGAGAGGGATCCCAGAGAGAAATCTGCTTTTGGGGGGGGAAAACCCCAAACCAAAAAAAAAAAAAAAACCCTTCCCTGGATGGCAGAAGTTGAAATGGTTCCTACAAAATAGCTTATCAGGTAGATTCAAGGTCAGCAAAATGTACCCACATACAGCATTGATTTTCAGTGGCAGGAAAGGACTCACCAGTTCTGTGTTTGACCCCAGTTTGCAGCATGTGTGAGTAATCCTATGGCCATTAGAGGTCTGGCAAAATTCAAGCAGTTCATTTTAAACTGTCTGGATGAGGAAAGAGAATAAAACTAACACAAGACCGGTAAAACAGAGCTACAGCTAAAGGATGGACAAACCAACATCCCATAACTGTGACTGGCCAGTCAGGTGGGTGGGGAAGAAGAACTTCCCCCCACCTTAGAAACAGGAAAAGTTGTACTGCAGACCAGTCATCAGGAAACCCTAGAGGAAACGAGCAGGTTTATCTCACTGAGCCCCTGCAGACTTTTCAGGAAGTACTCCAGGAAGCAATGAAAGGCTTCCCTGGCCAGCTGTGGCTGCCAGCAGAGATCCAGCAGCCAAGTGAGGTCTAAGGAGCGAGGGGCAGGGGTCCAGGTGGTAGATCTGAAGCCTCCTTCCCTCCAGGGAGCAATAAAGAGACTTCACCATGTGGGATGTACTCCATCCCCTCTCCACAGGCTGATTTGGCCAAGGGCAAAAACCTGCCACTGATTACAGACAATGATCTTAGCCAACATACAAAGGAATTAGATTTGAGGGGGGAAAAAGAAAATATCACATTTACAGTCTATTTCCATCTCTTTTGGTAACATGAGATGCAGTCTATTCCAACAGCAAGCAAACGCTTTCAATAGAGAGCCCAAAGCATTAATATTTGCTGTTGTGTGGGTTTCACAAGGCTGCTATGGCCTCAAGGGAAACTCAAAACCACTGCTCAGGTACTGCACAGAGCCATCCAAACCCTGTGCTCGCCTCTCCAGCAGCGCTGACAAACACACAGAGTTGGGATGACTAAAGCCATCAGGTAATGCTTCCAAGCATCGCCAACTGTTGCTCCAACTGCTGCTCTGGCAAAGTGCTGAGATGGCATCTGACACATTCAGAGACATTTACCAGGCTCTGGGAATAAAACAAACCGACCTCGCCACTCTGCACGCAGAGCACTGGGTTTCACACACACAAGTTTTGGGTGGAATCAAGACACCAGTGAGCAAGGCACAAAGGCAAGTGAACTGTCTCAGCAGCCTTTTGCAGGCAAGAAAGCTGCAGCACAGCTCTTTAAACCTGAAAAACACTAAGTTTATTATTATTTTTTAAATATTCGAGCCCGTTTTCAGATTTATTTGCTATTGATGTGTTTTTATACATCACTAATTCATTAAAAAATGTAAAAAGACCAAAATGTGTAGGTATATGTTAAAACTGTGTCCTGGACTGATCCCCAGCAAGTTGAAGAAGGGAATTTTCATCCTTTGCTCTGCTCTGGTGAGACCCCCCCCNCCCGCTGTGCTGCTTCCAGCTCTGGGGTCCCAAATATCAGGAAGATGTGGAGGTGCTGGGGCGAGTCCAGAGGAGGCCACAAAGATGCTCCAAGGGAGGGAGAAGCTCTGCTATGGAAACAGGCTGAGAGCTGGGGGTGTTTTTGAAGATATTACCCCATTTTTGATCTACCCTGGCAATGAATCAGTACCACAGTACATTATGTTGCTGCTTGTTGTGTCGGGATTTGAAGAAATTTAAAGGACAGTCTATCAAAATTAATGCAATGCAGCAATACAAGCCTGGAAGACAAGCACTGAGATCATCAGATAGCTCAATAAACGTGACAAAGGATCTGCTTCTATTACAGCCATGAAGCAAACTCCAATTCTTGGGGGAAACTCCAGATGCAAAAGCTACCCAGGAAGCTGCGCCATCCACACATCGCAGTCTCTGAACCACAGCCCCTTACAGCACTCCACAGGGCTACCAAGCTGCCTGAAGTACCAGCATTTCTGTGAACCTCTAGAATTGGAGCTGAATCCCTCCTACTCCATTCCTCTCACTGCATCCTTTTCCCAAAATGAGCTGCAAATCTTCTATACACTCAGGAAGGGGAGGGAAAATAAAGAGAAAAGGTTTATATTCATCTCATGCATTAGCTTTTCATGAGCTCTGTTACAAGCTGTCCATATAGCAACGAAAATTTACTCTTTAACCTTAACTCCTAGCAACATTTTCAGATTCTGGTAGCAGCATCTTTGATGCCTAAAGACTAGGCTGACTTTAATAGTCAGTGAAAAACCTATCTATGCATTTCAAATAAATACTTTGCCATTCCCTCTGTTCAAATGCTGCAAATTATTTCTGTAGTTGGAGATTTTAGTTTTAGGCAAGCAAAGAGGAAAAAAGGGTTTGCAACACCGTAATGAGAAAAACCAGTAGACAGACTACCAGACAACCAGACACCAGAATAAATCCTTGATAAAGTCTATGTTTGTTCAAGTAATTCATCAAGAGAAGAAGGAATTTGAGGAATACCTGCTTGATGGATCAAAAAGTCAAGGAAAATGATAACCGAAATATTTAACTGTTTACATTGACTTTGTTTTCAGCCGTTTTTTAAAGAAAATCCTGCTGCATTGCATGAAGCAAACTGACTCTTTTAATGTCAGCTGTGTTCTCTGCAGATATCCTGTAATTCCTATGCCTTCACCTGATTGTACACTGCCTCCTCACACCCAGGTCATACTCTGTGTGTGAAGAAAGTAAAACCAAGGCTGGTGAAATCTCAGTTGTTGCTCCTCCAGTGCTCTCTCGTGCTCTGAGGTTCAGAGCAGTCACAGCTCCGCGATGCACTTGGGGAGAGCGTGTCTGGTGGTTATGTCAGAGGACAGCAAGTCTGGCATCACACTTCTATTTCAAGCCATGCCAGGGACTGTGACCTTGAACAAGTCACTTCACCAGCTGTTAAGGTACAGACTTCTCTGTGCAAGGAGGAGCTGTGATGCTTAATCCTTTCAGAAGCAAGGGGTTATTCTGCAGAAAGGCATGTTTTCAAGTACTGGATTAATCATTCTCTAATTTTTTTTTTCCCCCCCCTTAGCTCAAATGGGTGCTTTATCCTAAGACAATGAAAATACACAAGGCTCATTGTATAAACTATTGCATTTATAAATGCTAGTGTTAAGAACTGTTGTTTGTAATTATTTACCTATTTTTAATCAATCATCACAACTGACATCGACTCAAAATGCATTTTGTGGCTTTGTTTCATCACTTCTTGTTTCTCCTGCCTTTCAGCGAAGTGAAACTTTCCTCATCCCAAAAACTCACACTCCTCGGTTTCCCCTTTCAGTTGCAAAAGCATCCCAGAGCAGTGCTCTGGGCTGGGGCTGATCCCTCCAGGGATAAGGAGATAAACCAACTATTTTTGATTAAAATATAAAACATTCTTATTCGTATCAGGCCATTCCACTGCCTTGTTTCTTTTCTTAAAATTAAGTAAACAAGACTTAAATTTAGAGCTAAAATGAAGCTAACAGTGCTGACAGTGACCCTGTTATAACAACAGTACTTCAAGTGCTTTACGGTCCAGTGCCAGTTCAAAGTTTAGATTCTGGCCAACTGACCACTGGAGAAATAAATTAATATTTCATTACAAAAATAAATTTCAATAAACTGTTCCGGTTTGAACTCCACATCTTTATCAGGAACATGAGGTAAAGCAAACACTCTTTTTCCAGAAAAAAGAACATCCATAAATTCAAAAGGAAACAGTAGGTTTCAATGATGGAAAAATATTATTCAGCATCCCAGTTAACCACAGAATGTCACTGCTGATCTGCTGGCAGCACACTGGCAGACAGGTACTTAATTCTTAGAGGGGTTTGTCTCAGCCCCTTTACACTGTGTACATTGGAGCTGTCAAATCATTAGAAACAAGTTTAAAGATCGTTTATCCAACATGCAATTTTATTTGATCCCCCCAATCAATCCACAATTTTAATTTCATTTGAACCACAAAAGCGCAGAGAACGCTCATCTTAACAACAGGGCTGTGATCACACACCTCTGACAGCACACAGACTTGGGTGGGTTCACCTGTCATTCCAGACAAGATTCCTTTATTTACCCAAATTACGTGGCGGGACACAGCTTCCCTCTAGGATTATTTTCTATTTCCAGGTAGCAAAGCTGTCCCCGAACAAACGGCGCTATTTCACAGCTATCTATAGCACATACCAGGCAGCAAGTAATTTTAATCCCAAATCCTCTTCCCCCTTCATTATCCCCAAACTGACACCAACAGCTTTCAGATACAGCATCTCTGGCAGAGAAACTTTGATGAAACAGAGTCTTTGGATAAAAACCACTGGATTATTCCTTGCAGTAGAACATTAACCATATCAGCTTTGTCAGTCTCTCCTCGTGCTCTCGCAGTCGCAGTGAGAAGGGCTCACCTCCAAAAGCAACACCTTTTGTTTGCAGCTGGAAAACCTGAATCACTGAGCCCCAGAACTCCAACAGCTTTGCATAAATGTATCCCAGCCCGTGACACACATTCTGAAATCCAGCCCTCCTCACGCATGCAAAACCTGCTCACCTGAAACCCCCAGCACACCCCAGCACTCTCAGCAGCCCCTCAGACCCTTTGAGATTTCAGTTTCCACACAGCACTGCTGGGAACAAGCACCAGCAGCAGCTCAGTCTCAGGACCTGTTTTGGTAGGTGACCTGACAACGTCTATGAGTTCCCCACAAGTTCCACGTCTTCCTTTCTTGCGTTCATACCACCTCACTCCCAGCAAATCTCCCAGAAGGAAAATAAGGTGTGGACAGATTTATTTGCCAAGTTAAGTATCCATAACTTGGTCCACGCTCCTAATCCCTGCTCAGAAAACATAACCTTCATAACTGAGAGCGAAATATATGCAAGAACATGAACCAATGCAAAACACCTCTAATTTTAGATGTTCAGTTCACATTAAACTAATCAAGCTTATTAATCTTTTAAAATTATTTCAGTCGCTTCATTTTAAAAGGGCTTTTTGCAGTAAGTCTGGTTAAGTTTTATTAAAGTTTTGTCCTACTTAATCAAAGCTTAATAAAGAGTATTTTCGTTTTTTTTTTTAATTTAGTAAGAACATTTATGGAGCTGGGAGGTGCCCCAAGAATGAGACTGCCAGAATGAAGAGAGTGCTGCCATTTATAGATTTTTTTTTTTTTCTTATTTTGAGGAGTTCTGTAACTACATTTATTGACTAGCCAGTGAGTGCAGTTCTGCATTGGTCTATTTTCCTGTACCAATTACTAAGAAATTTGAAAGTGAGAACTGAGCTTTACATCACAAGTTCTCACACTCCCACTGAGCAACTACTACAACTGAAAAAACTGCAGAATCCCAGCATTGCAGAACAAGCAGGGGAAGAGAGAGGGGAGAGAAGAAAATGTGAAGACAGACCACACACAGCAAGCTCCTCTGTCCACAGAGTGGCAGAAGCTACACTGGAATCAGTGCCACAAGTCCTAACCTATGTTACTAAAATTACAACTGATTGGGGAGGAAGATTTGTTTGGAGAGGGGAAAAGTATTAAAAATCTAAATTCTTCTCAAGTTTTTCTCCAATACTCATAAAAATATTCAGTATTCCAAGAGATTTCTGGCTAATATTTCTAGTTTTACGCCCCCTCTCAGCCCAGCAGAACCTGTAGTATTTCATAATTGATACAGATGGATGGATAGAGAGATGCTCTAGGGATGGCTGTTTTCAGTAACAAAAGCACAAATTTGGATCACTTTCTCAATTTAAAACTATTTCCAGGCTCCCAGGTTACAATCAGGACAAGCCTGTTCCATGTTCCCTATCACCCAGCCAACACTAACTGAATGCAGACTTCGAGACTTCACTCCAGGCAAAAAAGCCACATACAAAGAGCTTAAGACCTCCAAACATTCAGAGCTGCAGACCAGGTTTCGGCCCTGCCTCTCATTTCCCTGTGTTTCAAAGTGAATCATAACATAATCCTCTAAATACTTAAGAGTTTCCCAAGGCTGTGTTTGTTAAAAATCTGAGCACTGAAAGAACTTTCTAGGGATTTTGTCGTGTACTTTGACTACCTCCAAGTTAATAAAAACATTCTGTCTTCAGAGAGACTCCACTAGAAGATTTATTCTGAATCAGAGGGACAAAATGACTGAAAAGGAAAAAAATGGCGGTTCAGGCCATGACAAATAATTTGTGGGCAAAGTAGATCATCTTTTTACTTGTTCTTTGAAAAAGAACCCTGAATACTTTCTGAAATACACCAATCCTATAGGACTGAGTTGAATACAGAAATCATCACTGAGATTATGGACTGACATCTACAATGCTCCAATCATCGTCCTCTATAGATGCGATGGGACAGGGAACCTTAACCTGGATGGTACTGCCAGCATAGAAAAGGAGATCCAAAACCTCAACTCTCCTTCCTCTTTTCTGGAAATTCACACCCTCTAGGAAAAACACATGTTTAATCTCCTACTCTTTTACTATCAACAGTCTTCCTACGGGTACATGCAAAGGCCCTATTTCACATAGATTTAAACATTACCACGGCATTCTTGTCCCTTACTGCCTCCAGGAAATCTGAGCAATTTGTAGAAAGCATTCCTACAGTTTCCCTCCTCCTCCTCCTCCTCCTCTACTCCAACAAGCTGCTGCAGCACTAGAACCAGCACAACTCAGCATATACAAAAGATAAAGGCTCCCAAGGATATCAAAATCACTTCTCCAAATGCAGTTAAAGGCAGAGGCAAAAGCCACTGCCATCCTGAGTGCACAGATGAAGGAGGAGCTGCGGGAGCACTCCCAATCCACTGAAGAAGCCTGAGCCAGCCCTGCTCTTCCCATCACTTGAGAGGTTTAAGCAAACCTGACTGACTTTGCCTGGAGGAAGTTAGCACTCCAATTATTCCACCAGCTCTTGAGAGGAGGTGGAGCAACTGCTGGCACAGGAGCAATAGAAAACAGCTGGGAATCAGCAAAGTCTCAACAAGCACAGGATGTAGATGGACAACAGCGAAATTCATTTACTGAAATGACTTAAGCTCTTTTGTAAGCTTTAGCCCTGGCCTCAGATATGCCAGACGATACCCTGGTTACTCAATCTCAAGAATTCCAACCAAGGGAGAAGCAAAACATCCAATACCCTCCCCTTCTGCAGTTCCTCCCACCCAAACCCCCACTTACAGACTCAAGGCAGGTTTAGGGTTTCTCCAAGGAGGTTGTGGGGGGGAATTAAAAATAAATAAATAAATGAATGAAAAGAGCTGGCAATTTTCTTCATACTACTTCCTAAGAAGGACTTATTTAAAAGCCTTTAAAAACCCCATAAGCTATTAAATTATTACATCAGGGAGAAGTAACTCATTATCTTGCTTAGCCAAGTCCGAAGTAGCCAATTTAGGCAGCCGAAATTTCCATTGATAGTTAACCCTCACTTCCACAGCCTTTGGAGGGAAACAATATCTGTGCCAGACAGCAGGAGCTGCAGAGGTAATCCAAGCTGGGTGTACAGTCCATCTCAGTGAGAACAAGCTGAGACAACTTGAATTTCCTCCAGCTCAGCTGCAACCTGTCATCCTTTTCACCAACACACCTACTTGACCCCCCGCAATATAATCATCATTTTAACATGCTGCAGAAAGCCTTAAAGTGACAGCTTCATTTGCTGTATGTAACTGATTTTTTACGTGAACAAAACGGTTTATTGGCTATAAGAGACAACATGACAATAATAATCCCACCTTAGTATGACTTAGAAGCTTCCAGTACTGGAGTACCTGTTCTGCCTTCACAGTTCAAACTCTGAAATGCCCTGTCCAAGGCCGACTTGTGCTTGGGAAGTGTTACAAGATTACTCCTAGATGGTAGTTCAGTAACAGCAGCATTTTTGCTACACTTATCTCCTACTTCTGCCTGACGTCTTAACTAAATTTAACCCACTAATCCCAGCACACCTGAGACAGACAGCAGCCGCTAACACTATCACTCCTACCTTAAACAGGAGCACAAACCACAAAGTAAGATTACTCAGATTAAGTGATTGACTCGAGGTCAGAGGAAGTATATTGTCTGTCCCGAATTTGAGCTCTGGATGAGGTAACCTCCAGCCCTGAGCTTGAGCCAGCAGGCCCCTCTGGCTTTCTTCAAGCTGCTGCACCAAAGGACATCTCCTTCTCTGTTTCCTTTCCCAGCACTGCCAATCATTGTGCATACTTGCTCCTGCATTTCAGCAGGGGAGATTTAGGGGCTGTGGCTGCCTCTGTTCCTATTCCTTGGGCCAACGCGAGCTGTGAGGAAGCGTCTCACAGCTGCACATTCGCCCTCAACACTCACCACAGAGCCAAGGTTAGCTCTAACTGCACAGCCCCACAGTAATTGGCTTTCCACAGTCAGGGAGACGCCGTGTCTCCTTCTCAAAGCACATCTTTTAGCCATGCACCAGCCTGAGGCACCAAACCCTCTCTGCCAGGCTCCTTGTTCCAACCAGCAGCCGCCCAGGACCCAAGGAGAGAAATGCAGGAACACTTAACGTGGTGTGAAGGAGCTCACTGGCAATTCCACCAAGCAAGCAGATTTAATGAGCTTTCTAAACCATTAGGAAAAACAGGTATTGGCAACATTTTCCAGCACATCAGCTTGTTGTCCAGAAGGGCAAAGCAAACCCATTTATTTCCAGTCGAATGGAGGAGGAAAGAGCTTACAGTCTGGAGCAGCACCCAGTGTAAAGGGACTGAATACACAACCAGCACTTCCAGTCACTTTGGAGAAGACAAGAGACATCCACATCCACCACAGTATTTCAACATATTGACCAGTGCAAATGAACAGCATCTGGGCGTTGTGGGCTGACCAGAGAAGTCCCTGGTTAGGGCAGAAATGAAGTATAAGCAACAATTCAAACAGAGTAGCATCAGACAAGACTGATGACTACTAGTCTGGAACTGCTCAGCCATCTAAATTGGTAGCCTGTAGGGTGAGAGAGTAATTAAAATATAAAAGATTCACTAGATTAATCATCTCGCACACGACATAAAAATATTAAATTTGTGTGCATATTATGTGTCTGTTTCTTTTTGAATATGCAAAAGAGCCCTGCATATATTACCCCCTACAAACAAACCCCCGTACACAGAGCATGGGACATCCAAGAACATGAGTGTAAGTCTGTGGAGAGCTCCCCCAGGTAAGTCAAAATTCTTCGTCCTTAGAAAGTTGTGCTAGGCCTACAAAAAGGAAATGCTGTGCCCTAGAACAGGGCCCCATTCCTCAGCTACCCTGAAGCCCCTGTTTGAAGGCAGTATTGGAATATTACATCCACACAGCCAATGAAGCACTTGGATATGCAGGAAAGGCCATGCCAGACAAGATTCATAATGAAACCAGATTTTTAAAAGACCCTTCTTATTTCTGCTTGAACTCACTGGAATGAAGACTTCAAAAAACTTTGAGAGACAGACCACGTATGTTGTATTCCTAAAGGAAAAGGCTATATATTTTATTCATTGCCCACCCTTTTTCTCTCATCTCTTTTTCATTCTATTTCCTGCCAAAGCATCAAAATCACAGGAAAAATAGGTCCCGAATACTAAGTTCATCAAGTATCTGCACAACAACACCATGCCAGATGCTTTTAATGCTCTGCTCTCTACAAGCAAAAATTGAAATTATCAGACTGGTCAAAGTAATAAACCATGGGTCTGAAAGTCACCAGAGATATAAATATTTTCTCATCTTATTAGTTGTTCCCATTTTGCTTTTCACAGAACACTACAAATATGGCATTTTTTAAAAATCACTGGTTTTAGTACTATCTCATTTGTAGTTGCCATGGATGCAGTATTTTGTTCTATTCTGCATTAATAGTTTGACTGTTAACTCCCGACTCACGCATCCCAAAAACGTGGAGCTGCTGGAAACTCTGGTCCTTAAGCAAAAGGGAAGGTGGGGCCACACAGGATTCAGCACTAATTCTGAAAATTCATGATTCTTCTTCAACAGATTCTTGTGGTACAGACACTCAGCACAGAATTTTAAATATGAGGAAGGAATACACTTCAGTATTAAAAATTCAAGGGCCTAACACTTCTCCTCATACTTTTTATTCAAATCTGCCGGAAGAACCAAAGCAAAAAAATACAAACAGCTTTTCTCTGGCCTGATGCATCTTGGTCCAACAGCTTCCTACTGATTTCTGTAGTTAAACGGTTGACCCTTGCCAGAAATGGGACCCAAAGTGAAAAGAATCATAGTTTGCCAAGTGAAGCAGAATCCACAAACAAGCATCTCACACTGGCTACAGATTATTTCCTTTGCGAGATTTAAGAGGGAGAAGGGAAGGAAGGCATACTGGGGTAGGGCTGGGTGTTCCTGTGAAATGCATTATTTACAAATCAGAAATTAATGCACAAAAATGTCTTAAAGAATAGAGGGAGACTCCAAAGCCTGGTGTATTTTTCCATCTAATCTTCCCCTAGTTTCACAAACACACGTTGGCCTAATAAAATAAGTTTGCTTAACTTGTGCATTTCCACTGCAGAACACTGTCTAACCAGAGAAAGTTGCCACAGAAATAATGAAATTTCTCAAGATAAAGTCTTTTCTGTGTGTACACACTGTAAAGTTGTACAAGTCCACCAGAAAATAATGTGCATTATTTATTATATGTAACACTAGGAAATCTGTAACACTTACAAAGACCATTATGATGCCATTAAAAAGATTTCATGTTCAGCTTTCTAGGCATCTTGGGCACACAGCCATCGCTACAATAATTATTATATTTATCACTATGTAAACTAACCGTAATGCTTCATTAAGATAGAGAAAAATGGTATCACTGAGGTCCCTGCAAGAGCCGGTAACACTCTCCTCAGTTAGATGGAGACTTCCTGTCTGCAAATACTTACAGGGCTGCTCCTGAAGATTTTATTCTGGTAGGACAACACAGCAACACATGTTAAAAAGGGTCCTGAGCTACCACATATGGCCTGCAAAGGCATTTATGGAGTAACTGCACATGCTGAACTCCCCTGAAGACCACGATATAATGTTTTAAGCTCGGATGGTGACCTGGTCATACAAAACCAAGTGTCTTTCAACACGAAAAATCATTGACAGATGCCTTTTAAAGTCATCCAGGAAGCAAGGGCAGTCTCTGGGCTCTGAAGACGTGCTGGATGTTTACGCTGTGCTGGGAAGAGAAGACAACAGGTCTGAACCCCAGTGGGTTAAAAATTAAACTGATGGGCATGGAAAGCCAGAGTTTCCTGCTATCTGTTTGACCTACAGCCTGGCAGGCACAGGCAGCTTTTGTCCTCACACATGCATTTCGTTTGAATCAGAGGGATCCTTCTAACATGGAAAAATACTGACGTGGACTTCGACGTAAGCTATAAGCCTTGGAGAGATTTCAAACATGTTTGACACTGATACGGTACTAATTGTACAAAACTCCAAAGATCCACAGGGACAAAGAGTTGCCGACAAAGCCTCGCTCTCCCTTTTGAGTTTGTGCAACAAGAGCCTTCAAACAGAGACATTTTCCAACAAAAAAAAGCCCACCAGAGCCACACTGGTGTGTTCCCTGTTTTTCCTCTGCCTCCCCAAAAGATTCAGGTATAGGTCGGAGAGCAGACTGAGCTCTTTGCTGCTGGATTTTCACAACCACTTACCACTTTTATTCTAAGAGATGGGGACAGTCAACCATCCCAGCTGCCGCACACCAAGGCCTCAGTGCCTGACCCTGCTGGCTGGCCATTGTCCACACTGGTTCTACCTGTTCTATTAAAGTTATCGACGGAAAGACAAAAAGCGTTGCCTTTGGAATTTTGTGTGATTAAAAGGAAGTGGTGAACAAAGCTACCAGAGACAGCTGCCTGAATGATACCAGCATCAGCTGACTGTGCCCTCTGCACTAATACAATTTAAGTCAGCACAGCCACCACAGGATACTGGATATGCTGGAATTTCTGTTGCTGGTAATGGCAGGGCTGTTTACTGGTCCCATATTCAACCATCAGAAAGCCACAGTCTCAAGAGCCCAAATCTTTTTTACTTTTTTACTTTTTTTAAGGGTTCTTATCTAAAAACTCTTATCCAGCTTCTAAAGCAGGATTCAGACTGCCAGAGAGTCAGCAAGAACTGCAGTAATTTCCATTTATGACCAGCAGAATCTGCTCTCAAAATAAAGTCTATGTGGCAAGATAAGACAGAGTGGCCACCCAGATCCAGATCGACTGGTCACTAAAGCCCTGTCACTACAGATAAGGGTCATTTAGGAAGCACAAGCACTCCAGAGAAATGGGGATTTGCAGCATGAGGAATTCCTGAGGAGTGACAGTTTTAAGCTTCTAGAGACAAGAAAAACAGGAGGGGTGATAAGTGCTGCAGTTCTTCTCTGCCGCACACAGTAAAAACTGTAAACCAGCCTGCATTGATTAAGCTTTTCCAAGATGCCCAGATTATCAGAGAAGGATGGGAAGGTGCTTCCTGCCTCAAGTCAACCCCCCTCATTACTGTCAGAGGGGAGAAAGGATCAACCTCAGTCTATTTCTTACAGAGAGCATTACACTGCGGAACACCGAGCCTCTACCTCAGTGAATAAAAATCCCAGATTTACCTCCTTTAATTCTGCACGAAAAGAATAAGGACAGAGGGGTGTTTCTTTTCCAGAGGAAAGAAAATATAAATATCAAGCACTTTAGCAAAGAGCTAAAATACAGCCTCACAAACTGACTCCACAGCCTGTTCTCCCTGCTCAGAAGGCACAGACTGAGAGCATCCCGACTGCATTTGGGCCCCTCATGCATTTCCTTACCCAAACCCCAAATGGCATTTTACAGTCAAATCCTGTTATTTACTGAGGAATGCAAGACCTAAAGAATACGACCAAGATTCCATCAACATTCTTGCTTTCAAGGGCAGGATTAGAGCAGCAGCAATGTTATGGGTATTTCTACAGCCTCTCCATCAACACTCGGGCATTTGCACAGTGCCTGACCTGCAGCCCCACAGCAGCACACGCCACATGCTGAGTGCACTTCTGTACAGGAGAGAAAAGAGCCACTGCAATGTCGGCTACAGGCATGGGAGACGTGCAAGAAAGCAGTGCTCAATTCTGATAAATTAGGGGAGGAAAACAAACCACCGACTCAGGTCACAGATAAAATGGTGATGTTTCAGCTGAGAGCAGCACACGCAACAAGCTCATCATCTACTCCAAGACAGAAAATTCCACGTGTCTCTGCTCTAAATCCTGCTGTCTAGGGAAACTGCAACACCCTATTTTCTAAGCAAAGTACATAATGCCAATACCATATGACAGGGATTTTTCCATCCCTTTATTATAAGTAAAAAAGAAAAGTACTGGAAGCTTTAGAAAACTTTTTTTATTGCAGTCTAAGTCCCAGGGATGGGGACATGAGAATACACACACACATTACACTGCTCTCAAACCACACTGCTTTCTTCAAGGTAAAAGAACGTCACAGTGACCTGTGCTCCTGCAGATCTGCTGCTAACCACAGACACATTTCTAGTAAGTGGTGATTATCGGGGCTAAAGTACCCCTGTGTCTCACAGGGCTTCTGCTATCTCACTGTTAGTCCACTCCTAACACTGAACTTGATAGAGTCCCCTACCTGCCACCAGATCTCAATGATGCTGCAGAGCAGGGACATCTCTACCTTTGCAGCAGCACGATCTGAGATGGAGAGGAAGCCCAGAGTAATCAATAATTCATGGAATTGTAAGAAACACTGCTCTATCTGTACAAATGCATGTGTGGGAAAGCAATTTGTTCCAATTCTTCATAAAAATACACCAGTAGATGAATTGGTGCACAGCCTAACCCTGTAAATCCAGGCTGGGAAAGGAAAGACAGCCCTGGAGCAGGCAGGACAAGCAGCCCTGGAGCACGGGATGGGCAGCAAGGCTCCTTCCCTGGCTGGCGTGTGGCAGGTGGCACTGGGCACTGCAGGAGAGCAGGCAAAGCCTTGCCAATGTCCTCCCACCTTCCCTGCCTGACACCCAGGGAGCTCTGTCTACTCCCAGGAGCAACGTCCCATGTCCCCCGGGCCTGGAAGAGGGAGTTGGGTGCCAAAGATCCGCTCAGCGCCTTGGGCTGTGGTTGTCTGCCTCGGCAACGTTCAAAGGAGCTCCTCAGGCCTGGGTGACTCCAGGGGAGATTACAAGGTTCGTGCACAGCAGGGAAAGATGATGATCAGCAGTTGAAGCCAATGAAGGGGAAGAAGCTGCAGCACAAAACAAAGTCACACATTTCTGAACATGCTATGCCCTCAGAATATCCCAAAGTTCACAGATTCTGGCTTTATTCGTAAGTAAAAATAAGCATTTATCTGAGTGCTGTACCTTCCATCTGAAATGCCAATTACACTCAATTCCTGACATAAAATGTGCTTCTCCTAACAGAAAATACCTGTCACAACTCAGAAAGTCTGGGATTAGTCCCATTTCTCTGATGGGGCAGGCTGATGCTGACCTCAGAGATGCAGGACAAAGAAAATGGAACTCATAACTCGAGCTTGCATTTACTGCCTTTTTTCATGGCAAAGTACCAGAAACACTAAACCTGGGATAATTCCCACCCACTAGAACAGAATGATTAAGAAGAAATTTTCTCCTTTGTTACTGGTAACCAAAGTTACAACCATCAGTTGTAGGAAAAAAAAAAAAAAAACAAACAAAAAAACCCCTACTTAGAACAAAATACAAAAAAAAATTCTTATGCATCGTTATCACAAACCCACACAGGTCAATCTCCAGCAGTCCCAAAGGAATCACGCTAATTAGAAAGACACAAACAAAACTACACCAAAGGAGGACTTTATTTACTCTGGTACTATCATAATAAATTTCTTCTCCAGGGTGCACTGATCTTCAAACAAACATTATTCTCCCCACCTCCTCCACTGCTGCCACTCTGAAGTCTTTTGTCAAACATCTTAGCGTCCGATATCCAACACATTTTCATTCAGTAGCAGACACCCACAAATAGTTTGGATTTTTATACATGAGAATTTTCGGGAATTGGAATTTATTTCTTCACACCTAAAAAAATCCAAAGGGAGTGTGAAATAGGGATATCTCTGAAAATCATGCACACCTCCTAAGCTAGAAAATTAAGTCAGCATTTCTCACGAGCAATTCTTTAAACTTATGTTCATGACACAGGCAAAAAAACCAGGTATTTTCTTACCATAGCAAAATAGAAGATATTTTTACTAGATGAAAAAAAAAAAAATTAGACATAGAAAAATATTGTAATTATGTAAAAAAATTAAAACCCTGAAGAACTGCATGATCAGGCACTGGCACAGAGAAGCTCCCCTCACTTTGAGCACTCTCCTCACTACCACCACGGGCAAACCTTCTGTAAAACCCATCGTCTCTCGTCTCACCCTAAAATCAGTGAATTCCAGCTCGGGCTGGTATCATACACAACAGGGGTCCAGGCTAAGTGCTGCCAGGAAAGCTCCTCATCACCCCAGATAGTATCACTTTAAACCCTGTCCACTTGGAGCCCCTGATTACTGTGTTATTCCAGACCACAGACTGGAAAGGCCTCTAAAATAACCAGGGCCAGTTCCACAAGAGCTTTGCAGATTACAACCCAGACCTAAAAACATGCCTGATAACATACAGGAAGCAGATCTAGTATCTGCCATATTAGGAACCAAGGCATCCCACTGCTAGATCCCTAACTGAAGTAGATTCACCATGCTAGAGGAGTTTTCTGAAGTGCAAGGGTACGGGAAAAAAAGATTTAAAAAAAAA
>VZRN01003881.1:984055-1037465 GCA_013397935.1 Dasyornis broadbenti
AAAAAAAAAAAAAGCGTGGTTTCAGCTCCATTTCCTAACACTTTTAAATCACATTCTAAAAAAATGAAAACAAACAACAACAACAAACCCACATACCAACTTTCCCCCCAACCCCTCATCATAAATGGATCCATTGTTCCCAAAACTCTGAGGGCTCAGCTGTGATCTTCACTGCTCCACACTCTGTCCTGATACTCAGGCAGAAGCAAAGTCCCAAGAGGGCAGAAGACTGACCCATGGCAGACTGAATTGTCTCAACCAGATGCATTATCAAGACCAAAATCCCCAGGCCCATGGGGTGCACCCCACCCTCCTCCCCACTCCCGATTTACGCTGGACCAAGGAGAAGCCTGAAATTAAGATCCACATTCAGAAGGAGACTGAGCCTTCTGGCAAACTTAACACATGAAAGGCAGGATGTGCTCACTCCTTAGCAACTACATGTTCATTTCTATCCAAGTGGAAGGTACCCAGGGCTTTGCTTTTTGCTAGAATTGAAAAAAGGAATGGTTTTGCTTCAGAAATATTCCAGTTTTTACCTGCTAAAAGCAAGCCCCACAGACCTGGGTTGTTTCTATGACACTGCTGGGACTAGAAGATGGCTCAGTATGTGTTTTTCTAGGCAGTGGAAGACACGTGAGAAAAAGGCCACCAAGGGAGCGTGTCAGGAGACAATGGACAGACAACTCGTGAACTGGCACATCCCATCAAGTGGATGACATGCACTTGTACCAAAGGTCTGCCTGAGAGCCACGTGGATCCCTGGCAGCCCCTGGACATCTCTAAAAGGCATGGAGGACATTCTGTCCCCACATGACAGGCCTCCAACACCATCCTACCTTTGCGGCTGAGCCCCACCAAGTACCCAGGAGAACAGAACCTGCAGAACTACACTTTGTGAGCCTCTAGAACTCAACATTTCTCTCTCCCGTCACATGTCAGATGTTCTCTCAGATGTTCTCCAAACCATTCCACCAAAATACGTCAGTATTAAATGGATGGATTTTTTTTTTTTTTTTTTTTTAAGCTTTTATTATTGTTGAAAAATATGTCTGATTGGTTAAATGACAAAATAAGCATCCTGTTTTGTTAATATTTAGAACTCAATATTTAGAACTCAAAAACACCCCAAACACCCACAAAGCACATCCCTCCATTGCAAGCTTGGGATACAGCAGAAAATGGTTCCCATGTCTGATGGCCAAGCTTATTGCAACTGGGATATAACATAAAACCCAGCTTAAAGTGCCCCAGCTGCCCCAAGGACCAGTGCAGCACCTTCACACTTCTGTCACTACAAGTGTCTGCAGGGCTGCACAGTGTTCTGGATCAGGAAACTTGATCCAGGTTAAAAATACAGTTTATTTTCTGGGACCAAGCTATTTTTAACCCAGATGGAGTTCTCTGCTCCCAGTCACTGCTCGAGTCCATAAACAATTACACCAGCACAGAGGTTGGTACAGGACAAGGAAGCATTTAAGCCAGCAATGCTACTGAGAGGGGGGAAATAAAAAAGAAAAAAGAAAAAAAGAGAAAAAAAGAAAAGCATAGCTGTGCTTGGGATTGATGACTGGCATCTTCAAGATACCTTTCCTTTAATACCTATGAAATATCAATTTCATTGCCACTACAGCAACCCACAAACAATCCTTACATTCCCAGATCCTACTAAAGAGCCAAGTCGGGTTCTCCCAACCCTACACTCCTCTGAACATGCACTCCTCTCCCATCATCATTAACACCTGTGGCTCCATTTAAGGTGAGATTCCTAGAATTCAAACTGGGATCCAAGGGGGAAAAAACCACAACCAAAAAACTCCCTCAAAAAATCAGACACACACAGAAAAACCCCACCCACTCATCAAGACTACTTTCTGACTCCACAGGTTTTCGCTTCTCCACCACCTGAAGGTTTTCTTCACAGTGGTAACAGCTGAAGGATTTTTTGTGTGTCAGCCTGACTCTGCACAACAGATGGGAAACCCATCCCAGCCCCATGCTGGGAATCACCAGCTCATGTCCTCCTGCCCGGCTACAGACAGGAAAATCAGCTTCACCAAGGAGGTACTGATGCAAGAAAGGTCTTTACTTGATACCAAAGTAAGCAGTCACAGGCCTAAAGTATTTTCAGTTTCAAACCCAGACCAGTGGAGAAGTATGTCAGCAAGAACATAAATCACCACTGAGTGCCACCAATCAGCCTTCTTCATGGAGATTGTTTTGTTTTAAAGGAAATAAGGGCTATCTTTTTGCAGGTGCTGATGTTGAGCACACAAGGAAAGTGTATTTTCCTTCTTCATTTGATACTTATAAATAAGATTAGATCATGGTTCTCCAAACAGAGACATAACACTACATGTCTTCACTCTCACCAACTCCAAGTGCTTTGCCTTATTTTTTTAATATTTCTAACCGTGTGCCTCATTGCACTGGTACTTACAGAGTGGATTTGTGTGTAGCAAGAGAGGCTTGCAGCTTTCAGTAATTCAGCAAGTTATAGCTAAAGACAATGCCCAGATGAAGTTTCTTACATCCAATGCAATCCCAAAAATCCACATTCAACGCTGACGTACGTGCTCACAAACAGCAGCTGAACACACGCAGCTGCTGGAGCACCATTCCCTGTGATTACGCTGCAACCCAGCACAAAATTAAGGAATTTATCTTGTGGCGGGTGTGGCAAAATTGAAAAAACTATGGTGAGGGTTTTAAAAATTTTTTTAATAAAATTGCTCCCAAATACAAGGATGAAACTTATTTGTGCATTTCAAAGAACATGAAATTTTAAAGGCAGCGATGGGTAGATGAATTAGAAAAATTAATGTGGATTAGAGTTGAAGCAACAAAAGACTTTTTTAGCTCAGTAAGTGCTTTTATGGTTACTTCAAAAAATTGCCAGTTTAAGTGTGACTAATTTGCAAAATATTTAATTGTCTGAAAAAATGTATTGGTTTTGTGCAAATGAAATCCAAATACTTCACACATCTACTTAAATGCATGTAAGCATGGCTAGTTTTCTTCTTTTTACTTGCTTGATTTGCAATGACTTTTTTAAATTTAAAAAACCCAACTTCACAGATTCAACATCAAGCTTTTCAGGGTTTCAGATCAGGCAATATGCAAAGGTAATCTCTTGCAGAATTTTAACAAGATCCTCACATAAAATCACACTCCAACATTAAATCGTTGAGTATTATGTGATGTGGATAATACTTTTTTTAATGCAAAACTGCCTTGTCTCAGAGCATCACTCTGTAGCACAGGGCTCAAATACTTAATAAAAAGATTGCCTGATCTAAATAATGTTGATTAAGTGCTTTTTATTTCAAAACATCCCAACATGCTTTGCAGTCAGAATCTTGTTTTCACTCACTTCTTGGGAGCAATGCAGCAGCTGCTCTGAAAGTGATTAACAGTGCATCACACTTAAGCCACGATGACAATATCAAATTGAAAAGCAAGGAAAACACCAAATAGTTGCGTACTGTGAACTACTGACACTGCTCCCGCAGTTCTAGAGAAAAAGTATCTTTGCTGCGTGCTGATTCAAGCAGTGCAGATCTGCACTGAACTCTCTAAAAAAACACTATTTGGAACACAACAATGCCTCCAGTATTAAACTGCAGCATCGGTAATTAAAAATAGAATCCTAATTTCAATCAGTCAAGCTCTTCCAAGGTTGAAACTTCCTTTGAAGTTCTCCCTTCCAGGACTGAGTATTCCTGACCCTCCTGTGTGTACCAGATTTGACAAGGCAGCAGCCCAGGGCAGCCTGCAGGATGAGAACACAAATATGCCCACAGTGCATCTAAAATGGGGCTCTAAATATGCAAAAACTTTGTAGTTCAGCATGCTGGTACTTACGAGCTTTGGAATGCTTTGCATATTTTTCAAGGTTTACTATTTTTGGCAGGAAAATGAGGGGAATTTAATAGTCTTACATACAATTCTGCAAGTGTTGCCTAAAGAAGTTTGCAACTTTCACGCTACTGGTGCATGGAAATGGTAACACCACCCTACTTGCTTTAGAGCAAAGAGGAACAACTGAAACAGTAATTTCTTCCTCACTATCTGAAGTCTTCCTTTCATGCAAGTCTCATCCAAAAAGCTAAACAAGCCAAATGCAATGAATAAATTCACATAACTGTGCCAGTAACTCTCAAATTGGCCCAGTTTTACTACAACTTGATTGCTTTCAACAACCAGCCACCTCCAACCCCTCTTTTTTCCCCTGGGCATTTCCAGGAGAATCTTCCATGTAAAACAGGGACGTGGAAGATTACTGAGTAAACTGTTGCAGGTCACAGTTCAATACTGTCCAGCCCTAGACTTTGGCAGAGCAGGCTAGATGAAGAGCTTAGTCCATATGTGTCAGCCAAGAAGAAAACACCAAGCTACAACCCAGGAACAGCAATCCTGACTCCTCATCTGCAAGCCACAGCAAACAGAGCTGTTTGCCACCTATGAGCTACAAAAATTCCCATTGTTCCTCTGCCTGGTTGGGTTCACTGGATAAAAGCGCACTGATAAAAATGTTGCCGGCTGAACTCCTCTGCGGCAGAGCTTCCGCCGGCTCTCTCTGCACGGAGCTGAAGGACAATGCTCAGACAGAGGATTACGAGCCACACAAAAGCCATGTGCTCTCCAGCCATACATCCCAGCTGCAGGAATCCAAACAGAGCAGAGAGAGCACTGACAGCGCCCCAGTCAATCCCAGGGAAAAGGGCCTCTATAAACAAGCAGTTACTCGGAATTGTAACGAGGGCTTGGAAAACGTGTTTGTTTCTACACACGTAACCTGACCAAGCCAATGCTTCTCAGTCACTGCAGTACACAGGGATGACTCCCTGGAAGATTCCTTTGAAAGACTTGAGCTTCTTCAGAATTAAAGTTTGCTGCATCTTTCTTCTAGCTGCAACAAATTAAACACTATCCATCCACACTTCAGTGAATCCCCGACTCCAACAGGTGAATAAAAGAGCAAGAAAACCAAACCCATGCCACCTTCTCATGTTAGTCCACGGACTGTGGTTACAATTAAAACACATCCACAAAGGAGGTTTTTTTAGTTTCAAAATCCCCAGGCATAGCAAATTCATGGAGGGAACTCTCCCCGAACGTCATGTCCTTGTCATTGCCACTAAGCTGGTGAGGCACAGTCTCCTCACTGGATTACCAGACAAGCAGCACGTGACCCTCCTTCCACTCCCACCCTCTCAGGCGCGTGCATCTGATCAAGACATTTAAGTGTTCTGCATCTCATTTTCCCCATACATGAGCATAACTTGCTTCCTGTGCCTCCAACAGCATTATCCCACCGCCAAAGCTTCTCAGGATCGGGATGTTCTCCCTGATGAGCAGATCTAAGCCTCTCTTGCTCTAGTCGACTTGACCTTTCGCTTTCCAAGCCATGCCTTATCTTCTGAGAAAGGATCCTCCAGGAAGAGCTTTGCTAACATTTACTCACAGAAATGGACATAAACTTCTGTCTGTCCTACATTCTCCCATCACAACATTCAAATTTCCGTATTTGCTGCCCACAAACCAGTTATTCCTGAGGGAAATTGTTCCATTTAAAACAAACAAAATCTCCTCTTTGTAAAATTTCTGCTTGCTAAAGGTTTATTTTATTACAGGAAAACCTTTCCAATTTTTTCTATGTCCCAAAGAACAGTCATGCTCCTAGAGGACTCAAAAGAACATTCCTAGATACCAGGTGACTTGAGCTGACTGTAAGAAGACACACCAGTGTTGTTTTCCTTCTTGAAAATGAAAATAAATATGCACCAAAACTTTATACATAATACATTGCTGAGTGATACCTGGACCAAACTAATCTGACCACACTTGTCATTTCACATGCAGTGATGCTTTGTTTGTGCTGTCTGAAGTGGCCTCAAGAGAGGCCAGATCAGACAGCCAGGCAGGGCTGTGCCATGGCTGACATGTTTATCAATCAACAAAACTAAGTCACTCTTCCTTTCTGCAGGCTACCCACTAACTACCACTTACACACACACTTAAGTACAGAACTGACCTATTTTCCTAGGCCAAATATACATTATTCCTTCGTAACTGAACTTGGCTGCAGAAAGATGCTAAAAGGAGACTAACAATTTTTATACCACTGTAAACAGAAGTAAAAAAAAAAAAAAAAGCCATGAGACATTTCAACTACAAATTCAAAAAAGAGGGTTCATTTACATGGGTTTTCAGGCTGTCATGGCAGATGTTCTTTTTGAAATGTCTAATCTCCCTCACGAGGAGGAAAAGCAGTGTCAGGATGCACACACACTGCAGGCTTCTTAGCAAGTATCAGTGCAGCAGTTCATGTTCCCAAAGACGTACCTGCACCAGCATTTCAGCGGATAATGGATTTCACCTTCCCATTCACCTTGACTACACAATTCCAGATTCAGTGCTCACACACCTTTTATGCCTAACTAGACTGGGCTTGGGGATGCGAAAAGGGTGTGAAATTTGTCCTGTTCTTAATGCAGATACCATTAAGTAAAACAGGTAATTTCCTAATAGAGCTGAATCATGAACGAATTATAAAATAAAATATTTCACTTATTTTCAGTCTTTTAAAAGAGCTAGAGTTTGAGTCCTACAGTGCCTCATTCAAGCTGCTACCAGGTAACATTGGCTTCTCTCACTGAGATGCATTTTAAAACACTTTTAAAAATCAGGCCTTCCAGAGCCAATATAGTTAATTTTCATTAGCTACTTCTCTATCAGTAGTGATAGGGCAATATCAATTAATATGATAACAACTAAGATAACCAGAATATTATCTAAAAAGACTGTGTTTGTTCCCTTTCTCAAAAAAATTTAATGCATTTTGGTTTTTTCTCTTATATATCAATAGATACATAAAACAAGGAGTTAAAAATTAATAGAGAAATGGGTACCCCTTCTTGTGTACATTTCCTTCCTCTACAACACCTCAACTCCCTAAGCAGAAAGCTGGAAGAAAAATCTGTAAAAGCTGTCCTGTTGGATATTTATACTCCAGTGATGAATTTAAATGTTTTGCTTAATGTGCTTTACATGTGCTTCTAAAATAACTCCAGCATACCCACCCAAACTGATTTCTTTTCCAGAAGTAGCAAGCTGAAAAATGTAATATATAGTCCTATACATCACTGGTGCAGGGAAATACAACAAAAGAGGGCTATGTAGTAACAAAAAATGCATTTAACAACAAAATTTCCAAGCAAGATGTTCATTAATTCTTATGTTGTAGATACCTGCAATCACTCACAAACACTGGTGCACCACAATACTCATGTTAAATAAGATTATCCTCCGTATGGGACAGATGGGACACTGCAACTGAAGTGACTGTCCCACAAAACAAGTACAGGGGAGGGGTATAAACCAAGCCCAATCTCCTATCTTAAAATGCAAAACCATTTTAAAGAGCTGCCCACACAGAGAGGTAACACAGGCAGATACAAACACAGTATAGGTAAACAGAATACAGATATATACCAGAATATAGGTAAAGTCCTTCAAAATTCAGACATGTGAGAGATTATAATTAAACATTTAAAATTCCTGAAAAATAGAACAAAAAATCAGTTTAAAGATTGTTCAACGTATTTTAGGAAGAGAGCAATAGTAATAAATTACCTTACTTCTCTTACTAGGAGTAGTCAGGACAATTTTAATCCCATAACCACGTACGTTTCTGTACACAGAAAACATTCAACTGACATGTTTCCCGTGATTATCAGCAGTGCTTAGCATGTAAATTGACAAAGACACGAAGTGTCTACAAGCATTTGTTTTTAAACTGTTTGGAACACAGTAAATAATTAAATATTTTTCTCTTTGCCCACAGGAAAAGGAGAATACAGAGCATAAGGAGTGCTGCTCAGCATCTTTCTAAAACTAATATATTTAATACACGTCAAATGTGCTGGGAGAAATGGCTTCATCTTAAAAAAGTAGAAGAGTATCTTAAAAAAAAAGAACAACCCCAAAATAAACAACCTGATAAAAAATATAGCAAGGCAAGACAAGACATTCATCATTTGTCTGTTGATATTTTAATGATACCAATGATCTAATAATTTAGCTTTTGAAAGATACAAGAAGATAAAACTAAGATATTCTTTGAAGAAAGATGTAAGGCTTCTTTTACACGCTTCAGAATCAGCTGCTCCAGCTTTCTACGCTTTTGTTTTAGACGGTAAAAGCAAGCAGCATTATTTTCCCCCTTCTGAAATCCAAACTTTCCAAATGGAGCATGAGAAAACAAGCTGAAGTCCTGAGTTAACTTCCACAGCAAGCTACAGGCATGCAGGGGAATCTGGTGTGCCAGAGCAGTTCTCAACAACATTGTTATCAGAGAAAGCGCTGACATCCAGCATTTAATCTAGCAGCAAAACTGGTGTCTGCATTCTCTCTCACCAGAACCTCCAAAGCTCATTTGCAGCACAGACTGATCCATGCTTTAACAAGACATATTAGAAAGTAATTAAATTTGTTTTCTGGTTGATTTTTGAATTCAAATAAAACATGTCCCTAGGCTATAACCAGCAAGAAAATCTTCACTTACAATTAAATTACTGGTTACTTTTCTGCACTCCTTGTTGGGGTTAAATTAAAAAAAAAGAAAAAAAAAAAAAAAAAAAAACCAAGAAAGTGCCTGGGGTTCCACAAGGCCTTTCTCCTGCCATAAAACATTCAAAGCTCCATAGCCATTTTCCCACCCAAACAATAAAAGTAATAAACACTATTCAGACATTCCCAAAACTCATGGATTAACAAAAGAGGATGAAGGGCGTGGGGGGTAAAATGACAACAACAAACCCTGGGGAACACACAGGACTGTGGAGATTCCACCAATTCAGTTAGAGCCACGTGACCCACACGGGGTGAAATTGCTTTCGAGCCCACAAAATCCGAGGGGATTCACACACAGGAAGAGACAGCAACAGCCTGGCATTCCCACCTCGTCCTTGTGAATGGAGCACGAGACAGACGCAGCCCAGGTGCTGCTCTGTCCCCAACCAGGCTGATGTGGGAGGTGGAAGGAAGGGAGATCGCCCCATGCTGGGACACGTGTGCAGCACCTTCCCCATCTCTCTCTGCTTCCAGGGCAGCTTATCCAGATGCAGATTCTGGTTTTGGAGCTCCTACCATGAAGCACAGTGAAATCACTGAGTGCCCACCACTGGCTCCACCAGGAGTGGAATGGAACCCAATTCCACAGCTAAACTGGGGATTTTTTTTCTAGCCACCTACAGAAATAACTGCAATAATCAAAGGCTCTCTGACTTCCAAGCTTGAAAAAAGGAAAAAAAGCAATGGAAAGACCCAGTGAAACTGCTGTCAAAGCCAACTAGAAGATTAATTATAAGGTGCCTGCTTAAATAAATAAATCCAGTGTAATTGCAGAATCTAGAAATTACTACTATGGATTATAAAAGCCACTTTTGGTTGGCCTGCTCTAAACCAACCAATTTAAAAACCCATCAGATATATGAATGGCATAAAAGCCTGGGTATAAACAGCCATGTCAAGTGCATTGTCTGTCTTCAAGTAAATTATATTAATGAACCAAAATTGTTTGGTTGTTTTTCACACCATGAGACAATGTTTACACTTGGCAAAATCCTCTGGCCTAGATTTTCAAATAGGACTACTGGTTACAGGCACCTTACATTTGATTTTTCAGACCACCCATCAGAGAGCTGTGAACCAGAACACTTCTTAAGAGAAATAAAATCGGTTAGTCAATCAGGGTATCCACCAAATTTCACCTTTTTTTTCATTTTTATTCACAGAAAATGTTGATAATGCATGTAAATCATTAAAATGAGAATCCAAATATTATGTTAGGGTATGATGCCACTGCTTCATAGAAAATAACTACTGTGATGACACAAGGAGTAGGGAACAAGATAAAAAAATCAGTGGCGAGGCTGCAGCCTTCTGTCAGTGGCACAGTCAATATATACAAAAATCCTTCCTATAAATTGGAGGATGCCTTTTATTTTATCAGTATTGCCCTAGGATGGAGCGTGATGTGTTCACAGATAAATACTCAGCGTTAATTTAGAAGCCCTGGTTTTCAAACCCATTTTGGCAGAATGTCCAGAGAATAAAAACATGAGATGATTCCTTAATCAAAGTTCACTTGACGAGGACAGGCCTCTAAAACTCACCCCCGTCTAGGCTTTACCTGAAGCTGCTGATATCTGCACCACTGTGACTCAAGCTAGCAAACAGTTTCTCCACCCAAGACACAGCCCAAAGCAGCAGGAGTAAAGGATGTATGAAATCAAGCAGCCCTCTACACTCCATGCTACAAAGCAAACCATCTGGCCCAGAATATTTTTCTCTACAATTACTATTTTCTTGCCTAGTCCTACACAATAGGTAGTGAGGAAACAGACTAAAGCACGTCAATAGAAGCCATCCAAAGGAAATGCACTTAGAACAGACCCTCAGGAATACTTTCCTCACCTGGAGACAAGACTGCTACAGATGTAAGAGTCATTCAAGTGCAGATAATGATTTATCTGGAAGTCATTTTGAGAAGCAATTCCCTCGTATAATTAATGCAGCTTGGCTCAGGGAGCAGGGAGGCAAAGTCAAACAAACAAGTTTGCAATCAGAGTGTAACTTGTATCCATGTTTGTGTTCAGAAGAGAAGGGCTTGCTAAACCAGAGTGCCTGGTCCCTGTTTAACTGGTTCATCACTTGCCCCTGGCTGTCCCATTAGCTCTCACATCTGCAGTAGCACAAGCACCGTGTTTTTATTATTTCTGTTAATCTTATTTTCCATGTATTACATACAACACTAAGTGTTTATTACTCCAGCATGTGGGTAGGTTAAACCACACCTGCTTCACAAGAATGGAAAAAAAAAAAATTACAAGCACAACAAAGGACTTAACAAGAAAGTATAAAAAAAATTGAATACCTCCTTCACCTAATTCTACTCAAGAACACATTACTATAATCACATCTGTAGACTCTTCCTCTGTTGGTATTGCAGTTCCTACACTTTAACTATCATATCCTAGAAAGTTCCTGTTTTCAGACTGTCTTTCCAACAGTACAATGCAAAATCAACCTTCTGTACCTGAAACTCCTGGTAATAAAGTTCAGTCTCTCTCCAAATACTTCAAATGCTTCATGGAAATGGCCCAAGCTACCCAAGAGATCACCTCTCACTGCTGGGACTGCCTTCCACAGCAGCAGCATTTCACTAGACAGTCACTGGAAACAAAAGAAAAAAAACCACCCCAAAATAAACTCAAAAGCATAGAAAGCTGAACTTTCATGCAAACTGACTCCAGAAAGCAAAATGACCAAAGACCTTACAGTTTCCAAACTAATGTACAAACATAGTCCTTTGACTCCAGCTCTCTCGCAATTAATTTTTCATCCACGAGACACACCCACTCACCCACACAAACCAAAACAAGCCCAGCACAACCCCTACAAATTTAATCATGGAAGGAAGAACAAGCATGAGATGTTTATTTCTATTTTTAAATACTTGGGAGGTGCCCCAATACTCCCTGCCTAGATAGATAACTAAGTAGGTGCTCCAGAACTGTGAGATCCAGTGCACGATCTGGCACGAGCAGGCATATCCAAGCAGCAAAACATGCGAGCAGCTCAAAAGGTGATTAAGAAAGCTATTAAGAAAGGCTTTTGAAATAATTGTTTCCTCTAAGCCAGGATAGACACGAACTTGGGGTGTTGTTGCAGAGAAGAAACAAGTACATATATATATACACACATATATATTTGTCTGTACTCAAGCACACCAAACTGCTCTAAGCAGACTATGGTTTATAAAGAACAAGACAGTCTCCTCCTTGTTCCCACAGCTCGTTTCTGCCTCAAGCAAAGTTGGTTGCCACTCTGGTTGCTCTCGCCCTCACCCAAATGGTTTGCATAGCAGATATGCTGAACAATCAAGTTTGAACCAGGCCCTAATCCTGCTGACTTTTCTCACAAAACTGCTGGAAAGGAATTCCTCCTGGCAGCTGCAGTGCCTCTGCTCATTAGTTTACCAAGCAGCAGCAGAATGAACTGGACAGGCACATCATTTCTGTGCTGCTGCTGCTGCTGCAGAGAACAGCGATAAGAGCCAGGCAGGCAAAGGGCAGGCTCCCAGTTTCCCAAACACATATTGGGAAGGGAGGATGGAAAAGCAGAGGTTTGAAAAGAAAGACAGCTTCAAGAACCCAGGCAAGTTGCTGCCCCATTTGCTGCTGTTGTGGGAACACAAGCTGGGAGGAAACTCTCCTTTTCTTTTACTGTAAGATTTGGGGGTAGGGATGGCAGCCTTTTAGGTACAGCCCCATTTGCTGCTGTTGTGGGAACACAAGCTGGGAGGAAACTCTCCTTTTCTTTTACTGTAAGATTTGGGGGTAGGAATGGCAGCCTTTTAGGGTTTAACTCCTTCTTTAGGGCATTAACTCCTTCTTTAGGGCATTGTGTTTAACCAGGCATGGCACAGTTATTCACACAAATTCCAGTGTCTCCTGGATACTGAAGAATGAGCAGGATAACATTGCAAAATAGCTGTCCACTTGCTCATGGCATTCTTTGTCCAGACAGCACCTTCACATACAGGTCAGATCTTGCAGCCCACTCAGCACACGCGGAAAAGCAAATGTTTTTACTTCTTGCTATGCAATTTCCTTGAAGTAACCCCATTACAGCACACTTAATGTAAACAGAGCTTTGCACCATTTATGGTGACGGGTGAGCCCTGTGTTGTTGAACAACATTTCCTCCTCCTCCCTCATCCCAGGCCAGCTACCATTTCAATAAATATTTAATAAGTAGACAAGAAAACCGAGAAAGCTTCACAGCTTGAGGTTTTCAGGTACTACACACATGATGTTGGATTTATCTACTGGAAAACATACGGACACTGTACACAGAACGCAGAGCATGAACAGCACAGGACAGGTACAGCACACTGATCCAAGTACCATTAAAACAGTGCCATGATTAAAACAGCAATGCCAGTTCACAGAGCAGAACGTTCCTTCTAGACCAGGCAAGAAGCTGGAGGCTTGGACCTGTGATCATCACAGAATTCAGGGGCCTCCCACTGCCACCAGGGCCATGCTGAAAAATTTCCACTGCATTCTCCATCCTAAAAACACCCTCTCACTCTCTCACACCTTTTCTCCTAAAAAGATCATCTGACAGGTGCAGATAACTCTAACCATTCAAAGAAGCATCCTAAGGGTAGAAAAGAATATCATTTTTGCCTAGGAAGACTATGATTTTTTTCATCTGTAAGATAAATTCCAATTACTTATATTCTCCTGTAAACCACTTGATCCTAAAGCAGCCCTTGAATTTAAAATCTCTCTGCAGCTGGTTTGCTGGAAGTGGTATTTGTTTTCCCTGCCACCACTCTCTTCATCTCCTGGTGTAAGGTATTACTGATTATTTTAATTTCTTTTCTACAGAAGAGAAATGGATGCACACAGACAAACAACTGCAGTGAGTAGAAGAGGAAGAAGGCTTCATCTCTGAATTAGGGATTTGCATACTGGTTTTATCTGTAACACCCACTGCAGTACTTTATCCCAGACTCTCAGATCACAAAAGACAGAGCAGACAGTGACTCACTGCAATTTTGGTTCTGCATGTAGCGCTTCACGTGGACCAGTCAATTCTGATTCTGCCAAACAGCCTTCACAGGTACTCAAAGTAAACCAGCTCCTCCAAGAAAGAGTTCCTATTCATGTGCTGCCTTCATGAGGAAAGCTCCAGAGATGGAAGGGAATTTAGTCAATGTTTCCCCTTTGTGCTGTAATGATTTAAGATTCAATTAATACTACATGGGGAGGCACTAATTCTGAAACACCTGCCTTCGTGATAACTGGATTAAGACCTCCAAACTTGCTGCACTCCTACCAGTGCCAGCCTGCCAAGTGACAGCAGTTGTCAGTATCGACCAACTGGAGGCCGGGTTTTCCGCTAAATCCTAGAGCACTCTTTAAAGAGGATTCCCCACAAAACAGGAAGGGAAAAAAATAGAAAAACCACCCCACTTGACAGCTCTGAATTTGTTTAGCCAGAAGTCACAGCTCCTCCCCTGCATCCTTTGAAGGCTGGAGACTGGAAACGCTCCTATCAGATCCTTTCAAATCCCTCAAAGGGAAGAGATAAAACCAAATAAAAGGATACGGCATCCTCAGAGACAGAGCTACTCCCTCACTGATCAATATACTCAGGGCTCTAGAGAGAACAGCTTCAACAAAGATTTTGGGGCAAAAGTCTGGCAGGGTGGGGAAGAGCAGAGCAGCTGGGTGCACTGGGAGAAGAGCCAATAGGTTTGGGGGTTAGTTTGGTGTTTTCCTCCTCTCCTTGTCCCCCTCAAAATAGGGGTTTCTTTGGTCTAGTTTGGGTAGCATGAAAAAAAAATGCCTCAGAATTAAGACCATGCTGGTCTGTAATCTAGGGAGAAACCTTGAGGCCAGTGAGCTCGCCCAGTAATTAACGAAGTGAAACACTTTCTTACCTTTTCAACTCCACAGAAACTATTTCAACCACACAAGAAGGAGCTGATTTTTTTTTTTCCTTTACACCCCTTCATCACCCTCTCCTATCATGACCTATTGGAAGCACACTTGAAAGCTCGATCGGAGCACTCAGTGATACATAACTTCCATTTTAGTGAAACAATCCATCTGCTCCATGTGACTCAGAGCCTGCTTTAAGAATGCAATACTGTTTAGGCCAACGGTTGCACCGCACAAAGTGTTTTGTTCACATGCATTCCTTTGGGATGACAGAGCCTATCCACGGCCGTAACGGTTGGGGCCTGTGGTTTTTTTCCCTCATCCGCTGAATGCTGCAGTGACTAAGCTGACAAAAATTCCTAGCCAATTATAAACCCACTTAAAGAGACAGGCAACCCCCCTGCAACCTTCCCTTGCTATCCTATACGGGAAGTTTCTATACATAGAAAAGCATCTCCTCCTCCCAAGGCCTGCGTTGATATAAAAGACTTTCTCTGCACGCCCAACACTTCAAACATGCTTCCTAAATGGCATCATTTCCCAAAACTATAGCCTTTAACCAACCATCTATATCCCTCGCACATCAACCGTAAAGAAATTTTTAAAAAACCAAATTAAGACAAACTGACCCCATAACTGAGTGAAAAGATAGAGAAGCTATTAATGGGGGAAGATGAGTGCGCTGGGAAGAGATGAGCCTGGACGGTTCTGGAGCACTGTTTATTAAGGCGGGAACAGTTAAGTGCCTATAAACCCAATATGTTGCAACCAGGAAAAACACATCAGGACGGTTACTCTGGTGGACAAAGTAGAAGTTTGATCCACCTAAGAGCATAAGCTGAACTTTAACTAGCAACAACTGAGAACTTTTGAGTTGTCCCTCAAAGCCCTCTCAGCAACCAAATTCCAAAAAAACCACCAGCCTTTCCCAAGAGTCATGTGCTGAATTCGTTCTCGCCTACACTGTCAAGGGCTACACAAATACATTTAATAATTAGCCTGGGCATACAGAACTGTGCATTGGGCAGGTAACTACACATTCACTTTGCCCAGCAAGAAACAGTAAACAAAAAAAAATTGAGAGAATGGCACATGGTTTCCAGCTTTAAAAAGCCAGGCTCTGGCCACCTCAGACCCTCCCCATTTTATGGTGGGCAAACTCGTTGCTAAATCATTTTTAGCGCTCGGCTGATAGCACATGCACATTCCATTCCCGACACTCAAAAGGAGGGGGAGGAAGAGACAGTCGACAACTGAACCAGGCTGAGCTCACCTCAGAAGAAAAAGGCAATTCAACAATCTGTATTAACATATTATTATCCGAGCATCTTTTTATTAGAAGTTAATTCTCAGAGTCATAAATAGACTTGAGAAGGAAATCCCACTATTAGTGGGAAAGAAGGCTAAACAAAGGCTGTTTCACAATTGTTAAACACTGAAAAACTTGTTTGCCACATAAAAACTATTTATGAAAATGCTTAAGGACAATTCATTCCTACATTCATGTGTGTTTGGGGAAGGAAAAACAGGAAAATGGTTCCTCGTATTCAAAATTTTTAGAGAACGTGATTCCTATCCAGGATTGAGCCTAAGTTTCCCTTTCCTTCAGACCATTTCAAACTTAATTGCAGATCAGTCATCACAAAAGATGTATTTCTATACATTCCATGAAAATGGGATAACTGGACAGGTGGAGGACAGATCATTTTAGGGCCCCCCACCAACATAAGAGAACTACAGCTCAAGTTCACCCCTTGTTTGACATCCATACAGGTATTACCTGTCAAAACAGAAATCCTTAGGAAAACTAGAAATCCACATCCAGCCAGACTCATTGCATGGATAAGAGCCACAGAGAACTGCAAAAAATGCTAAGCCAGGCTGAGTTTGCCTCGTCCCTGTGACATCTGCAAGAACACAGCAAAAACACAGCTTTCTTTTAGTTTTACACTTGACATTTCCCTGACATTTTCCCTATAACACTGCTAGCTATTCCCAGCTCCCAGTTGTTTTGCAAATTCATCATAAAATTAAAGGCTTACATTACACCTAATTAACTATCCAATACAATTGTCTATTCTATTAACAAACATTTGTCTAATATATATCAATGGGGCCTGGAAATCCACGTTAAGCACATTAATGAACGACTTGGTTCAAGTTTAGATGTGTATTCAATTGCATAGATTTATCGTGGCACTGCTGCACAGGAAGGTAAACCAAATACTTCTCTAAACAAGGCATCACCCTCAGTCTGGTCCAGGATGAAAGCAAGCTGCTAAGAATAGCAAAGTTTTGCAAGTAAAACCAAAAGTGTTCCATTTCCAACCCTAGCTAGCACCAGATTATCAAATTTCTGAACCATCACTAACACGCAGTACCTCTAAGAGTAAATTTAGGATGTTACTGAAGTTTTAAAGCATTTCCTTTTATTTTTCTTACTTGAAGTACAAAATAAATAAACAACATCTTAGAAATCCTCACTTAATATGATTGTAGCCATCATTTCCCTCTCCCCCCTGCTCCACAAGCTCAGGCCCCTTGGGCTGCACAGTCATTCCCTTCTCCCATGAGTTTCCACATAACGTGAGGTTAGGCCAGGACTTCTTTTCAAGCACTCCCTGTTAGAAGGTTGTCAGGCACACAGTGTGCAATCTGGTGATGCTTTTGTATCCTCCTGTAAGGAAGAACTGGCACTCTTTTCTTCCCCAGCCTTTACCACACAGCATCACAGAAACTGAACTGAGGACTGAACACACATGCAACCCAGAAAACCAGGGATTACTATTTCCTATCAGTGACCTCCAGCTGCATTTCGACAGGGTTTTTTTCTGACAGTGAAGCAGTTTCTTGACACAAGACAATTCAAGTAAATCCATTAGAATGGTCTCCATGTAAAACAGAGTTTATATTACTCAGAGTAACTGGGCTCATTTCATCCCCCACCACTTATGAGGAATTGTGGCGCCACTGAAATCATGGCGATGTTTACTGTATCATTCCACAACACATGGATTACCCCTTCCCATCCTCGGAAACAACACTAAAAAAATTAATTTCTCCAACAGCATGGATGGCCACTAAGATGTGGCTACACATCACTTGGTGACCATGAACACACCACTGGATTGACAAAGACAAAGCAAGTTGAAGCAAGTGTAAAATGTGAAGTCTTCAGAAGATGAAAATGCGTGTGTGTGTGTGCACGCATGTGTGTAAATGTGAGTAGAAAAGACAAAGGGTGTTTTCAAAAACTTCCAACGTTTTTTCATTCTTTATTCCAAAATGTGGGGAAAAGTTCTAAATCTTTTCAAAGTATTTTTAAAAGTTCATTGTTTTCTTTTTTTTTTTTTTTTTTAAACACATAGCAAAGCGGTGGGTTGAGCTCATTGCATCGTCTTTTCATACTGGAAAATGAATCTCCCAAATTTAAAGACCTTTCAAAACAACAGTCTTTACAAATCTTTGTGCCAAAAGAAACTAGGAAGCCACGATGAGTACTTAACATTATGACTTAGTTTTTGGTGGCTGGTGCAGGCTGCAAGATTCTTCCCAGGTTTTGCCATTTTACAACAGAACAAAGAAAAATGGCAAGTATACATTTGTTTAATTTTAGCCCTTTTCTCAGAATATAAACCACTGTTACAGTAATTAACTGCAGATTGGCCTAAACTGCTCTGTGGCCATTCCAGCTTACTAATTAAATATGCTCTCACAGCCATAATAAAAATTCTGGGAAACCTCTGGCTGGAGAGCAAACTTCTCAGGAGGGGAGCGAAAGTCAGCAAAAAACTTCATTCAGAAGGAAAACACTAACAAATTTTTTTTTTCAACATGCTCTAGCTTTTTCTAACTCAGTGACACCAACTGTGCCTTTTACAATTATTACTTTTTTGTCTGTTTATTCCTTTCAGAAGATGTTTATTTGCTGGAGAGTTTTCATACCAACCAAATACAACAAACAACCTGTCAATTTCAAAATATGGTCAGTTTTATATGATACTTAATTTTTTTTTAAACCATCAAAGGTAGGATTAGTTTTACATAGACCAGCTTCACTTAACATTATACCACATCTAATTTGCATGCTGAAAGAGTAAAACTTAAAGCATGTTGTCGTCTGCTGACATATATAATATCTACTGTATTTCAGTGTTTAAGAAAAAAAAAAAATGAAGTAGCAAGCAGGAGGGGAAAAAAAAGCATGTAAACATAGTTTTAAGCAACATAAGAGTAATTTGATTCAGCATCTCTGGCTCCCAACTTCTTCTCCTCTGTTCTTGCCTATATAGTTCACGTATGTTCACTGTTTCTAAAGGACAGGGAATACAGTGAATACTCCTCAGAGAGGGAAAGACAAGGAGAGAAAAGGGGGGGGAATGTGCAGCACATGGTTTTCAGCACTACTCTGCTGAATCAACAGGGAGCAGATTCCCAGCTGGCGCACACTGTAAGCACTGCACAAGTCAATGGAGCCATGTCAAACGATACCACTCAACTGCATTATCTTTTGAGCTCCGTGTAAACAAACAGGAGCAGATTCCGAATATTTGTGAGAATACATCATGTTACTGTCTCCATATGTTTAAACATTTTAGTAGAAGGCACATATGGACCACTCTTCCCACTCACTGTCATTCTCTCCCTCCTGCTCCTCATACACCGTATCTTTTCGGGCCATTGTCAAACCAATTCAAAAATGAATAAGGATACATTTTCATTAAAAACATTTTGTGCTTAGCTGCCATCTGCTTCATCGGCCTCCAAATCCTCACATGCCTTTTCTGTGGTCCTCAGTTTCACACATTCGGAAGCTGAAAGTTTTCTCCTGTTGTATTGTGCAGCGAGGTCTACGTGAGCTATTGTTTCTCATGTCAAATTCACCTCTGTTGAACCAAGTGCTCGATAAACTTTGAACTTACGGCCGTAATCCATGTCCTCTCTACAATGCCAGTTTACACATCCTTTTTTTAATGCCTAATCTCTAATCTTAAAGCTCCCTCATGCACTTCAGGTACTCCCTGTCATTGTTTTTATGGGAAATGAGGCTATTCCACCCTCTTTGGGAAATATGGGAGCTCTAAGTTGCTCTCTCTCACAAGGGGAGGACGCAGACTGTGCTCTCATCCTGTCCCACAGAAGCAGCAGCTGAAGCCAACAACCCTTGCCTCACAGACATTATATCAGCCTGTCTCCCCCATCACCAGACCCCTTGTCTTTCCTCTGAGTAGGAACAGTTTCAGCTAATATTTGACACTGAGCATCTCCAGCTTAACTGGGGTGAAAGAGGACAAATAATCAAGATTGAGAAAAAAAACCCAACTGGGCACCATAGGTCTTACATACAGATCATTGCTAGTTTTGCTATCACCTTCCCAAATAGTTTGCCCAGTTCATTTCCTATGATCCAAGCAACAGCAAAAGGGTCTTAAGAAGCATTAGCTGGACTTGCTTGAAAAACAAGACAGAGGTTATGGTAGACAAGGGATCGTGAACTTCCAGGCAGGCTTTCAAGGGTGTAATTTACATTTGGTTTCTGCAGGCTTGGAAAGGCCTAGTGACTAAGGCAGCAGACCTCAAAAGTTAGTCATCAGCAAGAGGAATACACAAAACAACCAAAGTTGTTTTCTGAGCAGACCACTGGACAGGCAGAGCAAGTGTGTCATCAGACAAGTCTTGCAAGGGGTACAGCAGGAACAGTTTTTCTGGTTCTCACATCAATTGCTGAGTGAGATGCAGGCAGCTTCCATAAACCTTTCCAGCAGTCACAACTGCCAGAAAAAAAGAAAAACACAAAAGGCCACAGTTTTATTTGTATGTCTGGACGCTCAGTTTTTATCTTTTCCATCTCTACCTGTGCCCCAAAGCACAAGCACTGATGCAAACAACCAACTTCAGTACTCTCCTTTTATCTTGAGGGATTCCTCTATGTGGACCTGCAACCTAAGTGAGGCACAGCTGGCATTTAATACACCAACATAAAAGTAGGTACAAGTCGGAGAGAAAGAGAGCATGCCAAGCCCAACACAACATGCTGCTGCTCCAAAGAGAGCAAACTAGTATTGCTGCTGCCTTGGGGCACTCGAAGGTAAAGGAATGTACACTACACAGAAACCAGGGCAACCAAACTGGCAGGAGAGCTGCTGACGCTTTACGCTGAACCTTAAAAATACCAAAAAAATTTTAAAAGTTACAGTTTCTTTGTAGCTTGCTCTTCTATAGAAATGTCCATGGATTATTCTAAGTCAGACACAGCATATCCTTCCCTCCCTCCTCCCTCAGCATTGTTCCTGCACAAGTTATATTGAAGGAAGCACAAGCTTCTTCCTTTGTTTGTGAGCAAGAAAAAGAAGGAAAAAAACAACTTCCACTCAACGGCAAAACTAAACAGAAGCGAGGATACTTAAAGTACCAAGTGTTCCCACACAACATTTACCCACCAACTTCAGTTCTTTCAGAGTAAAACCTAAACAACGACAAGGGAGATTTAATACACGCTCCTCCACAAAGCCAGAGCAAAGGAAAATAAAAAGGCACAAAGGGACCCTGAATGATAGAGAGCATTTTCAGCTTAACATTACTGTGACGCACAAGGAGAATGTCAGGGTTAAATTAGATACTGCACTAGAAAAATATTCCCTGGAAAATAACAGAGGTGTCATATCTCTACTGGCAGAAAAAATGCAGATTGAAACACTCAGTAACTGAAAAGTCCTTGCTTCTATTCTTTTTCATGTCTTGTGTGATTTCTGTACTGCAAGAGTCCTCTCCTGATCAGGAGTTCATTGCCAAAGTGCCCAAGCAATCTCGCAGGAGAGACAAAAAGCTTCTTTTGGAACAACTGCACTTTTATACCTCCCTTGTTTTTCTTCAGAGTGGGAGTACTTTAGGGTTGTTTTCTTTTTCAGATGAATGGCCCACAAATTTAAAGTCATCTTCCTAGAGGTCAAGAGGCTTATCACAACAAACAGATTAAAACAGGTTCAACTTTCTCACTCTTTTTATTGATTAGAGTTTGGTAATTTCTTTATATGCTCTGCATTCTAAGATACTCTAAACCTAATTGTTTTTCCACACTGCAATGCTCTTAACAAGCCTTTCAAGGCTCTTTTCCAATACTTGCTTTCGTCTTTACAACCTCCCATGAAAGGAAATGAAAGCATATATGGAAAAAAACCCCATTACCTACATCCTCGCCTTCAAAGTCCTGCTATCACAACCTAACTATGACCTCATTTTATTTAAAAAATTTCTTCTCATGTGTATTTGGGATACAAATTATTTTAACAGTCCCCTAGATGCCAAAGAAGTTTTTCTTTCACGTTACTTTTGTCTACTTCAAACAGGCAGAGCACACAACAGAAAGCAAGTCGTTATATGTCATTAAATCCACTGTCGTTACATCCATTCAAACCACTGAAGGCAAAGAGGTTGCACAGGAATCACCTTGGTCACCCTCTGCAGACAACAGAGTTACACTCTGTTAATGAAGACATAAATTTGGCCTGCAGAAACCTAAGGACTCATAGCAACGCTTCCCTTACCCTGGGCAAAGCACAAAGTCTCCCAGTAACAGGCTGAGGGAGTTTCTTTGCTTTGTTTAAAAAACGAACTCTATTTCCTCTAAGTATTGATAAAAGCACATGCTCCAAATGCCTTTTTGCAGAGGTATTTTTGGCATGTGTTGACTGAAACTGCCCCATGAGCTACTTTAATTGCAGTTCTAATTGAACAGGAGGGCACCATAAGCAACTGATGAGCCACTTTAGAAAAAACAACATCCCCAAAAGAAGGTAACCGGAATACAGTCCTGATTTCTCCCACACTGTGGTGTTTCCTATCACTATGGCAGCTTTGGTCAAGACTCCATGTGGACTTTAGGAACTGTTCCTCCCAGTGATGACTGCTTGTAATTAAGCCCTACTGATACTGCAGGGCTCAGCTTTCGTAAAGTTACAGGATGAACTCAAAAAGCCTGCCATGTAATCATGTTACCTGAGTAAACTATGTGTTTGTTTACTCTATTTTTAAAAAGTGAGAAGAGATCAGGTTGTGTTTTTGCTAATACTTGCTATCAGAAAGACATAAACCTGCCAGATAAGAACAAAACAGGCAAGGATAACTTCAGTGGGAGTCAAGATATCCATGGACTCTTTGACTCTACAGACTGTACTGTGAAAATTGACGTCAGTAAACAAGTCCTTACGTACAGAATTTACCATTACAGGAATGTCTGGAGGTGCATGCCAAGGGAAGCAAAAAACAAAGTCCAGTTAACGGCAACAGCTCTGGCACACACGGAACGTCATTTCAGCAAGGAGGAGATGGCATTCGACGGCCACCTCCTGCCAAAGTCCTTGAGGGAGGTAAAGCTTCCTCCAGCTTTTTTATAATGGCATTGGTTCCTTACTTACACTTGCCATGTTTTCCATGGGGACATAACTCTGGGAATTTGTTGGGGTGTGTTTCACACTTGTTGATTTGTTGTTTTCCCCTTTTTTTTTTTAATTTAAGTGAGACGAACCTTGATTGATTGGGGAAGAATTTATTTGTGTGGCAACTGGGTAACTCATACAAACTATACACAACTAGAATAAAAATTTCAGTTGCTGAAGAGCTTAAAATAAAACCACAAAACTAAATCTTTACTTCCAAAAAAAAATAAAAAAATCAGGATATCTACTCAAATCTTACTTTTCTGGCAGTGGTTGGTGGTCCAGCAGCGGTAGTTGTACTCATTGTTAATAGATGTCTTCTCACACAATGGCTTCTCTTCCATTGTTCCCGGACACAAGTCCCCACATTCCTTTGGAGGTTTATTCCCAACGATGTAGTTATTGGACACTGCATCTAGGATGAGAGACCAGTCCACCGTGGAGAGGTAACACAGGTCAGAGTTCTTCTCGATGCGTATGGCCCCGCGGGTGATGTTTCTCAAGTTGTGAAGCCCAATCTCTTTAAGGTTTGTCATTTCAAAGATAACCAAGGCATAGTTGTAGAAGAGGTTCCTGCCACGAATGACTGTGAGGTTGGGGAAGAGATCACTGAGGCTTTCCAAGCCTGCCACACGGAACAGCAGCAAATAGTCAGTGATGACAGTGAGTTTTGGGAAGCGGAAGTTGCGGTAATCCTCTGCTTTGGAGATGAGCAGGATCTGCAGGAAACCCTCGATCACCGTGCAGTTCTCCAGGCGCTTCAGCTCATGGATATCATTGCGAATGTCGACATTTGGCCCGCAAACTGAAATGGAAAAGCAGAGAGAAAAGTTAGTAAATAAGGCGTTCCTAAGCCTGTTGAAACTGGAACACAAGAAGGATATTCTGATGGCCATAAAATGTTTAATTAGGTTGCAGTGTTAAAATAGAAAATGAGTGCTTGATTTACACGCACATGGAATATTCATTTCATTTAACCCATCACCCTAAGCACTACCAGGAGCAGCATGGCGATGGCAGTGCTCTCTATATTCTGCAGCACACGGAGAAATGTTGGTTTTTCACTGCTGATGACAGGAGCTGAATTAGACTGAGGAATACAAAGATAAAGCAAATGCATTTGCACACCCTGCTTCAAGTCAGATCCTGACATGCGTGCCCAGAGCTGAGCTTGAGCCACATCACTTCAAACAAGTCAGGTAACACAAAAAGTGATCCACTGGTCATTACATTACTAATTCACTCCCCACCCCACTTAAGATACACATGAAGAGGGCACTTCCCAGAAAATTACAACTTAGGCCTCAAATCTCTCTTTCTTTCCAGGGTCACACGTCAAACAAGCCCTAATTCTTGGAATACTAGTCTTGCAGTAGGTCAGCAACAACACTAAATCCACGGAAAGCTGGTCAGCACTTCCTGCTCTATACTGGGAAGAAAACAAAATGCTTGGACTTATCGCGCTGAATTCCTGTTTGCATGTTCCAGTAAACCAAGTTTCACTAATTTTGGCACCAAGATATAAAAAAGTCTCTTGAGTTCTGAGAAACACAGGATAAATTTATTTAAAAGAACACACAGCATCACAGTGAAGAATCTCTCCTTGAAAACAGCAGATTGAACTCTATGAACTCTCCAGAAAACAATGACCAAAAGGATTATTCCCTAATAAATAAATCTGTGTATTAAGTCTTTCCATATTAGAGACATATCACAATAACAATGTTAAAGGGGCTGGCAGATGTGTGTTAATAATGTAATATTTGGACACATACAATGCACTTTGATGTAAAACAAAGAACTACAGAGGGTAGAAAGCTGTTGTTCTTCCACACCCTCAGAGCTGGTCTTCTGTGGAAAACACGGGAAAAAAGATTCCCTATAATAGATACTGAGTTGCTTGTAAGCAAACAAAGCAAAAAGCCTATTTCTTTAAGCAACTCAAAATTCAAATAAACCCCAAGCAATTCAATTTTGTGGAAAGGTTCTCTTTTAATGCATGCTAGGCTTAATTATTTTAACAACATCTTTTCCTCAGACAAGGGAAAGGTCTAAACAAGCACTGGAGCCAAAAAACTTAAATTCTAACCCAGACAAATTGTCCAGAGATTCAGAAATTGCGCTGACAATAGAAAGCAGTCCTTCCATCCCACAACACTTATCTAAGGCTAATAACTTAAGCTAACAAAGGATCCAGAGCATGAGCATGCTAAAACCACAGCAACTCTAATACCCAACAAGGACTTAAAGACTTCTAAGTCTTTAAAAGACTAAAGGACTTTCTGGTTAGAGGGACAGCATAAAAAAATAAAATAGGGCGAGATCTTTGTTAGGAAACAGATGTTTCTACACAAACTATTACCTAATCTTCTTTCTGTAAAGATTCAAGCTGAAAGCAGAGGCTATTAAATGTGACTTGCTGCACTGAAGTAGCTATGTGCAAGAAAGTTCATTCCCTAGACCTTCAAAAAAAAATAATAAACACTAAGACTAAAGCACCACCAGGAACACATGGTCCTCATGAGCAGCAAGACAGGAAATCCCCATTTTCGTGCATACTGACTCCAGAAAAATTGGATGCTACTGCTGGAATATGTGGCAAGGCTTGAACTTCAGGAAAACATTAAAAAGGGTGAAGGGGTTGGCACTAGGCAGCTTTAGAAGCCAGATGGAAGGGGGGAATGTTAAATAACTCCAAGATAGTAGATCTGGTAAGAGATGCACTGGTTAGTGCAGAAGTGAGGCGTTCTCCCCCGAACCTGTAGGAAAGACCACCTCAAGCCCTATTAAATTCCGTTAATGAGCTGGTAGCCACATCTTGCTTTCAACTCAGAAATCATCTTCTAAAGCCACCATCCCTCCGTCCACCCAAGAGACTGACTGTGCCCTCTGCCCAAAGGATATTTACACTCTGACATCAGGCTTCTCTTGTTTTGAAAGTCAACAAGTTAGAACACACAGAGCGTTCCCCATTAAACCCTTTTGGTTGACATCGCTGCCTGCTGGCAGGCCAAGGTGAACAGTATGGCTCCTGCCATGGCAAAGCAAAAGTAGCGGAATTTATTTTCCTGCCATAAAAGTTTAGAAAGCCTAACTGCTCCAAGCCCTTTATTTTGTTAAAGAAATAAAATTTGCACTTGCGCTGACATTTTGCAGGCAAGGCTCCAGAGTGATGGGTTTAAAAACAGCTGAGTTACAATACCCTAAAGAACAATTTGTAAGAGAAATGGCAGCAACCGTTAACTAAAGCATTATATATCTGTTCATGTCTCTGTTTGAGGCTGGGCTTCAAAGTCATATTGCTTTTAGCTTTATGTTTGTTTCAGCTTGAAAGTTACTTAATTTTAGATATTTAATGCTTTTATAAATCAATGAAATTTCTAGAGCTTTATGGCAAAAGTACGCGCTCACTTGCCTCAGTTATGAAACATGATCCCCTTAATATGGAAAAGGATGAAGTCCAGTGGGGTCCCACATTAGAAATTGATCACAGATGAGTGGCTGTTGACATTTCTGATTTAAGAACTTATTAGTTCATCTAGTGAGTTATGTTTTGCAGAACTTCACACATATAATGAGAACTGCAGAGACGCAAATGTGAAATACGACAAGCATCTTGGGCCATCCTGACAGTCGAAAAAAACAGCTCCCATTAAAGAAGATATTTTTTTAAAAGAAATTTCTTTTAAGTTCACATTGTTCACTAGAGTTAATTATACCACAATACATCATCTTTTTCTCACATTTTTCTCATTGCCCTGAAAAGGATTATATGAAAAACAAATTAATCAGCGCTCAAAGTCAACTCCAATTTCCATCTGGCTGTGCTATGTTTTCTTTGGATCCCATTTGAGAGAAAGCGTATATGGACTTACAATATAAACTGGTCTGTCAGACACAATGAAGTGCACAGAAAATGCTCTTTAGAGCATTTATTCTCCATTTAACAATTTTGGATATTCCAGTTTAGAGAACTTTTTTAATATGACTAGGATAACTTGTCTTTGTTTCACATTCAATTCAGAATTGGAAATTAACTATTATGTATTTATTTTGCTCACTAACAGAACATAAAAATGCAACAGCTGTTTATTACCCTGCCCCACTAGTTCTGGGTAGATTATAAACACCCAGGATAATTACCAATAGTCAGATTCATGCTGTTTTCATTCAGCTGCCTACAGCTTCCCAAGCCTTTCCTTAAACTGCCTATCATTTATCAGATTCAGCCTAAACTAAGTACCTAATTCAGAGTCAGAAATTTGTTCTTTAAATACAAACATTTATTTGTTTAAAAGATAACTCTCCAATATGGTAAAACACTGAAGAGAAGCAATGCCCTCATTAGCTAGACAAACACAAATGACTCCTTGGAAATAGCCTTTTAGTCCAAAAGTCCTCAGCTCCACTAGTATTCAACAAGAAGCCCACTTGTGCTCTTTTCTTTTGGGAGCATCCCATGGGCAAGCTGCAGGGCATGTAAACTTTCAAAGGCAATAGAAACACCCACTCCACACTACAGTCTTCCAGACAACCTGCAGGCCATTCCTAACCAGAGGACAGATCCAAGTCTGCTCATGTAACTGAGATGGGGTCAATGAACTACCAGGAAAAATGATTGCACGTAACAGGTTCATACGACGCGAATAATTAATGCTCCTTGATCTGGCAGAACCTCCTGGCAAGTCTCCATGTAAGTGGTGCTCTGGCTGGGACACCACGGAGCAGAGCTGAGGCTGTGAACACACACACACACTCTGAACCACTGCTGAGGACACAGACTGGGCAGGCTCCAAACAAGCTGCGTACAGGGCGCAGTGATCCAGCAGATTCCTCTCGACCTTAACTATGATTTGCCAAAGCTTACTTGGATCATTAAAACCATTTTGACATGGAGAACTGCCTTGTCACCTTGATAAACACCTGCTGTCTCATCACCACCAGTTTACAAACAGTCATTTACTCCACGCAGCAGCTCTTCACTCTCTTCCTATATCTACCAGTTACTTCAGGTCACTGGTGACTCCTAAAAGGACTTGCCTGAACCTTCCCTTCTTTCTGCAAAATGTCATACTAGGACAGACAAAGCAGCAGAAAGCTTTCTGTTCAATATTCACCCTACAGTACAGCTTCTGCTTGCTACACCACATCCCAGCTGGACATAAATTCATTACAGCTAATTCACTATCAATACCAAGGTGTTAGTGGGCAGCACTGACAGCTCACACATTCACTGGTTTTAATAGGAGAAGGATTCATTTCCTGCAACAAGGTATTTCATCATGGTGTAGTTACAAATTTTGTATTCCTCCAAGTTACTCCATTTAGAAGTTCTAAAGAAACACAACTACTCATGTTTTTCTTGAAGAAAAACACACTCCTTGACATTTTAAGCATTGCCTTTGACCCTTTACTTTTTTGGATGACATTAAAAGGCTGTACTACACTGCACAGTCTCAATATGCTCACAACTAGCCACAAGTTAAAGATGGAGCAACCACCACTGTCTGGCTCGATGGACACCAAAAGGTTTCAGACAAAGCAGCACCAAGGCAGCTCTGAGTCACCAAGTCAATCCAGCACATCCCTTTCACAACCCTAAAGCCTTTTCAACACAAGTCTACTCCAGCTGGGTCAGGCTTTCCCTAGCAACAGAGACTTGTTCAGCCTGAGCAGTCCTTTACATCTCTAAAACGAGAATGAGGATAGACAGCCTGCCATGAACATCTCACCAGCAACCTCGATATCCACTCGCACTCACCTCTCTCCTGGTTTGTATACTCATTCTGATTTCCCTTTGTTTCCCCTCTTCTGACTTCCCTGCCATGAAAATTGTTTCCTTTACTTCACAGTAGAAAAGTAAAGTTTATCTTAAATGAGGATACCTCTAGTGTTTACAAAAAGCATCCCCTTACCTTGGTTGGTGAAAAAAAGTGCTAAAGGTGCAGAAATGGATCTAATTCTATATGGTTTTCCTGTCCAGGGGTTGTAACACCCGTTCTGAGGACAAAGTCTGTGATCCACAAGGTTCCAAAGGGTTCTTTTTTAAGGGAGGGCATGAGGTTGCTCAACTTCTCATCTACCCTGAAATTCTGCACAGTTAGTAACAAGCACAGTGTGTTACCATCAGTGCTGGATGAATTCCCACACAAAGAAAGAACTACAAGGCTTAATACAAGAACACAATTGTGGCTGGTTCTACTTTTAGAGAGTAGCTTGCTCACACCACCACAGCTCACTTTGCCAATAATGGCTTTTCTGAGCACACTTCACTCCAAAGAGAGGTCAGCTTTCCCAGACAGCTACTGCTGCTCTCTGGTCAGCAGAGAGCTGATGTTACTGAGTGCAGGAGCATTGCTCTCTCCCAAACTGCTCTAATGAAAGAGGCCTGACCACATCACCCCTCAGTAATGTCAGCTCAGAGCTGTGGGTCTTTCTGGGAGATCAGCACATCTTCTGAACAGTGTTGTTATTTATTCCCAACAGAGCCACTTCCTTTTCATCATGTGTTTTTTAGTTTTAATCTATGGCAGGTCCTTATAAAGAAGGAGTCCAAAACAGCTACTGTAGGTGGCTGAGGTCCAGCTGCCCTCATCCCGGATTCCCAGCATGCAGCATCCTTTTTCAGGCAAGCATCTCCAGAGTTCCCAGCCCTCTCTCACAACAACAAAACATGTTTATTGCACTGGGTGGATTTAGATCTGCATAATGTATCACGGCCTGCATATTGACATGTTTACTATCTACTGGATCAACTCAATGGAGGGGTTGTCTGGCACATTGGAAAAAAATCCAAGGGCTCAAAAAAAAAAAATCCCCAAAGACACTAAAATGTTGAATCACATAAGGAGAAAGGAACTGAACTTATGATAAAGCCTATCAGCAGGTTTAAAAGGAGGCTCTATCCTACATGGCTGTAATTGCTCAGAAGAGAAGCAGAAGGACACATCAGTGAAAACAAAAGGAAGAGTCTGAAAATGTGATGCCCATGCAGACTATAAACATGGGAAAGTATAACTTGACCCTAATCTCTCTCCTCATTCTTACTACTAAGAATTATGCATGTTTTAAGGAAACCATCAGGACTGTCATACAGCCCTAAAGAAAAAACTTTATGAAATGTTCTAAATGAAGTGTTATTCAGTCATCACTGAACAGCGAGTCACTGCAGTCCATGGCCAGGGCCTAAGCCTTCTTTGTTCCTGTAGTTTCAATGACATGGACGGCAAAGGTAGAAAGACTGAGAAGGAACATCTTAGCAATCCCAATTACCCTTCGAGCCCATGAAAAGTTTCAGTACAGTTGCACCATTTGCAGTCGTAAGGGAAAAAAAAAAAATTACTACTGAAGTCTCAGGATTCTTTAATTGCATACTCTGCAAAGAAGAAATTAAATGTGGAGTTCACAGAAATCAGTGGTTGGAGAGATTGCTTATGACACTTTACATTAACACAGGATTCCACCACCCACTGAGCTCTTGGTTTTGCCTCCGTAGTGACACTATGAATGAGATATATATTTTAGTGTCTTTAATGTACTTACACAACCTCCCACAAAATTTCTGTACTCTCTAAGCTCACCTATCCTGTATGTGTCACATCAATCACTAGATCTCTTCCCAGGGAAGCCAGCTTCTGTGTTACCTCTTGGGATGTCAGAACCAGTAACAGGGAGGGAACTAAATCTACATCACGATTCAAGCTGCTTCCCTACCCACTGAACTCTTTCTCGTCGCTGAATATGCTACATAAACCTCTTTACATTTACCAAGATTTTATGAAGCTACATCTCTCAGGGTGGAGAGGGGATAGATAAAAGGCACCCCACGATCCAGAAAATGTCAATCATTTTAGATTTTGCTAAGCAAGTCCATAACTGAATTTCAACTTCTGTATTTCCAGCACTAGCTCAACGCTGCCATCTTTGGCTTTCAAAACATGAAAGGGAATACTCAAACCCAAACAAAACCCCAGTGTTTCCATTTGAATGTAAGTCCTGAGAACATTCTTGGTAACATATCTAAGGCCAGGAGGGAGGGCTTGGGTTTTTTTTTCATTTAATTACAAGTTAAGCTTTGGAGGACAAAGCCAGACCACTATGATCTTCAAAACACTCACGGGACTGGAGATTATATTGCAATGTAGCTTTTAATTTCTGAGAAACATAGTCTATTATCATTAATTTTCCTCGCGCCACTCATCACTCCTATCAACCTTCTACAGAATTATTTTCACCCAGATTTGGAAGGAAAAAGTGGTGTCACAGGAAGCCAATCAAATTTGGTGCAAATACTTTAAAAAGCAACTAGATTCTCCTTCTCCACACACATTCTCCTTGTCTCCCACAGCCCTTAGAAAAATACACACATCCTGCTTTAATTTTCTCTTCTGCCACTCTACTAACTATATATTCCAAATCCAAGGCTCACTGTGTTACCAAGCTGACCAGAACAAAACATGCACAAAAATAACACACAAAAGGGCTACAACCCACATCACAAACTCAAACTGTCTCTGCCTTTTTGCTCTTGCAATTTTCAGCTGTCACTGGCTAAAGATATCTCTGGCATTGTTGCTTTCCATGAACTTCCTCCAACTTCCCCATAAGTTTACACAAATAAAATTTCAGAATAAATCACGTTTGTGTCCCTCATCTCGCTTGCTTTCTCTCTGCCAACATTTTACTTTGAATGTCAACAGGAACAGCAGCTTAGCAAAAACGGAGCCAACAAAACGAACTGAATCCCTTTAATAACACTGATTGATGCCTTCTCTACACAGCTCACCAGAGCAAGTAGGTCTAGAATTAGCCCAGCTCACGTGAAAGCATCCTCATGACAAGTCATCCCCAAATTAATCCTCTCTGACCAAGACTGCACTGATCTACCACATCCCCCAGGGGTTCCTGTGACGCCACATCCATTACCTCCTGCTGCTGAAATAGCACATCAGTGGCTCAGCTGGCATGGATTCCTGCTCATCCTCGTGGGTGCACAGGGCAGGATTGAAGGAAAGGTAACATCCAAGTGGCTGACCAGCCCAGAACCCCCAGCAATCAAAGCCAGGAAAAGAAGCATCAAACTTTCAACCCTGATCTGCAGTGCCCAGGTTATAGGTGATGCGTTTAAGATTCTTTGCCAAAGAAGAAGAAAAGAAGATAAAGAGCTAAGTAGAAGATGAACCTCACCAGCAAATTCCTCACCCATTAATGCCTGGTAGATGTCAAACATTGAAAGCCATTGTTTGAACCTTACCATGGCTGGAGCTGAGCACTCAAACCTCTGGTAAGGTGCTCCTGCGCATTTACAGGGAAGGGAAAGCTGTTAGCAGCACCAACTGAATGTAATTCCAGGATAATTCCCTGCAACACTGCAGAGTCACCGTATGGTCCAGTTTGCCAGCTTGTGAAAAAATTGTCTAACAACAAAAAAAACTGCAGAAGAAAGCAGATAATACCTAACTTACTAAAGATGAGCCCCCTCCTCATAGGAGACAGACTTCAAACCTCTGACCTCTTTCTTATCCCACACTGTAAATTTCCTGAGAGCACCGCAAAATGAGCATGTGCCATTCTATACAAAATATGTAACACACAAGTGAGTAGGTGGCATGTTATGATCAATAACTATAAGAGTAAAACATTTTTAATGGTGCTAATAATGTTTAAACCCAATGCCAGCAGTTTCAGTCTAATGCCTGCTAAAGCAAAAATGGAAGACTGAAATTACAAGCTGTTTATAACACTGAATTTATGTTTCACAATCTGTGATGACAATAGAGCTTAGCAAAAATTGTCTCTCCTGGGGACTGCTCTTTCCACCTTTAAAAAAAAAAATGGTTGTGCGCATGATTTTATTTATTTGTTTTTAAAACAGTTGTCTGCACATCCAAGTGACTCAGCAACTGGCTGACAGAAACCTATGGGATATACACTTAGGTAGCCGGGATAAGCAGCCAAATTCTTCCAGAATGAAAATTCATCATGTGGTTGGGCTCAGCAACTCACATTCAGGAAGACTTTACCATGCTCTTAGCTGCCTGCTGGGTTGCCACCCTGCAGTAATCTAGGAAACCTGTCACTCTTTAAAGGCTTTTGGGGAATTTTTTAAGTATTCTTATTTTCCAAAAATGGCTGGGTAATCAGGCCAGATCATTCAGGCTTCATTAGAAGCAAGCTGACAAAACAGTATCATAACATACAATTGCATCCATAATGGTCAGCAAAGGATTTAATAGTGAGTCATAGATCCACAGAAAATTTACAAGTCTGAGGCAATTACTCTTAACAATATGCAACACAGGGCCCTACTATGCTGTACTAACCAGCTCTTAAGCAATCAAACACAGAAATCCCATATTCTCTGGCCTTCCACAGCAATGTTTCTGTTTCAACAAACTGAACTAAGACTTCCATTAGTCTCATATTTCTACCAAAATAGAAATCTAACAGTGTTAAAAAAAAAACAATGATCTAACTGAACAGAACAAAAAGTTAATTCTATCAAACTTCATTTAAAAGAACAGGAAGCCTTCCCACCCCCTCCCTTCACATGGCAGCTACACAGCTTAAAAATCACATAGGTCATGCTGTAACCTGCTTTCTCAAGGCAGTTAAAATATGACCAACTTGCAATCCCCAAAAAGGGCTTTAAAGGTATTAAATTACACATATGCAGGTGCTGTGGGGCTTTCCAGCCATGAGCTAACTAGATTGAAAAAAGAACCTTCCTCTCCAAATACAAGGTGAAACACGTGGGCTGGCACCAGAGACAAGGTAACGAGTAGTTCAAGTCTTACCAACCAAAAACACTTGCACCAGAACACAATTTTAAGAAAATATAAACTAAAGTAGCTGCGCCAGGAGGAGTTCTTATGTGAACTCTTTTCTGGTGAATTGAATGCTTCTGACTGGCTTTTAGTATCACAAATACAGCCCAAGCAAGGGAAGTGTCCTTTATACCACAAGGGCAGCATTCACACGGTATTTATTGTCTCAGAGGCATCACAGCACAATAACCACGGAAAAAGAGAACCAAAAACCTCTGTGATACCACTCAAGGTGAGTGTCTCCACAAACAAAGCACCCTTAATGCACACAGGTGAGAAGCTACCAGACAAACAGGGTTAAGCATGGGAAACCAGAGCTCTTTAGGCACAGTCAAGCACCAGAACCCCAGGAGTTTCATTTCTCTGAAAATACAAGGAAAGCTTGAGTATAGGATTTTCAACGTATCTTTGCAGACATTCTGATCAGCAATTAATTGAACCTTACTGTAAAAAGTAAAGATAAAAAAGTAAAATAAAAAACCCTTAATATATATACCATGTTAAAAAAAGAAGGACCAAGAGTGGTTTACTCTCAGCTGCTTTCCACACTTACATTCAAGGTGACATTTCACCCCATAGTGTCCATTTTGCATTCCTGCACTGCACAAGACATTGGATTTCCAACCTCACACAGTTTTTAGACACTGCCTAGAAGCGCTGTGGGTGATGCACGATGCTGCAATTCTGGTGAGCAGAACAGTTTAACCAGCCAGGCACTGCTGAGTTCTATTGCTTGGCAACTGCAATTACTGTCACAATATCCACTTTTATCAGAAGAGCACTGGAATGGCAGAGCAAGCAGGAGAATTACTATTCACCCTCTGGTAGGTGCTTCTGGAGAGCCTGGGGTGGAACAGGTTGCCCTGATGCATTTCCAACAAATCCCCCCCGTGAGAAAGCAGTGGGTCCAACTTGGTGAGACAAATAAATCCATGGCACCTTTCATTCAGCAGCTCCTCCTCAGGGATTACCTACTCCACCCCACTTCTCAATCAAAACTGGGGGGAAGAGTGTTGCAAGAAGGGTGTTGCAAGACTTTGGGGGGAAGAGGATGCAGGAAGTTACAGGAGATGGGACTTGGGCAAACCAAGCAGCAATATCAAACCTGGATGCTGCTCTAGACACTCTCAACTGCAGGAACCTCCCCTCACTGGGATCTGCAGCAGCACATATTTATTCCAGAAGGTAAATCAAGGCAAGACCAAGATGCAGAGCTCAGTCTTCATCACTGGTTTTACCCTTTACCTTGTATACGCACCCCACTCTCACCTAAAGATACAGATGAAGAACAAGCACTTGGCTTTAGCCAGTTCCCTGGTACCATTTCACTATTTGTTCTGGTCATGGAGAAGATAACATAAGAAATTAGAAGAAATTTGAGGCAGAAAAGATGAAAAACATCAAGAAGAGAGAAACAATCAAGTGAAAGTTTTGCTTTGTTTTTACAGGAGATATCTAGAGGTATACAAACTAAGATTTTAACTCAGACATACAACTTTAAAGTCATCTTTAAAATTGACTTGTTGCATTCACCAGGAGAAAGGGGATCTAAACATGCTTTTCTAGGTTTAACTGAACCGATTCCTGAAAAGCACAATTTTTTGAAAGATCACTATCTTAAAAGACCTCATCCTCTCAAAAATCAATTTTCATGTCGGGCAGGGGGGACACAACACACTAGAAGTATTTAGACTCAGATTTTCTTAACTGCAATAGAATTTAACTGCCATGACCTGGCTGACGGAATTAAAATAAAAATATCCTCCCTGGAGAAATTATGGAGTGGGCAACTGCTGTCAAAAGGTGGTTTAGCACCAGAACACCTGGAACCTCAGCCTGCGAGCAGGTGTGTTTCTTCAGCGAAGTGCTCTGTGTTAATAAGTGTGCACTTTGTGTACAACTTAATATTTAAATTATTATAGAAAATATATTTATAATTAACCTATGATAAGAAATCTGTCCTTAGAAAACTTAGATTAAAAATTAAACAGTGAACTTTATCCACTGCAACAAATAAAAGGAGGAACTAGACAAAGGGAAGCAAGACAAACCACATGAACCCTGTAACACACTCCTGAATATATAAACCTAAATGACATAATCTTTAGTTTCATTGCCTTCAGAAACCTTTTTATCATTATAACAATACAGCCACTTTAGATTCTGGAAGATAAACAAAAAAATATTAGCGGATGCTCAATAGCTGCCATCTCTCAAACAGAAGGACCACCCAAAGAAATAATTCTGCACATCTCCTGATGAGAAGGAAACTGACACATGGGCAGAAGCTGCTCACAAGACAAGAATTAGGATACATGATTGCATCAAAGCAAACCTCTCTCCGGACCCAGACTACATTCAACAAAGCTTTGGCGAGACTGTTTCCTTCGGACACAAGGAAGGTTTCGCCACGCTCTGAAATCCCACAACTAATTATAGCACCCCACATCCTTCCCCACCATCATCAACAGCAAAACCAGCTGCCAATCTGTGAGGTAAAAGAAGAATCCAAACTTCACTGTGCCATTACAGCCACCCCAAAAAAGGCATTCTTCTGCCTGTAGTTATGCTTTGCCTGCCCAAACAACATTAAATCCCATCAGCCAAACAGCTCCTGCCAATGCAAACTGCACTGCTGGGGCGGGTGTTCGGTGGCACAACCGCGCTGGGTAACAGTGCCGCATCCACATCCAAACATAAAGCTTTAAACCAAGTCAGAGAAAGAAAAACATAAATTGACAGAAGGAGGAAAAGCATAAAAAGGATTTGGACCAAAACATCCTCCTTTCCAACTGCCAGCTTGAAGGTGAACTCGTGGGGGGAGCAGAGGTGGCGGACAGCCCTCGGCCTCGCCTCACCCATCTGACAGCTCCACCGGCCTCGCTCCACTGTTGTGAAAGAAAACCACGGTATTTGTGCAAGGCTAGTTGGTTCCATGTTAAGAAAACACATCTGAGCCGACAGTGCTTTGCTTTACCACATGCCAGCTTCATTCAGCTTCAGATTCAGAAACCAGGACTCAGTCTCCCTATTGCCTCCACAGTTAACCAGCAATTTAGGACACAGAGAAAGTCCTGAATTCACCAGCCGCCCCCGGATCTGTGAAAGGGCCACACTGCCTTTAACAGAAAACTTCCTAGTCCGCTTTGTGAGTACCCTAAGTGAGGTCCCTAAGAAGGAGTGAGTGCCCTAAGAAGGCAGGAATGACTGTGTTGGGTAACACTATGTAGAGACAGAGACGTGTACAATGGGACAGATAAAAACAAAGAAATTCAAAGAAAGAGACCGGGAAGCGCTCTCTGTTTTGGTGTGAATTGATGCAGATGCACACCCATGCTGGAAGAGGTGCCAAACAGGAATGGGTCTTCATGGGGACTGCTAATTTACCAAAATGTCACAACAAGAAGAGAGTAGCTGTGACTAACAGATCCAGTGAGCTCCAGGCAGCTAAACCAAACCAAAGGATGACAGCTTATCAGAAAGGAAAGGCTGGTCAAAAGGAAATAATGAAGCAGATATCCATCAAAGACTAAAAAGCAGGCCTGCACACAGAGCCAGAAGCAAGGCTGCACCAGAACTTACAAATGAAGTGTAAAACATCAGACTTGGCAATCCTGCTGCCAAGGAATTATTTACCACACGACGATCAATATTACAATATACACAGAGACAAGTATTTTTATCTCAACCTCCATTTGACCCGGTGGGAGCTACAGACACTTTCTCACACTAATTCACACACTTCAAGGAGAGTCAAGATGGGGAAAAAAAAGTTGGAAGCATTTCAGGTTCCATCTCCTTTCAGCCCATTTTCACTGAATCATACCAAAACTATCTGAGAGAACAGTTGAGACCAAAACTATCTGAGGAAACAGTTCAGAACTGATTTGTGCTACCTGAGACCTGATCAGTAAAGCAAAATACTCAAGGATCACAGGAAGAGTTTTCCTTCATGCATTGAGCCAAATCCTGGTTGTGCTGTCAGTCTTTTCAAGTCTTTGCCCTTCCTTCACTGCATCAAAAGCATCTCTTAAAACTCCTCTGAAAAGCCTGGACAAGTGCCTGAACTTCCACGATCTGTTCTCTATAGCCTTGAGCAAGAGTGATGGGAGATAAGATTTCCTTCTCAATGGCTACTTTTAAGTTAAAAAAAAAAAACCAAAAGGAGGGGGCAACCACTACTAGACCTGTTACGAATTTGGAAACTGCAGCTCAGGAAATAGGGAAGGAGGGGAAGGCAATGGAGGGAGGAAGAAGACCTCTGATTTTCAGACAATCAACTTGAAAAATCCTTCCTTCAGTGAACTGGCAAATAAGCAATTTCAGATGTGTTAGACATCTTGCTTCTGAAACACAACCAAGCTAAAGGGGAAAGGGTTAATTATATCCCTTATGCTCCAGAGTATTTCAGCAGGCTTCGCATTATGTTCTTCTGAAGGGCAAGTTGTTCTTTTATTTATTGTTTAAAGCACAAATATAAACACAAAGTGTCCAAGCCTAAGGTGGTGATTACCACTTTTACTAAAACAGAAATGCAGGACTGCACGCTTTCTCTGCTATAAACCTTTTAAATCTATTCTGTTCCTCTGACATTTTTCCCCCCTCACTCTTCTCTGATAGAGATCACAAAAACAACTAAGACATCTGACATACAGGAGAACATCCTGCTGATTAAGAGAAAACAAGAGCACATTACTCTTGAGAGGATACAAAGCACCACTTCCTAATGTGTTCTACTCTGTCAGCACAAGAAGCTTCTTGTCATTTCAAAGGGAAACTGGTCATATTGATTTTTCCAAAACACAAGTATTATAAAAATATTATACATTTAATTGGTCTAACAAAGTGCTCCTGTAGTGGGGCATATCAACAGAAATCCTACAAGACAAGATATAAGGTGCCTTGTATCTTAGAAAGGTGTGGCTTTAATATTTGAAGATTCTTTGCAAGCAACAGCATTGAGAACTGCCAAGATCCCTCCTCATAAAGTTTCTTGCAGCTCCTTTAAACCTCAGTTTGACTGAGAGGTGTCTTTTAAGTGTGGCAACTCTTACTTCTAAATTCACAACACCCTGAACAAACATCATACTTTGCTGAAAACCAGCGTCCTTTCCACGCCTCACCAAATTTCAACCATGCAACTCAGTGCTCTATGTTTGCTCAACTTTTTCTAGAGGAAAGGAAAGTTCTTTACACCCTCTCAGAGCAACTTATTCCTCTCGTTGTTCCCTTGCAAAAGCCAGACCAACTGAATCAGCTCCTCTGACTGAAAACCACACACCCTGCCTGTCAGGAAACCTGCAGGACTTTTTTTCCTGTTTTGTTTACAAATTCAAAAACTGAGCTGTTCTCAGACAGCAGGATCACCCATCTCTTTTTCCCCCCCTTCCCAATTTTCTACAATCCTACTTGTGGCAAAACTGGGGAAATCTGTACATCCTTTCCAAGGAAAAAGTGTATTTCTTCTTCTCCTAGTTCTTTTTTTCTGTTTTAACACAGTGTATCAGAGTGTAGAGAGAGGACAAGTTTCAATGGTTCAAAGACCATCTGAACAGTCATTAGGCAGAACACAGGCTGTTACTTCAACTTCCAGAATATCCCTTCAGAAAAATTATTTAAAATCAGAATTTTGTGAGGGATGCAACAGAGGAGCATCCTCCCACCTCCTCTTAGTCCTCTAGGGAACTAAACTAAGTTCTCTCTTCCTGAAGTGATACTTCAAGGCTTCTTTATAGATTGCTTCCAATATAACTCAGAACAGTGTACATCCTCCCTTTAATTTCTTCCAACAAATCCCCTTTCAGCAGAATTTACTCTCACATATGCAACGTGGGCAGAGTCTAGTAATGTGACTTAATAGTTCTTAACCAAAAAAATAAAAAATTGAAAGGTTTTCCTAACAGTAAATTCAGTAAGTTCTAGCAAGGAAAAAAAGAAATTTTAAATCTTACCTGCACGTTACCACAGTGTTTCTAATTAGTATCTGCCAAAAGAGCATTTCCATCACAAGAAAAGAACAAAGCTGCAGAATGACAGACAATTTGCCATTTCTCAAAAGGTAATTGCAAACAACAACAGACACACAAAATGTTCTGTGTCCCGCCCCACTGCTGTCCCTGCATTCCACCCTCTGCCACTGTGCAGAGTTCGTGCTGCAGCCACACAGAGGAGCAGGGCACTGCCACAGCCAACAGAGCCGGGAGCACAGGGATTTCAGGAGAGAATGGTCTGAGCTAAGCAACAGAAACACAGGTCAATCAAAGAACTCCAGTACGGAGGAGACAAATGAAAAGTTTAATCTTAAGCTTCTATCATTAGCCACCTAAGACACCTCTTCCCCCCACCTTGCTGCGGAGCGAGCGTATTTTAGTGCGCAGATTATCATTCCTTGGAGGCATCTCAGCCGCCAGCCCATCACACACACACCTGTTCTCACTACAGGCATCTTTGTCCTGACACCCAGGGCAGCATTGAGTTACTTCAGAGAGAGTCACTTCCACATTCCACCCTCAAACTCCCCTCCAAGAAGTGATCAGTCACTCTCGGCTTTCACACTTCAGTAATTTTGGAATCAACAGGAAATGGAGATCAATTGTGATTTTACTAACTCAATAGTGACTCATCATTCAACTCCCTGTAGCCTTCAAATTCATCTGTGAAGAGACATGATAGCAAGGCCAAATTAAAAATAGCGAATCTGGCTCACTCACAATTAACACTCACTTGTCCATCAGATTTGTCCCAGATTGCAACATTTTCAGGATTGCGACATTCTGACCATCTTGCGTCAGATCCCAAATGCACTCACAATTTGCCTTTCTCAACTCAACCAGGAAAAACAGTCAATAGGAAAATTTATTGTATAAACCCGCTGTACCACACCCTCTAACATCCATCACTCAATTTGAACATGCCTAAATAAGAGTTAACTCTGCCTATCAGTGTCCCCAGCTATTGAAAACGAATCTTCTACTCTTCGTGTTATGAAAATACTCTCAAATCATTAATTTCTTTCTGCTTACACAACCTTCAAGCCAAAAAAACCCCCCACATTTGCATGAAATTGAAAGTCAATAAAAAACAATTATTTCATTTACAAAAATAGAAAATCATTTTATATAAACCACTTAAATGCATTCTTCTAAAAATACACTTAATTACAAATCTAACATGAAACTGTAACAGCATATATTAGGGCAAATGCCTACTGTAATTTAAATAAAATAAAAATAGTAAGCATATAATTTACACCAAAAAAATTGGTACTGGTGAATTCGCTGTTCAGTGCTCTCTTGGAGCCACCCTTTGATGAAATGCTCAGAGAGCTTTTACATTCAACAGCTACTTCTGCAGTGCCTCATTTCAGTTTACTCAAATGGTTCAGTTCAACAAGCTCTTAATCCCAAATTAAAAAGGACTCCTGCATAGAAACCTGTGAAACAGTCAATGGGCAAGATCTATGAACTCCAAACTTTTGAGAAACAATGACAAACTATTTTTTCTGTTTATTTTTTTTTAATCATGCCTCTCCTTCACACTTGGAGTTTTAATTAAGTCTCAAAACTCAGATCTTCTGCATTTCAATTAAAATTCCATTTTCCATCCAAATAAAAAAATAACACAAATGAGAAGTAATCTAGCAGAAAATACATCATTTGCCATTTTGTCACTTAAAAATGTGAAAATTAAGGATCTGAACCAATGCATCCAAGGCATCTAATTATTTACATGAATTTGTAGAAACACATTGCTATTCACTAGCAAAAAGGTCTGTACTTTCAAAAGTGGTTGTTTGTGAATCAGAGCTCTAACAGCTGTCAGTCATCAGAAAGAGAACTAAAAATAAGCAAAATGAGATTAAAACTGTGTATTTAGAGCAAGCTCTTCCTGCTTGCTGCTATAAGCCACTATGAAAATAATTTGCTCCATCTCAATAAAAGAAAAAAAATTACATACTAGTAGTGCTCTGAGGCCTTCATACTGAGGAAAAAAAAACCTTTGAAGGACAAATAGGACCAAAACTTACAAGATTTTCACCAGAAGGTTGCAAAGCCACATGATCCCATCCCCTCGGGCTCTCACAGTGCCCTTCCATAAGCATAAATTCCCAGCTAAATCAGGTAAGAGGAGAATGAACTCTTCCACCCTCTGAGCACCTCCACAGTTATGATTGTGCAGAGCACCCCAAAGACCCACAACCCAAAACTACGTGTTCACCTTCTGGGCACCAGGCTCGACACCAACAAAGCCAACCAAGACATCAAGGAGCCACAGGGCAAGTGTGTGGCACCATTGGAAGGTGGAATATTGATGGAGAGGGAGAACAGAGGGGAATGCACACAACCAGGGTGTGCAGACATCCTAAATGGAGCTTCCTCCCTCCCCCTGCAACAATCAGTAAACAGGACAATTACATCCTCAGCCCCTCCACCCTCTCCTTCTCCCCATTAAACAGGATTCACCTCCGCCCATGTCACCAGCTCTGGGAGGAGCTGCAAGGGCACTGAACATGAACTCAAGACATGAGACACAGGGAGCAAGGACAGTCATCCTGAGCTCAGAACAGTATTTTGATACTGCAGTAAACAAGGGCTGTGGCCACACGTGTAATAAGCAGGAAACACTGAATAGCTGCACATTCTGTGAGCAGCTGCTCCTGAAGGAGGAAGAGAAGTCCTATGAAATGAACAGAAAACATCCTAGCACATCCTCGAAGGGAGGCTGAGCCACACTCAACCCACCTCAACTTTTATTTCATTCTAGCTGCATGTGACACCAGGTAATGTTCACAGTTGCCTGTGAAGATCTGGGTTTATTTTTAGTGTAATATACTATCTCCTTATCAGTCAGCTGATGCCAACACCCCCATCCTCACACTTCTGTTCAGAGTACAGTCATCAACGCCTGGCAAGGCGCAGCTTCCCAGTGAAAGTGCTGTCACCTGGATGACAGAGTCACACGAGCATTCCAAGTCACGTCCCTGCTGCAAAAACTAAGCCTTTCACCAGCCCCCAAAGACAGCAGTTTCTGTATTTTACAAATGGGGAGGGAAATACAAACACCCGGAGGAGGAATACACTTTCTTCCCAAACCCTTCAATGCTGGCAGCTCCTGAAGCACGAGATGTGATCACCCCCTATTTTAGCATGCATGACTACCAATGCTCACACAAATTATCTGGCTCCTTTTAAAATCTAGTATTTAAAATTACAGTTTTTAACTTGAGGCTTTTCTATCCAGCTAGTGGATGGATAAAGGTGAATGCACTGGTAACAACATCTTGCTACACTTTATTTGCTCTCCACTAAAAAGAAGACCCCTGCTCTGAATTTATAATTTTCAGATCAGTATTTAAACAAAAGCAAATCTGGAAAGAAAAACAAATGTGAACACAACTGTACAGCATTATGATACAGCATCTGATTCCCACATTCCAACTCTCTTGCTCTTCAACACTGCAATGTATTACAGACAAATTTAAAAATAAAGTCACTGATATCAACTACAAAGACACCAAGAAAATCCTCAGACAGTGTTGGCTTAGCCAGTGGAATGTGTAATTCTTGTCTACATACTATCACTTTCTTTCATGAAAAGTACTGGAAATATCTTTTTGCCAGGTTAACCAACTCTGACTTCAATCTCACTGACATTTCTTAAGTAGAGCTGAATAATTCCATTCATATGCAAATGGTACAATAAGTCGTGAGTAGCAGCATTTGCAGCTCTCTCACAGAGATGAGCATTTACTCTGCCCAAGTTTCATCTGCAGTGACATACCCAAAATGCTATCAGGCCCAAAAGGTACAGCCTCAGAGATTTACAGAAGGCATATTTTCAGCCTTGAAGTTGTTTTTTTTGTTTTTTTTTTAAACTTGGTGGGGTATTTTTAAATATTAAAGAGATGAAAGAATAGAGAACTGAGATTGCATCTGTTGCCATCACAATTTAACCACAGTCCATGTATTTATACAGTGGAATCTCCAAAATAACACCGCATCTGTTAAGATGACAGTGTTTTTCCATGGGCTGCACTGTGTTGTAGTGGAGTTACTCTAAAGCTATTGCTTTTGAAGTGCTGATTGTGATCCACCCCAAATTCTTTTTGTAATCTTCCTCAAACATGTTGAATTATAAAGCTGTTGTGTTCCCCAGCGTGGCTTGGGAACAACAAAACCCTCATACATCTCATCAGTGGGCATTTGGCACTGAAGCCTTACAGCTAATGCAACATGTTTATTTAAACAATGAACTACCCAAAGAGCTGCACAGCCCATGTGCAAACAGATGTGTGCTTCATGTGTGCTCTGCTGCAGCCCAGAACCTCCACCACACACACTCCACTGCACTTCTCTGTGCCTGATTTCTGTAGGACAGCAACTGCACCGACTTGGAAGGGCCTCTGTTCCTTCACTGGCCACTTCAGAACCACAGACCATCAAAGCTTGAATCTTGAAAAAGACTCTCATAATACATTTAAATATTCAATACATATGTCATGCCTCTTCTCAAGACACAGTATCAATGAAAATATTTGTCCACGTAGTCAGCCTACTCCGATGTAACAAAAATATAAACATTTTATTAGCACTGACACAAAAAAACAAACAAACCTCCCAGGCAGGACCCTGGTAGGCTCAAGTCAGTCTCTAACCAAGCCAAGTCTCAAGTTTGAAACAACAAATGTGCTTTTCTTACACCCCGTTTCTGCTCTGTTCTACGGCGACAACTGCACAGACTCCAGCTCCATCATGGGCATAGCCACTGGAAGAGCTGCAGGGAATACCAAAGTAACTGAAAAAAACAAAATCTCCACATCCAAGGTGCACAAGCAACAGGACTAACAGATCCTTGGACTTTCAGCATCCTCCTCTACATACAACTGGTCATACATCCTACTAGTTTGCAAACTCCCCCAGTCATCCACCTCTCAGGTCTGAGGAACAGGAGCAAAGCACAAAGAGTAACTTCTGTGTATCTCTTAACACGGCTGGTTATTCACTCATCCCATATACCCCAGGTGACACATTTGCATTTGCAAGCATTTGCAAGGGACCAATAAATTTACATCCATCTCACAAACAAGAAAAAAGCTGCAGCCACAATAAACTGAAAGATGATGTTAATTGCAACCAATACAGCATCACAAGCTGCTTCCACCTGCTGGGGTAGAGAACAACAAGAAAGAAACAACAGCTAATCCTGTAGTGGAAGTCAGGCACTACTGCAATTCCAGTAGGCTCCCCCTTCTATCCCAGTGGAACTCCAAACTCTTAAAGTTTGTGTCATCACCCTGCTGAGTCTCTCTTAAGTTGGTTCTCAGCTAAAAGAAAGGTAGAACCACCTGAAAGCTTAAAAAGAACAATCCATGCTATGCAAGTCCAGCAGTATTTTGGAGAACAAACCAAATCCCCAGTGGGATACATGAAATTTGACTAGGGAAGACAACCACTTAACTACAGATCAAAAACTCCAGGAAAGGGCAAAAAAGACCACAATAAAACTAATTTCTGCCCTGGCAAAGAGAACGGGGACAGGACAAACAAGGACTTTCCACTGCCATTTCAACTCCTCACACTTCAGCCAAGTGTTACTCTTAGGTCAGCTAAGCTGTGCACACATGAGTCCATTCCTACTATGCAGAGCTGGTTCCTCGCTCCCCGCCCAGCATGAACAGAATGCACTTTTCAAGCCTTTCAAGGCTACTCTCACAAAGACAGACCCAAGGGGATGTGAGAACAGCAGCAGGGAAGAAAAAGTACTACTTGTAGAAGGTCAAAATGTGGAGACGACTCTAAACTGAAGCCAATGGAAATAATAAGGAAACCAGCCCAGTAAGATCCAGGGAAAAAGCCCTTCCCACAAGTACAAGCCAATTCTCTTGTAGAAGGTTGGTTATAGACAGTTTCCAGGGCAGCTGTCACCAGATCTTTCTCCAAAATGATGTGGCCTTCTGTGTAAGGCTTAAGATTTGAACTATCCCTGTCTACAAGAAGCCCTTCCACTTTCAAAAAAACTTGTGATCATATTTTATGGCTGCTCTATCACACATCATTATGGGTTTTTTTTTCCCCTATCCCAAAAACTCCTTCGGGAACTTGATTCTCAAATATAATGAGCTGCCTGTCTACAGAATCAGGAAAATCAGCACTGCGTCAGTTTATGTTTGGGGAAGTTGTTTCTGCATCCAGGAGATCTGGAATTCTCTTTCCCCACCAATAGCCCTCTCCAAACACAACGGTTCAGCTCTTGCTAAGTTTTCCCATGCACACATCCCAGGAAGGCTTCTCAAGCTGAGTGCCGCGATCTATGTGCAAATCAGACACAGCGTCCCACTAAATACAAGCACCTTGCTCAAACACCTCTTACAAGCCCACAGCAAAGCTCTCAGGGTAAATAAAACAAAGCGATGCCACCCGAACCTTAGCAACACACAGCTACCAGCAGACTCTTTCAACTGCTGTGCTTACAACTTTTTACTCCATAAATGCTCTCCCTGTTTCAGCAGGAATGTGTCTGTAACTAAAAACAAAGAGAGCACCTTGGTCCTCCCTGCCGCTTCGTCTCATCTGTCTTACACAAGAACTGCCACTACACCACGGTTTGAAGATAATGATGTACTCTCACTTGAGAATCACACACTCAGCTGCAGCTACCTACTGTATTCCAGTAGTAACAAATGGGAGAGATACTTCAAAGAGCACATTATCCCAGCTCTAATTTATGCATGCTCCCTCTTACCATCAAGCCATTTATTTTAAACCTGTCAGATATACTTGTAATGTAGCATCATGAATAATTTAAAAAGTAATCTGTATAAACCAAGTTTATAAACTTAACAGCAGGTACAGTACCTTTCATTCAAGCAGACTGCACTCTGATAAAGTACAAGGGATCTTTGACTACTTTGGCATGTATTCATTTCATGCATTCTGAACTTCGAAAAATTCTCCTTTCCTGCCTCTAATCAAACCCTCTGCGATTTGAACAGTATTGTGTAAGGAGCTCACTTAAATGAGTAGTGTAATAACTTGCAAACTGTTCATATTAAAGGAAAAATACTACAAAGCTGCTGGGAACAGTCAGTAAAAATGACCCATCACCAATTCAACAGCAGAGGAAAACCACTTGTGTAAAGCTTGCCTCCGTCATTAAAAACTCTTAATATTTCCTGCATCTGCCTGATGTTGTCATATTGACACTGCTCCCGGCACAGGGAGAAGGGATGTTTGACAAAGAACTCCAGAAAAAGCCCACCTGTTAAGAGAAAGTGTTTTGATCAGTTGATGCTCACACTTCCAAGTAAACAGAGCTATCTTTACAGCATGTAATGGCACCAATAAGGGGTTGGAGATAACATTCCCTGACCGGTCACAGAGCTATTGCAGCAACGTGCGCCTCGCTGGCAACACAGGCAAACAAACTCATTCGGTCAGGGGACCTGCCCCAAACACACATCTTCACAAACCAAGTATTCACAAAAGCCGGACACGCACATAATTTATAAACTGGGATGGTAAAGCACATACACGTGCAGTTAGCCTATTTCCCACTTTAAAAGATTTATTTGTATCATGTACGCTTTTTTAAAGTCAACAATGTAGCGAGGTCTTAAAACCCAACCTGGTCAGCACTTCAGTGACAATCTCAGTGGGAAATATTGCTCTAAGTTATTATTAAAATGACTTCGTGCTGCTGCAAAAGTTACATCTGCTGCTCTACCGAATTATTTACTAGTGGATTTGGCACTCTACAGGAATAATCTTAGTACTTTATTAAGGGATGTGAGATCCTTTCTCCTCAGATAGGTCAAAGACAACAGTCTCATTGAAAAATTATCTGGGAAGCAACTGAGATACACAGATGCTTGTTTAGGCTCTTACCAGCAAGTTTACCAAGAAAGAAACAGACTTATTGGAAATCTACAGGTCTGAATATTTCAAAATAAATAAACAAATAAAATTGTGTTACATTAAAGCTTAGGAGTCATATGTAAATCAATATGTAAATAAAGAAACAACAATGTTGCTTTTCAGCACATTTTAAACAATCTTGTGCCACAACAGCAACTTCTTGAGGATATCAATGCTGAAGAAGTTAATTGGTGTCTTGCAAGATATCCTAAGGGAATAGCTCACATTTTGCATTTGCAAAGGTTAGAAAGCGAAACTTTCAGTGATAAGGGCAAGTTAAATCTTCACAACACACCCGGGTTTGTCAGAATGCATCTCCTCTATTAATTAATAAGTCAAACTATTATCAAACTTAGTGGCAAAACCAACAAGTCCTGTCTAAAGTGAGTTTGAGGACTCGGTACAGCTCTGTTTGCAGAGCACAGAAACATATGAATGAACACTGTGTGTTGCTGATCGTTTGCTGGTCCTCAAAGTTTCTCTCAGACAGTTCTGGACACAAAAAAAGACAAATATAGTACTCCAGAAATCAGTCCAGATTGTACCTGTCATGACTTGGCTAAGAGGGAAAAAAAGCAGCCCAAAAAAACCACACACAAGACAGGCTGGCTAACAACCACCAATGTGTCTTCATCAACTGCTGTTTGTTGAGTTCTGCTTTTGTACAATAAAAAAAAAAAAAAAAAAAACAAAAAAGCTAAACTATTCTTCTTAAAGTGGCTTTCATAAATCATAAAAACTAATCCAACTAACCTACACAAAGAAGCTGTCTATACAATTTACAGTGATAGAAAAATTATACATGTCAAATAGATCAAAATACTAAAACAGTATTTCTACCTTTCAAACACATCACTGCATTCCCAAAGTCTTTCTGCACACAAACTCTTAAAAGCAGCTCTTCCATTAGCACCAAAGCCCAGAAACCTTAAAAGCTCAGCTCTGTCAGGAAGATCCAAAATAAACTGCAACTACAAATCTGCAATAACTTTAATTATGAGACTCCCCAGACAATTACTTTAACTGTAGCTTTTTAAAAAATTTAGCATCCACAATAGTTTTCAATAATAAACTGCAGTTTACCCATCCCTATGTACACACTCACACATAAATAAAAATCAGCTGCTACTTGATAACATCCTAAAGCATTTCCAAATGTGAAAGCTGTACACTAAAATCCAAGTAAGAATGTATTTCATTTCATAAACCAAAGTTTCAAGAATTTTTTCAGCAAGTTGCCATCAGCTTTTCAAGTACAATACTGCTCATGAAGTTTATTAATTTAACGACAGATAATTCAGACAAATACACTAACTTCTTAAAAATAATTTAATTCAGTACATTTTGTAAGTTATGAACTTTAGAGTCATTACTGATGATGAGCTAGATAAGTTGTTTGCTGTGTGGGATCACGAAGTTAACCTCCAGTGTGAGAAAAACAGGTTTCCTGCATATATTATTGCCTCTCTCACTCTCAAAGTTCAAGACCATAAACAAACTTCTCTACAATGAAGTTTGCAGTAGCTCACAATTCATACAGATGGAATATACACACAATGTAATTAATCATTTAACAAAACTGCCTCTTCTGCTCTCACTGAGATAATCGTTGCAGGGATCACTGGTAAAATCTACCTCAGAGTAAAAAGAAAACAAAAATTACTGAGGAAGAGAAAAAGCATCAGTTAAACATGAAATGAAATTGTCCTTTAAAGCTAATAGTTTCAGCCCTGAAATGTATTTTAATTTTAAATGTTAGATGCTTAAAAAAATTTCTCCTCCAAGATTTCTTTAGTAAATGCCAGTTTAGCAGAAAATTAAACAGGATTCGAAATAACTTTTCCCATGGTAACACATACTGATAGAAATTAATTATTTACCAATGAAGATAGATTCAAAAATCATCACATGGATGCTCTTTAACACTAGATTTTGTGTGTATCTTCCAAGATGAAAACAATTTCAGCATCACTGGAGTGTGCTTTAACTATACCCTAGAAATAGTTTGGAGGAACAACACGTCAGGGAAAAGCTGACACAAAAATTAACACAGTAGTTGATCAAATCTGAGCAATTTCCCTATTAAACTAAATAAATAATGTCTTCTGTTGTGCTGAAGTCAAACTAATTGATCCTCTGCAGCCCCTTCCTACCCTCACTTCTCAGAAAACATTAAGAACTACGTTAAATTTCCTTTGCTTTACACACACAAAAAACCCAGTGTTTCTCTCTCAAGTGTTGGTTAAACACCGAAACTTACAACACACCTTTTTTTCCACACCCATCCCTCTGCTTCCTCACATTCTCAACACATTTTGCCTTATATTAGCTAAGTCACTTCCATTTCCTAACCCTCTCAGTTTCTGAGTCACACAAGCCTTTGCTCCAGTTCTGGTTTGCAAACCAGAAGTCCAACCCAACACGATCATAAAAAGTCCAGGTACTGTCTGGCTCGCTCTCCTTCCCCCCAGACTCCAGGCACCATCACTCCCTGAACATTTCCCTCCTCTCCGCTTTCTGGTGAACCCCACTGACACCAATTTCTTACTGGCTCTGGCATCTTCTGTTCACAACCTCAATTACAGCAGGAATTATCCAACTCCCAGTTACCAACATTCCCTAACCACTGGGCGTACAGGAAAACGCTGATGCAAAAGCGAGGTGTGTGCAACGCCGACACTCAGCAGGTCATGAGGGCTTTTACTAGGCAACCTGGGAGAGAGATTAAGCATCAGCATGAACTACTGTTCATTATCAGAAACACAACATCCAGCCTGGATAGACAAACAAAACCTCAGCACTAACATGAGCAGACCCATCAAGATATCCATCAATCTGAAGTATTATCACACCTAAAACTATTATTTTTCTTCTAAGTGTTTAACCCATTCCCTCCTAGACATTCCCTCTGTAAATACACAAAAGGCTGAAAATCAAAACCCCATCGTGCTCAAGGGAGAAATGGAAGAAAACACCATGTTTATGCCTCATCTCAAACCCACCCCCAGGATCAAACAGCCTCCAACAGTTGTAGCTTTACACATCAAACGCACGGGTACATCAGCACATACTCTATCTTAATGAAAGGTCTTCTCGTTTCCATTTTTTTGCCGTTCTAACACAATCTCAGGGAACTCTCAGCATTTTTAAATTACTTTTTCTGAATCAGAAACTCTCCACTGAAGCTACCTGCATTTTAAAAGAGCTTTCTGTCACATAACCACAAACACATTTTATATAATTTAGCATTAAAGGGATGGGTCTCTCCCCTCCAGTTGTAACTCCTTTGTATTCCTATTTAGGAATGCCTTGCTTGTTTGACCGAAAATGGAAGTGCCTTTTAGCTATGACACAGTATATATGAAAAACAAATAAAAATTAAGATTAATCTTCCTTCCACTATTGTGGGGAGAGAGAAGAATATGAAGAGATGTAAAACATCTGCTCTGGAGATCATTTTTCCCCCTAACAGCAAAATTCTTTCAGCAATAACTCGTGAAAACAAAGGCTATTAAACTGTAAACTACAAAGACAATCGATTAGAGGCAGTATTCAGCTAAGACAAGTTTTTCAGCATATCTTCCCATATTTAAATGCCTGGATCTTCTTCAGAAGATATTTCATTTGGGATGTTCATTTTAGGTAAGTGGTAACCACAAACACTTCAGAGGTCTAGAATCTAAAATCCTAACATAATCTTCCTGCATTACTTCATTGCCAGAGCTGGGTGAGCATTTTTATTTCAAGGTATTTTGTACCAGGTAAAACAAGGAAAATAATTCTAAGAGTGTATCCTAGCAGTTTAAGAATGCACCAGACCTCCTCCTCCTCCTGTTTCTCCATGCAACTGGATCCTTTGTAAGTCCTTCCCTGAAGAAGGGCACTGGGGTTTTGTTTATAAACTTAAGAGATTAATCTTCCCTCTTGAAAACAACTCTAGCCAAAAAGTTCAACTCGTGGAAGTAAGACTGCAGCTCTCCAGCCCTAACCAGCCCAACGGCTAAACTGGGCCTTCATTTGCAAGGACTTAACAGGTATTTACTGCCTAACAAAACGTAATTATTACTCAACATGTATTACAGGCTCCATCTATGTGCTTCTTGTTTACTTATCTTTTTTTTTGTACTTAGCCTCATTGTCAGTGCATCCTAAGAACTTCCCTTTCTTTTCAGTCTGAAACTACTACTTTTAGAAAAGCCCTCTGCCTCCTAAATTCTTTCCCTTTACATTTAAAATGGAGAAATTTGATCTCCTCTTTCCTTCTCTCCAACAACGCGTATCTTTCTGAAAGGGAGAGGCACAAAACAACAGCTCCAGGAGTGTGTTGAAAAACACACGGCAAAAGAAATTAAAGCATCAGGATGCAGTACAGGAACATCCCTGTTTCTGCAGACGCTGAAGGAGAGGGAGCACTGTTTAAAATGGTTGGGCTCCGAGGTACATTTACCATCTCCCCGTCTACAGAGATATTCCAGGAAACAAGGGAAGGCTAATTTCATGCAAAAGATCCTCAATCCAGCGTGAGCCCGACATACCAGGAGAAAACCGAACAGCCCCGGGAATAATCCGGCGATGATTGCAGTGTAATCAATGGCAGCGCAGCCCTCCCTGCCCCCTCGATTCCCCCTGCGCCCGAGAGGGGCGGGCACTGCAACACAATCACAGGTTGGAAACGCACAAAAACAAAGTCGGGGCTCTGGCAGTTCCCGAGCGAGGCGGGCGGCCGCGGGGATGGGCTGAGGATCCGCGGCAGAAGGGACCCGGGCCCCGCACATTCATCCACATTCTCCCGGTGTTCCCGGGGAAGCGGCTCGCACGCTGCTCAAACCTCGGCGCTGGGTGCAACACGGCCGCTTGGAATAACGCATCACCTTTAAGATCGCAGCTCGTTCGGCCATCAAACCTTTCTATTCACGCACAAACGTAAAGTGTCAATGTGCGAATTAATTTTTTTTTTTTTTTTTTCAAATGAACGGCAGCCCGGGACCTTTAGATTGCGGGATGCCGCCGTAATTCCGCACCCCGCGCACAGCGAGTGAAACCCCTCCTCGGCGGTAAAGCGGCAGTAAAAGCCAAGGCGCTCATTTCCAGGAATTCCTCACTCACTACGGCAGGTTATTGCATACAGGCTCTAAATATTGACAGAGATCAAGCTCCTTCCATGCGGGGAAAGCGAGCGGAGTCCCTCCCAGCCTGCGAGTGTTTACTACGCAGCTCGCAGCCTTGGCTGCGGCGTCTGAGCGCTGCCCCGCGCTCGGGGGGGGACACAAAGGAGGGGCCCGGCCCCCTCCGCCGGGCTCGGGGCTGCGGCGGTGCCGACCCGTGTGTACAGCCAGGCAGCCGCCCCCGGGAAAGGAAGGCGGGCATGAGAGGCAGGGAGACGCGCGGCCCCGGGTTGTTAAACGTGCTCGGGGAGCAGACGCGTAACAAGAGGAAAACACGCAGAGCCCTGCGGGCAGGGGCGAGACCCGCTCGGCGCCGCGGCGGGAAACGGCGCGAGCCCCGAGAGCCCCCTCGCAGCCGCGGGCACGGAGCCCCTCACACGGACCGCGGATACGCACAGGGAGCCCCCTCACACACACACACACCCCTTGCAAGGACAGGGAGCCCCTCGCACACACCCCAGACACGCAGGGAAGCCCCTCACACACACACAGAGGGAACCCCCTCACACACATGGGGAACCCCCTCGGCAGCCCCCTCACACACAG
>VZRN01003881.1:1039858-1126894 GCA_013397935.1 Dasyornis broadbenti
CCGGCGGCGCGCGCGGAGGCGGTGGCGGCGCGAGCGGGCGCCGGGAAAAACCCGGAGCGGAAAGGGACCGGATCGGGACCGGGAGGATGCTGCACTCCGGCATGCTGCGGGGCCGCCGCCGCTCCAGCCTCTGCTCCGGCCTTTCCTAATGGGGAAACGGGAGAAGGAGATCTGATGGATGTGCAGCGAGCATCCTGCGGGGCGGCGGGAGAGCCCACGAGCAAGCCCTGCCAGTGGAAACACCGCTATGTTCCTGACAAATAAATAAATAAATAAAATATACCATATAAAAAGGGCATGGATGGAGTTGGGAGGAAGGAGAAATCCGTAGCTGCTATTTTAATATGGTGTGTGTGTTTATTTATTTATGGCATTTAATGGTAGCCGCTCCTCAGTTTCACACTGAGAGCAGGGCCAAGGGCTGACCCTGGAGCGCTGCTCCCAGGGATGTGAGTCAGGAGCGAGGGACAGGGATGCCAAAGCTTGGCTCAGTGCAGAGGACAAACCACGGTAGAACATGTCCCCATCCATACTCACCAACCTCCCCTTGCATGCTCCCCAACCCCATCCAACACTGTCACTCTGTTCCTCAGCTGTTTGCTCATATCCTTCAATGACATTGGATGCCCAGGCCCCAAATGGTGAGGACATGGGATGAGCCGAGGCCGAGAAGGTTTGGGCTTTTCGGAATCGGAAAACGTGGGCCGTGTTCCCGCTGTTTCGCCGGAGCTCATAGTAGCCATGCTGCATGGCATATGGGTGTCCTGAGTAATCACAGATTTGTTGCAATACTTTGGCATGGGGAGATAGCAAAATGATGCTGAAGTATAAGAAAGCAGACATCTGTGAGCATTAGCTATATTCTAGTGTTTGGTTTTTTGTTGTTTTTTTTTTTAAAGTACATTAAGAAATTTGCAAATGTCACATTATTAATGCAAATGTCAAAATTAAGTTTTTACATATAAACCTAAATTCTTCTTGAACATCTTGTATTACAATATCCTTCAGTGATGCTACCCCATCATTTCCCACAACCTTGTACATGTTTTTCTTACAGTTTTTCTGTCTTGTACCATTTGTACCTGTCTTGTACCTGCGAGAACGGTCCAGTTGTGTGAGTTACTCATTAGCTCTCGTACCCCTTAGGAAAGATGGAAAGGTTCCATTCTGTGTCACAGAAATTGAACAGAGGACCATTGCTGACTACAGCAGGGGCAGAACTGCCACAGGTACACACCTATGCAGGACTCTGTCAATAATTCAATAATAACTCAAAGCACGCATCTGTGCCCGTTTGGGTGGTAGCACAACCCTCTCAAGATTCCATGCAAGAAAATCAGGCATTTACACATGAAACCGTCCTGGACTGCCACATGTGTGTCTACTGTAGATTTTATCAACCACACACAGGCTTTCATGTCCTCAAATTGAACCAGAGAGATCTTCATGTCCCATAAATTTTTACTGTTGCTGGGTACAGCTGTGGCTGCTACGGGTGTCAGTACTGAGCAGAACAAGTGTCCTTTCTGTGCATGTCATGGCATTGATGCAGCATAAATTGTAATGTCTTATTTACCAATTAATGTATTGTTGTGTAAAGGCAGTGCTGAAGTGGGAACTGCGTGTCTATCATTCATCATTCTGCTGTCATAAAGAACTTTTATTTTTGTCAAATAGCCTTTCTTTCTTTACTTTGGCAAATAGGGTAAGTCATGGACAGCACATTGTACTGGATGACATACAGGCAGTGAACAGAAAGATGTGCTGTGCCTCCAAAGAGCTTCCAGTCTCATATAAACACAGTCCTATAGGTGTCACAACGTAGTTTGTTTCTGGAATCTGTCAGATTCTTTTTAAAAGTTTGAAAACAAATCCAGTAATAACAGCACATTGTTGAACTGGCAGCATTTGCAGTCCTCTCCATCCTCCTGAGCTGCTGATGTGAAATTCATAATTTGTAATTATCTGGCTGGATTCTGCCAGGATGTCTTTACCTTTTATTCTGTGGAAGTATGTGGGAGGAATCCCTTTTTCTGTGAATGCCAAGATGCCCATAGCTCTGTTCTCTTCACCTCTTAAGAGGAGAGCTGTGCCCCAGTGTTCAGCTTTCCTCATGTTTTCCCATGTTCAGCAGCTTCCAGTGCGAGCCATGCACATTCACATGCTCAGCTTCAGTGCACTCTTTTAATCAGATTTGGCTCCTGTATGTTGGCGTCTTTCTCCAAAAGGGCTCCTGTTATTTTCAGTGGAGATACTTAAGTCAGGATTTTTCAACACGTACAACCATGCCATGGTCATATCTTTGCCGATGAAAACCTCAAGCAAACTGTACTTGTACTATGTGCAAAATCAAAGTTATAATTTGGACAAAATAAATTTAATTCTCAAAACAATGTGCTTCACGATGAAACCATGACATGATGGCTCTTCTTCTCTGTCCTGTTGGTTCTACAATCAATCCTCCTCTCTGTTTGCACTGGGCTTTGTGCTTCCCCTTTGTCCACTGCTGGTTTGTGATCCTTGAGACTGATGAACAGAAAGAAACTCCTGATTACACACACACACACACACACACACACACACACACACACAGAGTTTACCCCCCAGAGTGTGATGCCGAATGCTACCAGCATACCTGTGTCCTGTTCAAAATGCTGCTTAAGTGGAAAAGCAGGAAGTGTGGCAGTGGGGATGAAACAACGCGGTTAAAACAGCCACTGATCCTGGTCTCTCAAAACATATATCTGCCCAAGGCAAATATCCTCATACTCAGCCATACTTCAGTTTTAACAGCAGCCTCACCACTGCTTTCTGGGGCCACCACTGGGGAGGAAGAGGCCTCACTCATTCCCCTGCCTCAGTGCTCGGACTCTGTATAGGCTTGACTAGACTTTATTTTGGCTTCTGCAGCACGTTCAGGGCAGCCTGACCTCTTTACCAGACGCTCGCTTGTCATAACCTTTATGCATCTGAACATTTTGTATTTACCAGCAGAAGGGAGCCATTGAAGTTTATTCTCCTGCCTTCTCCAGCCGTGTCAGCTCCCTGGGACGAAGGTCAGCCATCACAGTGCACTGCCTGTGTCTGCTCCAGGCGCTGCTTTCTGGAAGGTCTCTGCAGCTCCTGGCGTGGCCTTTGCCATGGTCCAGCAGCTGCGAGCACCCACTGCAGCCCCCTCCTCTGCTCCAGGGGCTCCTGGTGCTGCCAGCTCACCTTGTCCAGGCTCTGCTTCGGGCTGAACCCTCTGGTTGTAGGGACGTGTGGGTAGGTAAGAGTTCCAGGTGAGAATTATGCCTGGGTGAGTGGGTTTTATATACCTGAAAGACAAATAGAAATCCTTGGAATTTACTTTTTCCCCTCCAAGTCTCCCCTTATAAACTGCATTTTATAGACGCATGACAAGCCCGGCAAAATGTGGGTTGCCCCTTTTTACCATATTTTACACTTTTTGCCAGTTTTTGCTCTGCATTGAATCGCATCCCATACCAATGACCTTCACAGGATCCAGACTGCAGGATCCTGCTCAGTCTCCTCTTGGCAAGGGGACAGGAGCACAGCACACCTTGGATGGACGCTGGGTGGGCAGGTTGACATTAACTCCTCTGTCTGTAGTGCCTCTCTGGCCCCCAACCATCTTCTCTTTCCCAGATCTGCAGGATTTGGGTAGAAGTAACCACCTCACTGTAACAGTGAGAGGGCTGTGCAGAATCCTGCTGCTGCAGGAGAACAACCTCTTAGGACAAAGAGAAGGGGAAAAAAAACAGAACAATTGGACACATTTGATGTGTGCAAGATTTAACTACCAGAGTGCTAATCAGATAGACCAAAATGAAGGACATTTCTTTGGCTCTGAGTGATTCCTATTTCTCCCGGCCCTAATACTACCGCAAGCAGGAGCTGAAGATTGTTCCCTTCTGGAGCAAAGAAAAAGCAGAAGGAAGAAAGGGTGTTGTTTATTACCTCTTTCCCATACACATCCCTCCTTCAAACAAAGAATATGCAGTTCCATGGAAGATTTAAGGGCAGCAGCTGAGCAGAAATAACTATAAAATTCATGTTTTAATAACAACAACAATAATAAGCACACAACAGCATTTATAACCCTAGTTACAGGCCTGAGATATCATATCCATAGCAACTGCAGCAAGCGGTGAATGCCATATATTTAGAGTTCCCGTGCACCTGCCTAAAATAGCCACCGATAAATTATGCTGATGTTTGTGCCTTTTTGACAGGGTTTTAAAGGGCTGTCGATGCACTCTGCAACCACGCCAAGTCTTCGTGGCGCGGCACAGCAGCGGCAAAACCCCTTCCCTACCAAATCCTGTGTCTGTGTCCCCTCTCGTGCTTCTGGATGTGAGAAATTAGTGACAAAAGGCACCTCAAAGGTGAGCACAAGTCAGCCAGAGGTGCAGGGGAACAGCTGCTTCCAGCGCCTGTTGGCTTCCCCACTCCGGCTGTCAGAACCTGCCTCCCGTTAATGGATTGAATTAATAAACTGTTGCAAGTAATTAGGGCTCTATCCTGCTCCTGTTGCAGGCAGTGGTGAGGTGATCAGGCTGCATATTAATGGTTACAAAGAGTTAATGAGTGGCTGGGAGGTGTTGGAATACGTGGCCAGTCGGTTGTGGAGATTGGTGCAGAGTCCAACAGGTCAATTGCATCCTTGTAACCGTGGCTTATGAGCACCCACCAGGCCATCTGTTGATGTGCTTATTACATTTTATAGCACAAACTCCCAATGTCTGCAACGTGCTTGTAACAGCTATTAATCTTGTATTATTAACTCTTTCAAAGCAACGTGTATTTGAACTTTAACATCACCAGCAAGAATTCCACCAAGCTAATGAGGAAAGGGATCAGATTTTTACCCCACGTGCTGGGCAGAAAGGGTCTGTCCCTACCATATTGTATGATTTTTGCATTGGCCGCTTTGGGTTTTCACGTCTTAAACTTTGGGCATACATTAATCCTATGGAACATGAGGCAACCTGGTCTAGTGGAAGACATTGCAGCCCGTGGCAAAGGGGTTGGAAAGAGACGAGGTTTAAAATCCCTTCAAATCCAAGCCATTCCAGGATTATATGAACCAGGTCCAGAGACAATGTGATGCTGACCCACAGCAGCGAGAGGGATGTGCTGTAATCGTATCGACACCTGGGAGAAACTTGCTGCACTTTCCGATTGATTAATAACATCATCACTAGATCTTAAAATGTGTTTAGAGGCAATTAAATGTCAGAGTAAGGAGAATAATTATTGCTGCTGTGAAGAAAGAAACACAGGTGCAGAATGACTCCAGTGACTTTAAACTCATCCCTTTTTCCTGCAGGAGAATTAAAAGCCCCCAACCTGCTTCTATTTTGGGGGGCGTTGTTTGGGGTTTTTTTAAACCTCAGGTATATAATCATTTATTTAAGACAGATTTCAAAATAAACATCTTGTTTCTCTCTGCATTTGCAGTTGACTCAAGATGGGGCTGAATATATGAAAGTTAAGATTATTTGTTCTAGTTTGGCAGAACATACAAATGGAACCCAAAATAAAGTCAATAGAGGATTAAATAGGATTAAATAATGGAATTATAGACTGTAGGTATTAATTTATAGCAAATATTTGATAGAACTCCATACAGAATAAAAAGACCTAAACATTATATGAGCGCAATATATACAAAAATATTTGTTTCTATTTATCCATATTTCCATCAGTTCAATGACAAGCTTGCATCAAAACTCCTTCAAACCTAAGGAACTCCAAACTATCTCACATTTACAAGAAGAAAGTAAAAGTTTATTCAAAAAGATTATGGAAAAGCACAGCCTTAAAACTAATAAATTGTATCTCCAGCACAAAAAGTAAAAAAAAAAAAAAAGAAGTTTCTGAAAATTGTTGAAGAAAAAATCCCTGACTCCTTCTTGGATGGAATAGGATTTTTGACTTCCTATAAAATGCAGGGTTGGGCAGGTATTTTTTCAAAGACATCAAATTATGCATTGGATCAAATCGGATTTTAGGGTAAATTAATGTGCAACCCTGAATGGCTGCATATACATCTAAATCATATTGCAAATGCTTTAGAGCTGTTGGAACATATTTCCAGGTGGTTTGGGAATGTGTAAATATTAGCACATTCTGAAAGTTGGTTTTAAAAGGCCCTTCATACTCGATAGGTCTTGACATCAATTTTCCCCTAATTTGCTGTGTGTGTGTGTGAGAGTGCACTGTGTGACCACCATGGATTTTAAAAGGGATGACTCATACGGGTTTAGTGGTAGAAGAGGGAATATTGGTCTAGAGATGGAGGACATGGAAAGAAGGTTGTTAATCATAAGCAGCTTGGAAAAGAAATCTTGAAACAGTTTTTTTTCCAAGACATGCCAAATACAAGAAGTTACAATATTCCTTTGTAAGATGGGTTTCCATCAGCACCTGGGCACTCACTGCCTTTAACCCCTTCCTCTGCCCTTGCCCTTTGTATCACATATGAGTGTTCAGGCTGGGCGCAATGCCCACGAAACGAAGTGTCTCCTTCTCCGTGCCTTGTTTAGAAAACTACTGCATTTAAATAAATTAGTCAAATATAGAAGGTTCTTGGTTTGTGTATCAAGGAAATGAACTTGAACTAGAAAGACCAGCTTCAAACACTTTCAAAATTTAGGTTAAAACAGAATACAGGCTGTGGATCTAATGCTGTTTTTATTTAGAATTTAAAAGAATTAAAACTGACTAGTTTTTTAATGCAGGGGCTCAAAGAATATTTCTCGTATTGTGCTTTTAACTTTCTCTTCCTGTGCTTCCACTACCTACAAACCACTTGCCAAGAACACATGTGCTTTTCGAGGGGACTGGTTCCATTATAGAGCAATTACTCAAAAAATGGACTTTGAATCCGAGTTGTTTAAATCCCAGTTACCAGCCAATTATAACCCCAACAGAGACAAACTGGCTCCTTTACATAATGCCTTTGTTAACTCCTCTGTATTCAATGCCACGTGGATACATTCAGGCTACTGCTTTTTTTTTTTCTGGATGGACTCCTCTAGCCTGTCTGGACTTTTATTCTGCCCCTGGAGACAGTCACAGCTAAAATTCCATCCAAATTGGGCAGATGTAGAATAGCAGCTCTTGAGACCAGCCATCAAATAGCTTGTATAAATATAATATACCCTCCTTAGTGACTTAGGACCACTTTTCCTGCAAGTCAACAAACATTTGGGATCATTTAAATATTTATCCAAATTATTTAGACAAACCAATCAAAGCATTTCCCCTCGTATCTCTCCCAGCCACACACTCCCCATTTTCTTCTCTCACGGCATTTCTGGAACTGGTATTCATGCAAATGAACTGGGGGAACACTGGCAATTTGTCCTTCAGCATCGTGTGAGCTTCTGGATTTGTTTTGTGCGAGAGAGTTGTCATTTGCCTGGAAGTTCCCATAGTGAATTTATTGGTCTTCTGACGCTCCTGGCGCCAGGTCTGCATTCCCATAAAACAAGCCAGAAGAAGCTTTGGAAACAGAACCTTTATAGTATCCACATATTGGGCCATATTCAACTCCCAAGTCAGCAGGTGCAACTCCCATTGATTTCAGTGGGAATTCTGTCTGCTTAGGCTGGAGCTGAACTTGGTCCATAGAATCTGGCATCTTTCCCAAAAACTCTCTTCACTGAATGCTGGGAATGAACCAAAGCTTAATACACTTCTCTGCTGTCCCTAGGAAAGGAATCAGTCTGTCTTTTCAACAGATTGTAGAGAAAAAAATACCTGCCAGTCTTGCAGAGCTGCTTTTGCCATTGTGCCCCAGTGTGAATATCTGACATGTTCTCATGAACTCACACTTCCCCTTGTTTAAAGATGGGCTGTCCAAGATATCCTTTTTTTTTTTTTTTTTTTTAAATTTGGGGCTTAAAAGGAAGAATTCGTTTCATCTCTTTTTTTTTTTTTCTTCATGGCGCAGTAATTTTCTATGCAATGATTTTTAAACATGCCTGTAAAAACCTTCTAATGCAAATAATTTCAGAAAGAATCTCTCCTGAGAAGGAACGCGATTTTGTCTGAAGAAATGTTCTTTCTGCTAAGTCATCCTACAGAGGAAAATAGCATCAGATAACATTTTATTTAAATCCCTGAGAGGGGAAGGAAAACTCTCAGGTGCATTTTTAAGACCCTCACATTTTAGGATGTGTCGTTGAAACTGAACATATGCTTAAGTACATGCTTAAATAAGACCCTTTGAATGAGGTCTTACATAACTGTATCTTCATACCAGAGGATTTGCATTTTGTAGTATTTGCAACAGCAAGTGTAGAAAAATTAAAATAGCATTATAATCTCCAGGCAAAATTTTGTGTGGGTTAAGGCATGAGATTCCGATTCGTCAGCAAAATCTGGTGAGAACAGATTTTTCAGGGGGATGTCCGTCATCGTAGGGGCAGGATCTTATCAGAGAGGGCTGTTCTCACAAGAGTTTGGCATAGATTAGTTTATGTAAATTTAAGATAAACTGCTGAGTGAGATAGGAGGATGCCTGGCTACTTTCTCCACCTTCTCAATCCAGATAGAAATAACCGAGACGAGGTCACGTCCTTACCTGCTCAAGTGGAGTTGTCAAAATGTTCTTCCCATCATTTAGTCCCACCACACTCACTGTCAAACATGCCTTTGAAAAATCCTCTCGTAGGCTTCTAGCTGGCAGAAATCTGCCCATGGACGTTGATGAAATGTTATTTTCACTTTCCAACACACAAAACTGCAGGAATTTTCCTGAGGAGGCAGCAGGGCAGTTCCATCAGAGAGAGATGCATGACAGGGGTGCCAAGGAGATTCGAGGTATTTTCTCCCTGTTTTTTTCCTTTCTAGGTGGTGGCTTTTCCTTCACTCCAAATTCTCACAGTAGCAGCTATTGCTCACAAATCAAACAAAACCACGCCATAATTGTGGGATCTTCTAAATTGCTTTTACTCCAGATTATTTTATAGGTAAGCCCCTCGGAGCACATTTTTAGTGTAACACATTAGTCTCAAGGATCAAGTGCATAGAAGTTGCATGCCTGCCCAGTGTGTTGAGAGGAAACCATAGCAAAGGTTTGGAAAGCAGGAGAGAGAGAAGCCTGGAGCAGAAAACAGGGTTTCTGCAAAGCTCCTTCCTACAAGGAGCCAGAGGGCAGGACTGTGTCGTTCAGCAGTGCCACTCAGTGCATCACGCATCTCAAATATATCATTTAACTGATAAAATACGTTCTAGAAGCATCAACTTCTTCGACAAAGCCAGAAGAACCGTGAACAAAATGCTCAGGGGAAAAAAGCTGTAACTTTTCTGAGTTAAAAGATGGAGCAGGCAATGCTAGAAGATGTGGTGCGTAAAGGAGCCTTTCAAATTTTCTGCTCATGGTCCTAAACATCATCCTGCATCAGTTCAATGCAAAGATTTTCCTCACTAGAAATATTTGTGCAGAGAGGAATTGGGAGAAAAGTATTTTATAATTCACTGCGAAAAGCATCTTCTGATTTTACCGAGTCTGAAACAACTCAGGAAGAGGCTTTGAATAAGATCAGTTTTCTGGGGTGGGGGTGTCATTGCTCCTAAAGAACAAGAACAGATCTGTGTAGACACTTTTTTTTTTCTCCTGGATCCCAGGTATTAATCCTGGCATTTAAACACTGAAACCTCCTGGCTTCTCTACATGGCAATGTCCCCATGGAGCACAGCGTGAGCCACTCTGGCTGTGGTGATGATACAGGAGTTTTATCCCATGTGCTGTAATATCGTTCCTTGTAAAGCCCAGCACTGTGGAGCAGGCACAGTAAACTGAAGAGAATCAAGGGCTTAAAGGGTAAGATGTTTTTATGTGTTTAGTAGCTTATGGTGCTGTATAACTTCAGAGCCCAAATGCAGCAGTGGCCTCTTCAAATCACACTATTAATATCACGTAATGAGCTACTGCTGCTACTCCTGAATTCTAGCACACCAGGGGGTGATTTTCAGCACTCCCAGTCCCCAGTAAAAGTGTCATCCTCTCCAGTGTGAGCTGGGCAGTGCTGCCTGGGATTGCAGTGCTGTCACTGTGGCTGAGGGGGAGCTTTCTGCAGTGGTGCAGGTGTAGCCAAAGATGGGAATTTGGCTTTTTTGCTGCTAGAGATGACCTACATTGCAGCAGAAGAGACATTTTCAAAGGGAGAATAAGTTTTCTTTGCTCATGGCACCCGTCCAGGTTTTTTTCTGTAAGAACCTGCTCTCCTCCACACTTTAACCCCAAGTTAGGACATAAGGCCACCCCCATTGTGGCACATCCCACAGTGTGTACCCAACACCCCAGATCAAATCAACGTTTTGAGAACTTATTTCCCTTTTGCCCTAATGAGACCGCTCCTCAAAATCAGCTTCTCCATATTCCTGCAAGGGAATAATCAAGATTTGAGCTATATTACAACCCTCTCCCCACTCAATATAACATGGATGATGCTCTTCTCAGCTCTGGCATTTGGCACTTTTGCAGCCTCCGGATTCTTGTGAGGGTCCAGAGAGCAGAACATGTCTCCATCTTCCCATCTGCTCTCTGAAAATAGCTGGAAATTAAGGTTAAAAACTGCCTTGCCTTTGGGCTTTACTTTCCTCTGCCTCTCTATAGGAGTCACAGGAGCATCATGCCTAGAGCAGCCTCCTGGCACTACACAAGCCTTAGCAGCTGATCACAGGCTGGTGTGCCTGAAATATTTTCCTGACGTTCCATTCCTGTGGAAGGACTCATAAAAAATCTCCAAAAACCTAAACCAATCTAGAAACACCCAAAACCAAGCAACTCCCCCAGAAAAAACAGCTGGAGAAGGTTTCTGAGGTCCCTGCTGGCAGGTAGGACCAAGCTCAGCTTGCATTGCCTGTTTGGTTTTATGGGATGCTCCTGTACTTAGGAAAAGCGGGGGTTAAATTACTCTTTTTCCCAGATATTTTTTTTTTTGGAAGGATGACTGAGCAAGAAGCAGCACCGTGACTGCAATGCATCCCTTATTTGCCATCAGTAAGAGGTGTGTGAACAGCAGTGGAAAATGACAGGAACAGTGTTTGTACAATGCATTGCCACTTTGGAAAATTTGGGTACTGGTAATAAACTGTCACATATGCAGGGCTAACACAAATGAAGTCTGTGATACACCAAATGTCATCACATTTTCAAATTGAGCGCATCTTGCTCAAAAAGTCTTTTTCATTTTGAATTCCCAGTGCCTTGGAACACCTCCCCAGCAGCAAACATGTCCCAGCACCTGAGCAGTGAGCACAGGACAGAAGGGAATAGTAGAGACCAGGTTTTTTTTCCCCATTAGCGGTATTTTGCTCCTTCCCACACTAATTGGAATTCAGATAATGTTAACATTTCCATTCTTATGTTAAAATTAATAGTAGACTGCTGGTATTTCAGCTAGACATTAATTGTATAATATTCATACGACAAATGCTATTAGTTTTAGAAATCTTCTAGATAAACTTATATAAATTTGTCACCACAAACCCATGAAAAAACTTTCATGCATATTAATTAGGGCTTTTCTATAGTAGTGCCAGAATCCTGAATAGTCCAATGTTAGCTGCCTACTTCTAAATAAAAAGGGGAATATCCAGCTGTGTTACTCCATTCTTTCAGTCTTTTTTGCCTCCTAATTGTAAGCCTGGCGTTTCTCACCAGTGTGTAACACTGAAGAAATTCCCTTCATACCAGGACTGACTGCCACAGAACGTGTTGTATAACAGGTTAATATTTTACAGCTATTATCTGACTGTTATTTGAATTCGAGTGATTAGAAAAGGAGAAGAAAACACACACAAGTCTTCTGTAGAGATTGAGTGAACAGCTGGAATACACCTTCAAAAATGAGAAGTAGCAGGAGCTTTTGAGGCCATTTCAGCCACAGGAAATTCCATGAGCCCAGTTCCTCCCAGTGAAACCTCACTGGTAGCAGCCTAACAGCAGTTTTGCAGGGGCCAGACCCTGAGCTGAGCTCAGGGGCCTCACATGGGAAGGAAAACAAAATAATTGCAGACCTGTGTTGGGGGAAAGGTGCAGCTTTATGTTATGTACCAGTCCTGCCCCACCAGTGGCACCCTACTTCATCATTGTCAGCCTCTGGGGTCTCAGCCGCTATTCACATTCACTCTAAACCAAAACTTGTCACTTTAGATGTCCTCTGTATTCCTCCAAATTTGGTCCTAGAGAGAAACACCCCCTGCTCCCTTCCTTTCCCATATACACACAGGTAAACTCATTTCCCACTGCTCATCCCTCTGGCTGGGATTGCTCCACACCTGCACATTCTCTTCACCAACCCCTCCCTGTGCCGCGAGTAAGAGGAGCTCCCCAGCTGGCATAACCCATCAGAGACCCATTGAAGTCACCTGTCTGATGATCTTCCTGGATATTCCGTTATAAAAACTCAACGGCTGCTTTTATTGTCATGCTATTTGCATTAGAGTTGCAAGCCAGATGTTAGGATCATTATTCGGTTGTTCCTTGAAGATTCTACCAACCAGTCTTTTCTTCCAGCCCTTCATTACCTCCATGCCTTACCCAAACAAGTGTCTGAAGGTCAACTTATTTTCAAGGCGAGCCTGCAGTTCTAATCCAACCCTCTTCTATAAAAGAAAGCACCAGCCTGACCATGAACACAAGCTGGTTCAGTAGGAAACACACTTAAGAAAGCTCCTTTAAAGAAAAAAACAACCAAGCTTGAGAGGGGAAACTACTTATTTTAGTAATGAAATGTTACTTATTAAGGTAAATAAGTACTTAGCAGTGTACAAAAATGTCAGAAACTCACAGACATCCACTCTTTACTCATGACTGTTAGAAAATGACTTTCACAAATGTTCTGCAGTGCTTTGTGTAACCTGAGTTTCCCCATTTCCCTTCATTGTATCCCTTTGTGCAATTCAGATTTGTAAATCATTCCAGGAAACTTTATATTAACTCACAAGAGCCCTCCAAGACAATATCCTGTAATTTCCACTGGCCTGAGTCAGACACAGTCATATCAGCTCAGAAATATCTGTGACCCTTTAGTGTCATTTTCCTTCTGGTGATCACAGAAAACCAAAGTAACTTCTGGATAAAGTTTTGCTTCCAGATTTGGAAGGGGAAGGTTTTGCCCATACTTGCAGCCCAGCTGAATTCACACTGAATAATTCCATTATGCCTCTTTAAATTCCCCTTACAGCTTAAAAGGCACCGGGTATTTTTCTTCCATTGATTACAGCTGAGTAGTCTAACGCAGCTGCATTTCAATGGAAGTGAAGTGATTCCTTTATATTACAGCTATTTTGCCAAGAGCATATGGTGTGAGGTGGATGAAAAGGAGAGTATTGCAGGCAGCTACAGCACAGCCTCATCCATCACACTCTGAGCCTCCCGTAGCAGCGTTTTCCTGTCTCTCCATCCCTCACCGACTCCTCCTTGCCAGGATGTGCAGTGACAGGAGCACTCCCAGGGTCCCTGAAGCAGCTCAGACATCCCATCTTCTGCTTCGTTTCAGCCCCAGCTCAGCAGAACCCCTTTCCAAGCGTGAGAAAAGCCGATACATCCTGTCTGTAGAGGAAACAGTAGTGAGGGTGGCTGTGCTTTCCCATCCTCTGTTACGCAGTGTTACAACCAAGTAGCCAGGGTAGGAAGGGACTGGGGGTACGGGGATGCAAAAACTTCTTCCCATCAGTGACTTTTCACTGGGAATACAGCCTGGGCAATGAATTCAGGCTTCTGGGCAGCCCTTCCCACGGTGGGCTCCTGGTTTTTTTCTGACAACCCCTACTACAGAACGCTCACTAATGCATCCAAAACCTTCTCCTGACAAACCTGCTGCTTCTCAAGGAAGGCAGAAACTCATCCTCTTTTGTTTTCATCCGTTTTCACAGTGTACTTGTGCTGAGCTGACTGACATGTGAATAAGCCCCAGGAGAGTTATACCTAGGATGCTTCTACTAAATATTGCTGGTGTAGTAGGAGGGTGCAAACGCAAGGGAGGCATTTGGAACAGACTTGTAAACAGTTGCCTTGGTACTAATTAGAGTGTTACATTGTCTGGTGGGATCCACTCCCGGGAATGTGCATAGCCTGGATTAACTTTTCCAGAGCCAGGGTGGCAGACTGTAAGCAGTCAAGATCAGGAAATCACTTGGAAGAGGAGTTGGGCTTCTTTTGAATCTTTTCCTGAAGGCTTTTTTACTGATGAGCAAAAAATAAGTGGTTTTGCCCAATATGCCAACCACTGTGCCTGCATAATCATGGGGTCCAAGTACTTTATAAGAAAAATTGTCATTTATCCTCTGTCTGTGGGGTTGTTCATGTGAAAGCAGCGTGGTCCAAGCAACCATCTCCAGAGGAGGATTTCCAAGTCCTGGGGTTTGCTGCTAAGCTCATTTTTGACCTGTTTGGCAACCTCAGCCAAGATCCTTCTCCTGTCCTTGCGCTAAATTCTATTTCCCTGGTCCTGGGGCTCTTCAGGGGCACTTCCCTGTAGAGGACCAGGCACGCTGAGGTGCTGCTGCAGCTCAGGGGGATCCAAGCACACGGGATCAAGTCTGAGGAGGTTTCAGGACCATCTCATGTGGGCACAGTTTGAAGCATGCTCCTCTTAACGCTGCCGTGAATTCTTCCACAGACGTTATGGTCAAAATCACCTTGCGCTTTTCATCTCTTTTTTTTTTTATGTTCCTCTATTCATCTAATCTATCACACCTGCTTATGCCAGCACCTGTTCTTCCTATGGATTTTCCTACGTTTGGCGGTGGGAGAGCCGTCAGGGGAGTGTGGGTGTTCTGAGCCTCTTTCTTCGGTACCAGTCACTGGCTCAGGTCTTGAACACAGAAATCACGTGCCCACCATCTATTCCATCAGGGAGTATGGTAGTGCTTCGTCCCTGAATGCTGTCAGGAAAAAAAAAGGATCCCAATTTTCTTCTCAATCAGAATTCCCAGGAACTTTCTGGAAGACTTTCCTAGGCAAACAACTGATCAGAATAGAAATGCTGGGACTTGAGGCCGGATAGAAGATGTTATGCACGTAGAAGATCTCCTGGAAAAGGAAAGGAAGTGCTCTCATCCCTCAAAAGAGAATCAACAGCACGAGGTGATCTTTCCTGTGCAAAGGATCAGACCCGATTTAGGATATATGGGAGATCTCATTAGCACAGTCTGGCCACTTATTGCACATACTAATCACTTACTTAATGGTATTGCTATTTGATTATTTAATGGCTGTAGCATCCCTTTTGATCCCTCCTTTGTACATGCTTAAGTGTAACAATTTCCAATTAATTAAATGGCTTTGGATCTCATATTACTCTTTTAAATAAAAAGAAGAGAGGTTAAAGATAGCTCCGTAAATTAATTCTGAGATTCCTGAGACTTTTTTTCAGTCTGTTTGCTCAGTTACAGAGGATTATTTCCAGGTTCTGAATTCAGAATTTTTGAGTGTACAAAGGGAAAAAGGGCAGGGAACCAGCTCAGCCCACAAAATCAAGAGACATATTTCTGTGGGGTTTCTCTTAATCATCTTTGTGAAACATTCTAGATGATGTGATTTCAGCAATTTTCCCTACCATTATTTTTTTTTCCTTCATAAGGGCAGTTGAATTGTATGTACTCAAAGTGACTTAAAATTTCAAAACTACACCACACCCCACAAAAAAAAAAAAGCAACCTAAATGTCATGCAAACCTGACACCACAGATCTGACCATGAGCTCATCTAGCATAATGTCCACTGGAAATGTAATCAATTCCACAATAAATTCTTCTTTTATTAATGAGTAGCTGATTGGATTTGGTTTCTGTGACTTGACATGTGTGAGTCCACCTGCCAATTTTTGTGGCTTTAACCACCAGATTTAAAAGGCTTTTCCCTCTCACTCTCTTTACATCAGTATGAAAAAAATAAAAAAAACCCAGACAAAGAACAAAAGGAAACTCCCCGAGTGACCGCACAGTGGAAACACTGAAACCAAACACCCTCTCCGCAAAGTGATATCGAATGAACCAAGTAAACAACCTGCAAAGAAAGAGATAAACCCATTCTTCTTATCTCTTTCAATTTTTGTAACCTTAGACATTAGTTTTGACCACAGCAAAAAATCGGGCAGAAAGGCGATTTTAAGAAATTCTTTTAAAAATGTGACAGGACTCTGGCGGAGCCGCTCTTGACTCATCCCAGAGGAGCTGGGTCTGGCTGGACCGGCTCGGGCTGTGTCCCTCATCCCGCGGAGCCCGAGAAGGCAAAGCTCGGGATGTTTGCTTGCTCCGTCTGAAACGGTTCCTCTCTCTTGGTGTTGAGTGAGTCACTAGCCAGGAACTGCATCTCCTGCGGACCATATGCAGGGAGCTGCAGAGATCTGACTCAGAGATGTAAATCTGTGTCGTGGGGAGGCACCGGGGGGGGTGGGGGGGGGGGGGTGTTTCGCCCCGCTTTATTCTTTCCGTCTTTTTTGTTGTTGTGGGGGCGGCAAAAGCCCCAAAACCACCTCTCTTTTGTGCTTTTTGGGATGTTTACTTTGGGAGAAGCCAATTCGACCCGAGGTGTGCGTAAAACGCGCCGGAGCCGGGATGCTCCGGGGTCAGTCGCCTCCAGAAGGATCCCAGCGCGGTGTTAACGCGAATCCCATCGCTCGCATTCCTGGCGCCGGGACCACCCACATCCGATGGGAGCCGCGGAGGCATGGAAATCATTTTGCTCGCGTGTGTGTGTGTGCGTGTGTGTGAGAGCGTAGCCCAGCGCTGCGAGTGTTGGGGCACCACCAGCCCAGGCCAAACCAGTGTTCGGGGGCTGCGAGAGGCGCCCGCAGCTGAGTGGGGAGCGGGGCGCTGGGATGTTGGGATGCTCCTGGGTGGCTTCCCCGGCTCTCTGCCCCCGGGCTGCCCCAGCTGCTCCCGCCAGGTCCCGATCCCACGGGCGAGGTCCGCTCCGGTTTTTGGGGCGCCGCATACTTTGCCCATGACATATGGCGGGGGCTCGCGCCAAGATGTGGGGTGGATTCTGCCGGGGGAAACCTGGAGCCTCACTGGGAAACATTCATTCATCCCGGGCGGAGAGAGGGAAAAAAACCCCAACAATCCAGGCTCTGCTCTGCCGCAAAGAGGTGCTGCTTATCTTACACCGATTTATTGCAGCCGATTCCCCCGGGGCGGGTGAGCTCTGCCCTGGGTGCTGATGCCAGCGGGTTCTGCCTTGGTCCCTTTGTTTTGCTTTGATTATTGATAAAATCTTTCAAGCTGGAATGCTGAGGGGGAAGGAAATGGAAGGTGTAGGGTGTGAATTATTTGGAGCTGTAAAGTCCTGAGACAAGACCGCAGGTGGGCATCCTCTTGACAAAGTCTTCCTTACCATGAGCACGACTTTACCCAGTGCCTTTCCCATACAAATTCACCCTTGTGATCAGATGGAGAAGCTGCCAGAGGTTTCAGCTGGACAGAAGAAACCTAAACTAAAGTATGACTTGACCTTTACATTTAAACAATTAAAATTGGGCCTAGGGAGAAAAGAATTTTAAAAAGAAAATGACATTTCTAATGTCTCCCCTCTGAGGGCTGGTGGTGCTGCTCGAGGCCCCTCATGTTGCCCAAGGTTGGGTCCTTGGGATTGCAACCACGGCACAAACCTGAGCAAGAGCTGCTCGAGGCTGCACCATTGCATCACAGCCATGAAGTGCAGATGGATTTTGCATAACTCTCCACTTTTAATTCTGTTGTTACCCACGTTCTGGATGTCTGAGATGGCTCCTCCAAGGAGTGCATGTGCAGAATTTTTCCAGAGGCTGGCGCAGACAGATCCTAATCTGGGTGGTGAAGGGGTTGTGCTCTGGGGCTGTGCAGGAACTTGCTCGGGACCAACTGTAAGCTCGGAATTTCAGGACTGTCCTAATTAATTTTCTGCTTCTCCCTGATCCCCAAAAGCTGAGCAGACCCCAATGTAGGGAAGGCAGGCTGCCAGCTGTGTGCTCTGCCAGGGGAGCCAGGGGAGTGGGGAATACACTCCTGTGCCACCTCATTCCATAAATCATGACAAGGAGGTGTGAGTGCAAGGCTGAACATCCAGTGGTGACTGCAGTGTCCAGCGGGGTGAGAGAAGCAGATACACCATGAGCAGGGCAACAGGAGTTTGCAATGCCTGTGCACTTCCTTCCTTCCTTCCATCTCCTGCTGCTGGTCCTGCCAGGGAAATTTGGATTTCATTTTGCCACTCTTGAGAAAAACAACTGGAGGCTGGGGGGGGCCTTCCTGGCAGACAAGGCTCAGTGAGGGCTGGGTGAGGCATAAACGATGCAATGGCAGAAAGAGAGAGGATGGGGGGAAGAGCAGGAGCTACAGGTCTGGGCACAGTCATGCCTTCGGTAGGAATTTTGCAAGTCCCTGTCTGCATAGTGTTGTTGTTGATTTTGCCATCTTTGATCCAGGTAAACAGGACTTGTGTGCACAATGAAAACAAACAAGCCAGGCTGGAAAATATCATGAGTCAATAAGGCTCTTTCGGTGCCTCCACCTTTCCCAACCCCAAGTCAGCAAATGCTCAAGTGCTTGGCAAACCCAGGGAAGAGCCCAGGACTCAGAGCCCGGGGCAGCCCAGCCTCCACACTGGGCCCCAGCCACCCTCTCCTGCTTAATTAAAAGACCATCAATGAGATGTTTAAACACCGGGCCATCGGCATTGCCTTATGAATATTGTACTGGCAGCACTGGAAAGCAGGTTCCCTCTGCATCTGAGCCTCCCACTGGCTGTGAGGGATCCTCCCAAATTAAATGTGGGGATCAGCCAGACACTATTTATCACTGTTTATCACTTGCTGCAGGTAGCAGCTCACTCCCTGTGCTCCTCCTCACCTCCTTCCTACAGATACCATCAGCCAGAGCTTACACATTGTTACTGCCCAGATCTCCTTTCATCTGGAGCCATCTCTCGGGGTGACTCAAAGTTTGGTTCTTTCTTAAATTCTTCTGCATCAGACTGATAAAATTNTCCACCTGATAAAGAAGAAGGCTGCTTATATTAAAAAAAAAAAAAAAGAAGAAGAAAAAGATATCTAAAAACCATTCTCTCTTTTTGAATTTTACTTTAGCCGGATCACTTCCTACATTAGGTTGAAGGTTGGAATTGTTGATTTGAAGGTCTTTTCTGACTCTAGTGATTCAATGATTCTGTTATTTTTATGACATAGGACTCATTCTTTCTGGCATCAAGACAAATGCTGGCAAATTTCCAGGAGCCCTGGAGGTGCAGGGCTTGTTCAAAGCCACTCAGGATGTCTCCTGGTGTGAATGGGATGAGGTTGGGGTGGAGGGAGCTTTTCCTGAACACCAGCCCCGTGCCCCCTAAGCTTGTCTCTCAGCTCTGCTCCTTAGTACATCGCTCACCTCTGCAGCCCGGGATGCTCAGAAAATTAAATGTATATTATTAACAGAGCACAGACCAATCACACATCATGTGGGTGCTTTAAATTTTGTTCTTGCAGTCTTCATTCCCTTCTCAGAACGTGCTCACCCTCTCCCTGGGTTAGTCAGGGAGATATCCTTGAGTAGCATTTCATGGTTGGGCTTGATCTCAAAGGTCTTTTCTACCCTTAATGATTCTGTGACTCTGTAATTGCTCCTAACCCTCTTTTTCTACTTTCCAGTATTTTTTTAGCTCTGAGGACAGTAAGATGAAACACACACTTTCCATTGTTAACTCTTTAGTGTCTATCTGTAGGTGAAAACTGTGCTACTCTTCCCCATGCCCTGGAGAAGCAGCAGTGACTTCTTGGTCCTGCTGAGCCAGTGCAGCACCATAGGGCAGATTCAAGAAAATATGGGACTATTGGGATGGAGATTCAGCGTGCCAAGAGGAAAAAGAGACTGGAGAAAGCCCCAAAGAGCCAGGGGTAATGTTGCCCCAAAACCACAGGGGTGATGTCACCCTAAACGCTGCTCCCCTCCCCATGGGTGTGTAAAATTGTTTCACTCACAGGGCAATTCTGGCATCCAAATGGCTTAATGGCAATTTTTTATTATTATTACTTCAAAGTAGTCATGGGTATTGGGTATTTGGGAACCTACAAGGAGAGCTCAGTGCCTATATTTTAAATTATATGCTCTGTTAAATGAACACGAGACACTGAGCGATTTCTCATCTCTGGGTGGTTTTAAATAGACAATAAAAAAACCCCAAGATAGTAGATAACATTTTATTGCAGAATATAAATTAATCTCTGTTTAGCTAAGCAGAGAACATACCACTCACAAATTAAATGCTGGGCACCTAAATAGAATTATTAAATAACATAACTAATAATAAGGATGTCCCACAGAATTATCTCTGTTTCCATCATATGTAGCTCTTAGATTATTCATCTATTTTAGTTTCTTGTGTGGAAAAAGACCAACATAATTTTATTCAGTTATTTCCATATTAAAACACCTTGCCCACAAACGAAATTAATTTTTTTTTTTTTTTTTTGCCTTGCTGAAATTAAGTTACATTATTTCTACCCTAAAAGTACCATATACGAAAGTGGGAAAACTCCAGTAGAAAGCGAACAATAGAACTGGTCTTGTATTTGCAATATTTTATTTATGCTTCAGAAGAGTTTTGCCATTTTCACTGGAAATATTTATCTGTTCATTTCATGCAGAGCTATTAATTTTGACTATTTTAACATTTTTAATAATAGTAACTTATTTTAATATTTTCTTTTTAAAATTTTAAGCACAGATTTAACGTAAATCTTACCTAGGCTACCAATAATTTCTAAAGTGAAATCACTTTACAAATGATGCACCAGTCAATTGACCAGAGAACTGCACTGATCACTCTTTTTTTTTTTTTTTTTTTTTCAGACTAACAGGATTTTTTGGTGTTTTCTTTGCTTCCTTTAGAAAAATCCTGGGGTTTTCCAATTCAGGATTTTTAAGGGAATATCCAGTAAGTGGAATTAAACCTATTATGTTTTCCAATAGACTTCTGCAGAGGCTTTGTAAAAATCAGTGCTGTACATGGATTGTTCACAGAGTGAATTTTCCTCCGAGTGTAACAGGGATTTATCTGAAAATGGGCATCAGGCTTTGCTTTGAGATGGATCCAATTTCTGCCTCATACTACGAGAGTAAATCAGGTGTAACTGCTGCACCCAGTGGAGCTGTGTTTGTGTAAAGTCACTGCGAGGCACACTGGAGGGTGAGTGCTTCAAAAATGCAGCTTTTCTTAACAGCAATCCAACTGGAAAACTGATTTTCTCTGATTTACTCCCTGGAATTTGTATCCCTTTATTTTTAAAACCTTCCTGCTATTTGCGGCCTCCAAATTTCCAACCAGCAGCCACTCCTGGGACATTCCCCACGGTGGTGCTGGGGCTGTTTTTAAAGAAGGCAGATTCTGGCCCTCTGTGTCCATCCCATGGATAACCAGGGCCATGATAAAAAACCCTGAGCGATTTGGAGCATGCGGCACAAGGAGTAACCAAAATATGAGTTGTGGAGGAGCAGTGGCTCTCGTGATGGCAGGGTCTGTCCTATCCCCAGAGGAGCCGATCCTGGAGCACAGTCTGTGCCCGTTCCACTCTAAAACAATTAAATGTATATGTGACAGACTTGGTATAGTTTTACTAACGTACTTTTTTTTCTTTCTTTTTTAGCAAGTGCATAAATTGATTTGGACATGTAAGTGAAGAGTCTTAAAAACTTCTTAAAAGTTTAAAGAGCCTTAAAAATTTAAAAAAAAAAAAATCTTAAAAACTTCCCTTCTTTCCTTCTAATACCTGGCCTTACACAGCACTAACAGCCTTGGTTAGGATTATGATCATTGGGATTAAAGATCTTAGTTGTCTTTTCCAACCTAAACGAGTCTCTGATTCGATGATTCTTAGAATAATATCTGGAAAACTCAGCTATGAAATGTGATGCCAGCGTCCCAGAAGCTGAAGAGATCCAGAGCCAAAAAGATAATCCTTGAATTCCCCAACCTGATTAAGTCACAGTGATTTTCAGGGACTGTTTGCAGGATTGGTAAGATTTGCTTAAAATATTACTTTGATTTTAAATTTATAATGTCGAAACTACTGGCTCAAATGAAAGGAAAACAAAATCATGCTTTTCTGTAGTATCAGGCAACATTTTCCCACCACAGTTTTGTTTTGTGTATTTTATATATTGTATATATTTTCTATATTCACAGAGTCATAGAATATCCTGTGTTGGAAGGGACCCACATTCAATTTAATATGGTCTATTTCTTATGTTTTTCATATATTCAGTAGTATCATATGATAAATAAATATTTATATAATATAATAATATATTACTTAGGGTTGCATCAAGTTTTTCTAATAAGCCAATCAAACATTAATTAGAAATATTAATTCCAACACACTGCACTACATTTTTAATAATCTGAAAAAATAAAAGCATAAACCTAATTTTTTTTAATTAGTTTTCTTTTTTTTTTTTTTTTTTTTGCAAGTAAATTAATAACTTTTCAACCTGCTATTCATTTTTCCCTTTTACTCTTGTGTTTCCTGATTGCAGCCATGACCAGGGTCAGAAACAATAAAATTCAACGAGAAGGGACAATTCCCAGAGCTGCCTGAGCTAATATTCTCTGCCTCAGAGGTTGGGATCATTCAAACAAAGATCAGGACGATATCAGAACTTTCAGTTCTNATTCACAGAGTCATAGAATATCCTGTGTTGGAAGGGACCCACATTCAATTTAATATGGTCTATTTCTTATGTTTTTCATATATTCAGTAGTATCATATGATAAATAAATATTTATATAATATAATAATATATTACTTAGGGTTGCATCAAGTTTTTCTAATAAGCCAATCAAACATTAATTAGNTTACTTAGGGTTGCATCAATTTTTTCTAATAAGCCAATCAAACATTAATTAGAAATATTAATTCCAACACACTGCACTACATTTTTAATAATCTGAAAAAATAAAAGCATAAACCTAATTTTTTTTAATTAGTTTTCTTTTTTTTTTTTTTTCTTTTGCAAGTAAATTAATAACTTTTCAACCTGCTATGCATTTTTCCCTTTGACTCTTGTGTTTCCTGATTGCAGCCATGACCAGGGTCAGAAACAATAAAATTCAACGAGAAGGGACAATTCCCAGAGCTGCCTGAGCTAATATTCTCTGCCTCAGAGGTTGGGATCATTCAAACAAAGATCAGGACGATATCAGAACTTTCAGTTCTTTATCCAAACAGCCGAGGCCTTTCCAGCTGCCCCATCACAGCTCCAGAATCATATGGAGTTCTATCAGTGATGCTCATTCCTATTTCACAGGCTATAATAAACACAGCAAAAATTAGATGAGGTTCCATTTGAGGTTAAACGTTTCCATGAGAGAATAATTTCTGTTTATAACAAGAAAGAAAGGAAAAAAAAAAAACCTACCACTGCTCTATTTTTAAAACCTAATTTAGAGCTGGTATCCAAAATATCAGTCACAACAGAGCATGAATGAGGCAGGATTATGCTTCCTTCTCCATAGTTTTTCATGGAAATGAGGGCACGGGGAGCCCCGCTGTGCAGGGCTGAGCAGAGAGAGCCGCCAGCCTTTGTTTTGCCCACATTGCAGGTGGTTCCATTGTGTCATCCCCAACGACTCCCACAGGAACAGATTTTCCTGCCCTGTTCAGGGCAGAGCCTTTACATCCATGCGCCGCGTTCTCGTTTGTCCCTAAAGCTTGACGTTGTCCCAAGGAAAAGGCAATGCATCCTTTCCTGCTCCCTCACAAGGGACTTGGGGTCCAGCCCTGGGAGCTCCTGGCGGCACCGTGGGAAGGTGGGATGTCACTGCTGGGGTGTCACTGCTGGAATGTCACTGCACACAAGGAGAGGAGAGGAAGGAAAAGGATGAGAAGGGATAACACAAAGGTTGGGAGGGATGAGCCTCCGCAGCCAGGCAGCTCCCCAGGGCTGTGGGCGTATGGGAATAGGCAACATCTGCCAAGGGGTGAAGGCTCCAACCCCGGAACTGCCTTGTGCAGCAGCAAATTCTCCTTTGTTAGTTCGAACAAGTTCTTAGAAACATATCCCAGTAGTTGTCCCAAAGCCTGTGGCTGCTTAGAGCAGGAGGTTTGCAGGATCCTGATGCACAGCCCAGGGAAAGCAGGAGCCAAGAGCTGTCATTAACTCTCCCTTATGGTGTGGCCAAGGCTTGGCTGGAGGCTGGGCTGGGTGATGGACAGAGGAATCAGCCCACACCATCCCTGCTGCACTGACCCTTCCAGGGACGCTAAAGGGGGAGAGGGAGATGCATTAGTCTTGTTCTGCAGCTTGGCAGCAGCAGCAGCAGCTGAACATTGGCAGGTGATTTTCCCCAAGGTCCTACTAAAAGTCCAAGATAAAGGTTGAACAAACCTCTGGGGCTGTTCAGCACCGTGATCCCCTGCTCTTCTGCCTGCCTTGACATGGCGGCTGCATTTCCTGCCCTCTCCTTGACTTCAGTGGATTTTTAGGGCACTTAGGGAGGAAAACTTCCATAATTACAGGCATTGATGTGTTAAGAGCACTCCAAATGTTTTCCTCTGGTTTTGCATTGGAGCAAGCAGGCATGCATAGTTTCTTTTTTTCCTAAATCATGCGGTTATTTGGAATTTAAGTATTTCTGCCTACAGAGCTGCTCATCCTGTTTTTATGTTTTGTTGTTTTTAAGCCATAGGCTGCAGTCTCTTGTCAGTAAGAAAACAATGGAACGACTTGCTTTTGTTCCTTTTCAGACACAGAACACGATATTAATGCGCTACAAAGTGCCTTTTAGAAACATGGCTTTCGTTGTGGAAGAGGGCCATTAACATGTTTCAAGGCCAGGCTGGATGAGGCTTAAAACACCCTGGTCTACTGGAAGGTGACCCTGCCCATAACAGGGGATTAGAGACAAGCTTTGAGGTCCCTTCCAACACAAACCGTTCTGGGATTCCATGACTCTGTGCCTTAGAAAACTCAAGCAAGACAGCAGGGGCTGATTCTAACCTTGCTGGGGCAGACAGAAAGATGACCTGGGCAACCCAGCAAGTCCCACCATGACGAGGGAGATCTGCTGCTGCCAGGACCTGCAGGACAGAGCCCAGGCCATGGCATGGACTCCCTTACTGTTCTGCAGACATCTCAGACACGAGGCTTAAATCCATTCTCTGCAGGAAAAACCTACATTAATGCAGCAGGAAACCACCTTTTCATTGAGGAACGAGGAAATCTCAGATAACTCCTGCAACCTGACCCTGCAAAAAGCTGCAGCAAAGGGTCCCCAGGGGGAGGTGGGGAGGAGGCCCCATCCCTCAAGCCGTGGCTCTCGGTCCCACGTGGTTTCGCCGATGGCTTTTGGGAAAACCGCAGTGCCGGTTATCGAGCGCTTGCATTAAAGTCTCCAGTTCCGGAAGTTTTGCTGTCGTGGAGCCAGATAAGCTCAGAAACGTGAAGCCAAGGAGTCAGAATCAGACAGCCAGTAAGTGCCTTTGAGAGCTGGCAACCTAGAAACCCTGTCCCTGGCGACAAGTGGTGAAGCTGCTTTCTGCTGAGGAGCATCGGAACACCAGGGCTGAGGGGGAACTCGGGAGTTTTGAGCCCAAAGGTAACATCATCAAGAAGATGAATAAATTTAATATGCCCTTCAGTGTGTTTCCATTCCTCCTTCCAGAGCGATGTAGCTGAAAGAGACCAACTTATGTCAAAGCCTGAAAAAAATCAGGAATTACAGGTGTTAAGGCTTCCTTCTAGGAATATAAAGCCCATTTGGCAGAGGAAAGGTTTCTGGGCAGGATGTAACTGCCCATTCAGACAGGCAGTGAGCTGAGGGAGGCAGGGAGGGATTTGGGACATTTGAGCAGTGTTTAAATCTCACTAGATGTGGCTTTGTTTTAAACAAGGCAAGTAACTGGGAAAGTTACCCCCAGCTCATTTTGGGACTGGAGAGATCCCATCTGTCCTGCACAGCAAACCCACTCTCCTCCATGCTGGCTGAGGGCTCAGGCCCCCAAATCCATCCCCACCGCCCCCCGCCAAAAAAACAACCCATACACAAACTCTTTCCCTTCTCATCTCCCAGTGCTCACCAATACATGCTGGGGCCAGACCCTGGGTTCCCACCAGAATAGAAATCTGTGGACAGATTTTATGCTTCCAGGTGAAAAGGCTTGATGAGGTGGGAAACAGAAAAATCCTCAGCAATTTCCTCAGTTTAACAACTTTTTAATTGGATGGCATTGATTATTTCAGTGATGAAGTGTATTTGGAATATGGAGACAACACAAAGGCATGAATGAAGATTAACTCTTGCTTCCAACCCCAGAAAACGTTAAAAAGAGTTACCAGAGTATTTGAAAATATTTTTAATAGTTTGGAACAACTAAATTTAGCTAAGCTGCAGATAGGCCTCTCTTTATTACAGCCAGAGTTACTATGGCAACATGCTACAATTATTTATCGTCATGACGATCCACTGAAGATTTTTTAAATGCATTATCTATTTTTGTTTGCATTGTCATTCCTGCCAGGGGAGGGAAGACACCAATTTGGTGCTCTGTGAAATGGTCAACATTTCACCCCGGCCATGGCAGGGTGGAGGCTGGGGGAGATTTTAAATTGAGCGGCAGGAAAAGCCAAGGAACAACCTTTCTCAGGATCATTTTTCCCCCCCTTTTTTTAGTCTAAAATAGGTTACTGTTTCTAACTGACAAGTGAATAAGAGCTTGTTCTTTGCCAGTCTTCCTCCTGACTGCTCTTTGATAATCTGAGATACCAGAAACAAATGGGAATGAATGAGTTCTGCAACACCCAAGAACTGTTATTATCTCTGCCATGGAGAGAGGGAAATGCGGACGAGCTATATTAGGCAACTTCTCTAAGGTCACATCAGCAGGCAGCGATAAGGACGTGATTAGGACCTGCTTCCTTGGCCACATCCTCCAGGGTGGCGGCAGAATCACGATTCCAGTGCCGCTGTCACAAGTGCTCTGCATCTTTATTATATATACCGGGTCAGGGGAAATTGGAAAAGCCTGTCAATCCCTGGGTTGCAGGAGAAAGGGAGGGATATCTGCAAAGTGCTGCCACTGCATTTGTTTGGCTGTGACAATAGAGGAGCTCCACCAGCTCACCTATACTCAGGGGGCACTTTTTGGGTGCAGGATGGGTTCCACTGCCCTCGCTCAGCCTGCGCCGGTTTTCCAGGTGCTCCAAGCTGGAGATGCCTTGTGCTGGCAGAGGCACAGCAGACCTGCCTCCATCTCAGGACACGGTGTGTGGGCAACCCTGTCTCAAAGCACACCACCATGTCCCTGTTCCCTCTGCGGGATGATGCTTCAGTGGAGCGGACGTGCTTGAGGAAAGGTTGGTGGACATTGTTCTGACACATCCAAATAATGCTCTGCTGGTCTTGTCCGGAGTGATGGTTAAGTAATCCTAAGGAGGACGTGGAAAGAGCTCCCTTTGTGACTCTCTGACTAATGAAAAGCCCTTTATATAATCCTGCAATCAACTGCATGGGGCTGCTGGGACGGGTAATTGGGCTACGAACGGGCTCCATTTATGGGACATTATGTAATTTACCATTCTGTCATCACCCGCTCCCAAAACTGCGACTCTTTCTCCAAGGCTCACATTTCCAGGGATACAAGTAATGATCAAGGCTTGGCCCTTTGCATCTTAGAGCACGAACAGAATCTTTCCAGGTGTGGCTGGTTTGGATTAAATCCGACTCCCCAGAGCGCCAAGGAGAGCAAGAGGCAGCTCCTGGTGGGACAGTCCACATTGTGGCTCGTGTACAGCACATGTAGGTGCGAGATCCAGCTTCTCAGAGAGGGATGTTGGTCCAAGCAACACATCCCATGAGAGCTGCCGTGGGGCTTGCTGTGCCTGAGTGGAGCCAGGCTGACATTGCTGGAGGGTACTGCTGTATTTAAGAGATTATTTCCAATGGTCTTCAAGGGATCTTACTCTAGGTCAGCACTGCAAGACCAAAACCAGACTGAAGAACATAAAAAACAAGAGAGGCTTCCTCACCACGCCTGTTCCTGAGGTGACAGCTGCCCACCCTCGGCACACGCTGTGGCACAGACACTCCGCTCTGTCAGAGCTGTGCGTGGTCCTGCCTGCAGATCCCCATGTCACATCCCATGGCAAATCAACAGAGGTGCATGGCTGGAGCAAACCCCAGAGCTCTCCTGCTGTCATGTCAATAGTCCCTGAGCAAAGCGAGTTTAGGAACTGCAGCTTTAGACCAGAGATGTTGGCAGTCATTGATTTAATACTTTTCCGCCACCTTTCAAGTCTGAGCCAGTGCTGTGTAGATCCACTCTGTTGTTTTTTCCCCTGACTGAATGAACCACAGATCCAAGTACAGAATCCCCTGGTGTCTGCTAATAAAAGCCCCAGAGGTGTTTGCATAGAGCCTGAGCACAACCAGCTCCGTGGCAGGAGCAGTTGGTGGGTAATGGCTGGGCTACACTGAAAACCAATCTGTTCTCCATCTGGCAGTGGGAATGACACTGGAAGGAAAAGAAAGAGGCAGGACCAGAACTCTTAAGACCTCCAGAGTTCATTGCTGCTGCAGGAGTCCATGAACAGAGAGAACAGGAGCATCTGTCAGTATGGTTTGAGGCCTTGAGGATATGGGAGGTGAGGTGGAGAGACTGAGTTTTCCCTGATTCTGCAGGTTTATAACCAGGATGGGGACAGGGTGAGCATCATCCCTCTGATGTTGATATCCAGCAAGGCATGAGGGCCCTTTTGCAATGCACACCACGAGCTGACAGCAGCAGCACAAGCCCCATGGAAATGGGAACTCAGCAGGTCCCTTTTGCCCCCCAGGTTCCCCTGCTCCTCTATGGAAGCTGCAGATACAGGTAGATTATATTAGAGGTGTTTTCCAGGGCAAGAGAAAAGCTTTGAGGAATTAGGCTCTTGTACTAAGTACTGCAAATATGCAAAGTAAAGGGCAATTTCCCTCTCCAGCTACAAAAAAATGGTGAAATTGCAACAGTGAAGTGGAAACACGCATCTCTTTGGTGATTTTTCACAGATCACACATATGCACCAGTGTGTTTTCATTGCTCAGACTATTTACTGACGTGAAAAAAAAAAAAAAATCCTGCTTGTAAAATCAGACACACACAGTTTGGAAAGGTGTTTTCTGAGAATTAAATCTGGTTGACATCCAAAGCCAGTCCTTGCAAAGACTATAGTATGGAATGCAGGAGGACAGAGTTGGTTTTAGGCCAGGTCTGTGGGATTACAATGAGCCTCTGATGTTTCCCAAGTGATGAATTATTTCAAGGAACAACCTGGGCGATAGCAGCCCCTATGTCATGGTGGCAGGGTGAGAGAGGAAGGCTTTTAAATGTTAATTAGCAGGGAAGAGCTGTCTTGCAGACTAACCACAAAGATCTCCGGTGATGGCAGGAGGCAAAGGAGAGCAACAGAGCATTTCACTTGTAATGCATGGTTTTATTTCACCTTGGAGATCCTCTCATTGATGGGTTTGGCAGGCAGATAATGAGACTGCATTGCTGTAGGGTCCCTGACTGCAAGGTGCTTAAGCACAAAAGGAAGCCCCTAAGAAACCTCCTGGCAGGGGGCAGGATGATTGGCACTGGGCAGGGACCATGGGAAGAGTGAGCAGAAAAAAGCTGTACCTGCAAGCAGGTGAGAAAGAGCAGAGGCTGATGGTGCCCAGTCCCAACTGGGCAAGAGGAGGATGAAGAGGCAGAGGAGGATGAAGTGGCAGAGGGAGGATAAAGTGATCCTATAACGGTAAGAAAAAGGATGAGTCGGGTGATGGGGCCAGTTTGAGCTCATGTGCTCCTTTCCACTGCTTCCTTTTTTCATATAGAGGTCTCTCAGCAAATCCCCCTCCTGTGCCACTGCCATCAAGCTGGGAGCAGTTTCCAGTCCCCCAGCCCTTCCCATCACCTTTTTGTTAAGTGGACAGAGGTGCTGTGGCTCTCCCAAGTGAAAAACAGATTTAGAAACATGGCCAAACCAGGGCCACAGTTTCCCTCTGCCCTGCCCCAGTGTCACACTGCTCCGAGGAGAATGGATGGGGAATGTTGCCACCTCGGAGCAGTTACAGCTCTTGAGCTACACAGGATCTTGCTGGAATGGTGATGTGCCAAGTGTCACTGGCCACTTCTCTGGGCAGAACTCCATCCCACTGCTCTGCTTTGAGTCCTTCTACTGGGTCAAAGAGGTCAGCTCTGCCTGGGCTGCCCCATGAAGAACATCAGTGAGGTGTGGGGTAGTGCCATCCTCCCCCTGAGCCAGAGGACACATCTCTGCCTTGGCCTGAGTTGCACAAAAGCCATCTCCAGAGCCTCCTAAAGTGGAGGAGTGACTCCACTCCATCAGGACATTGGAAGGGCAAAACACACTGTCGGACAAGAATGAAGCCAAATGTTGATCCCTGAATCTTTCCCTCTAAACAAACTTAAATGAAAAAAAAATTAAACCATGGGCAGAGGCACTGGCTGATAACCACAGCTGGTGCGACCAGCACCTGCAGTTCCTGCAGGGACAGGTGACTTCAGCAGCTGCATTTTGCTCAATTACACAGAATTTTTTAAGTATTTTTGATCCCAGGATAAAAAGTGCTATAGAACAGTAACATTCCTTTGTACGTCTGTCTGTCTGTCCATCTCCAGAGCATGGTCTGAATGTGTTTATTCCTGCAGTTAAGGGGAATTGCAGTTACAGCACTCCTGCACTTTTAACACTATTTCCAAGTCCCTCTTGACTTCCTTTTTCGTCCTTCTTCAGGGCTATGTTTAGATTCCAATTTCCAATCTCCTGGACTGAGATTGTTATTAAAATGCAGCACGGATAATGCTCCATGCATCCCAGCCACAACAAACCACTGCAGGCAGGCGCAGCACCGGGGAGAGGAGAGCTCAGAGTGACCACAGAGTGTTTAGGCTTTAAAAAACAGCCAGTTTTGCTTTGTATAGATCTAAAGGCTCTTCCTATGTATTATATACAAATATGGCAATGGGGAAAGGAGGGATAAGAGTGTGATCTGCAGAAACAAACAGAAGGGCTATAATTAATCAGGTAATTGCAGTATTTGCATGGAATGTCTGTAAACATTACCTCTAGTTCTAAGTACGGTACTTTGGACCACGTATCTTATCGTGGAACAACCCGTCAAATAGCAAACACATCCACTTGACTGGAATATAATGAATATTAGGTCAGCCAAATGCAAACTGACTAAATTAATTTGTAGTTGTGTACCAAGTGATGTTGTGCGATAATTTAATGAAACCCTTCAAATAAATATCCGCTGGGGAACAATGCAGAAGAGCAAGCAGAATGTGCAGGGAAGGATTACCAGGGGTGGTGTGGTTACAGAAGGAGGTCCTGGAGAGCAAACAGAACTGAGGGGGGATCTCACAGAGCACAGGGGAGGATGTGAGAGCTGTGCAGGGGCCATGGTGGTGCTCTGCAGAGAGAGCCTTGGACCTCAGAGCTGCTCCTGAAGTAGCTTGCGCCCAGGAACACCCAGGAGGGACTCAGCCCTCTGGAGAGAGCGTGACGGAGGCAGAGGCTCTGTGGGTGGCCCTTGGCCCCTATGGGCTTGCTCCAAAACCGTGTTTTGCCGCTCCCTGGGAGAGCTGCTGGCTGATAGGAGGGTGGTTTGGAGCAGTGTGACAAACGATGTCTCAGTCTTGTGAGAAATGCAGAGCCAAACAAATGGGTTTGAGTTCTCCTTTAAATGTACCATGGTCACAGCAGCAAAAGGGGGGATTCTTCTGACCAGAAATGTCTGGGTGCTGCATTTCCAGGGGAGCAGAGTAGCTAACTTAGTCTTGTTGACATAAGAGATGCCCTTGAATTGGGATCATAGGACATATGCTGAATTCATTGGGAAGGGGTTTATTAATTTGCCCACATGACGTGTCACAGGACTGTCTGCTAAGTTTACATCAGCTATTCACAGTGATATCAGGTGCCCTTTATCAGATTCTGCATCAGTCACCTCGGAGTGAAACCACAGAGGAGCAACTGCTAAGGGCTAATAAAGGCAGAGCTCCAGTGATAATGGGTGCCAATAAATGTGAGTTGTGTTTGGGGTGTTCGATGTCAGCCCAAATCCAGGCAGAGAGGAGTCAGAGACACAAGTGGTGGAAAGCTCAGGCAGGGGCACGCCAGCACAGACTGAGCAGGAGCTGCTGGGAGGTTGCAGTTGGCCACTCTGATGACCCAGCACGTGTCCCACCAGGTCAGGCTGGAGCACAGGCCACAGAGGGCCCTTGCTCCCACTGAGGAGTCTCCACATCACCTCTGCTCCTCTGGGATGCAAAGGATGTTTGTGCACATGGATGCCAAAGGCGGCGTGCAGGTCCTTCCTACAGCTCCAGGACTCATAGCTAGAGCAGCCAGAGGGTAGGAGAGCAGATGGCTGTGGGCAGAGGTGGGCCGAAGGTTGAGGAGTAACAGGCTCATCCCAGATATGGGGGTCCTGGAGGGATGCACTACAGCAGGGGACAAGGTGTGGAGGAGGAAGGCAAACACAAATACAGGGACAGGCATTGCTGCAAGGCTGCACCATGTGCACCTTCTGCCACAAAAGAGGACCCAGTATTAACTCTCCAACTCATTATATGAGAAATACCCTCCCGTATCACTATGGGATGAGATAAGCATCAGCACAGGATAAAAAAAAATTAAGCACATAAGGATAGAGAAGGAACTGAGGAGCTTTTTCAGCATGAATGCACTCACCCCACGCAATGGGGGTGTCCCTGTCCCCATACAACCCAAGACTCCACCATCACCAGAGCTGCTGCATTTTGGCTGGTGGCTGTGGATATCCTTGGTAGCTCCAGCCTCTACATTTACCCACTTGGCAGGAGGATTTGTTTGGTAAGGCTGTAGCCACGTTCCTGGGGTGGCCCTGGGAAGCTCTCTTCCTCCTCCTGCTCCTCCTGCTCCTCCTCCTCCTCCTCACCTTGCTGCTCAGCTGCAGGGGCAGGGAGGGGAGGATGTTGTGGAAAGCTCTCCAAAAAGTGCCCTGGAGGCAGAGAGAACCACCTCTGTGCAAAGCTTGCCCATGCCAGTCCGGGCAGAGCCCTCATGACATCAGCTCCCAACCAGCTCCACAACACTCCGAGGAGACCCTGCTGTGTGCCATGGAGGGAACCTGTTCCGGCTGTGGTGGATCCATGCTGCAAAACAGACAGCCTGGAACCTCAGAGGGTCTCTCTGCTCTGTCCCCAGAGCCCCTGGGACCCTGCCTGCCACCCAGATCCCTGCCAGGGCACAGGAGATGCTGCTCTGTGCATGGAGGTGATCCTCACCTCAAGCAGTACTGGCCTAACAAAGGATCCAAGCACCTCGGGATGGCATTTTTGGTAACTGGGAATTTGATACCAATTTAACCATTCCCTCATGCCACAGTGATGCTGCCCTTCTATGTGTATCTGATTTACACCACAGCATCGACATCCAGAACTGCTCCCCACCCTGCGAACCAGTTTAGTACCAGGTCTGCTGTGTTGATGCTGATCTGGGAGAGCCCCAAGAGCTTCAGGAGCATTGCTGGGGTTCATACCTATGATGTTCCCTGGGCTCACTCAGGAAGCAGCAATCCCAGGAAAGGTGTTTTCATTCCGTTGCTTCTCTAAATCCTCCAAACCTTGTGTTTAAGGCTGTCACCAAGTTGACTATGAAATGGCAACAAATTAACCTGGCTGGGAGCACCTGTTTGCAAACGTGATGGTGCTGACTCTGCTTTGGGGCGTTTCCTAATCGCACCCTGGGGAGTCCAGACTCCCAGCCCATCATCCCAGTGTGGCAGGAGGCTTTGCTGGGAGCCTCCTGCCAGGGAGCAAGCCCTGCCTGGCTGCGGGCAAGGACCTACAAGCCTACAGGAGCCCGGGACAGGTGTTCCTGCTGCTCCCGCTTGTGAAGGCATTGCGAAGTGTGGGAGGGTGCCGGAGACTCTGTAATTATAGCCTGTGAATTTAAATCCCACAGTTTGCAGGAGTTCTGGGATATTTCATGCAGCGTAAGCTCAGCAACACCTTCGTGACAACATGAAGACTCATAAGTTTTTGCCTCGCTGTAGCAAGGTGCGAGCGCTCATTAACCCTCACACCACCAGTGATGACTTCTGTAAATGATGGGGAAAATGACAGGAAAGAAAAAGGGAAAGGTGAAGGAAAACACTCAGAGATGGCTTTAGTAGTTGCAGAGCTCAGGGGAGGATTTTGAATCATGGAATCATGGAATTCTAGACTGGTTTGGGTTGGAAGGGACTTTAAAGCTCATCTTGTTCCACCCTCTGCCATGGGCAGGGTCACCTTCCACTAGACCAAGGTGCCCAAAGCCCAATCCATCCTGGCCTTGGTTCCTTGCTTGGGTTTGTTCCTGCCTCTGAGCATGGGCGAATAAATAAGGGGAGAGGTTCAAGTATTCACTTCAAAATTTCTTCACCCAAATTAATCCCTGCTGCGTTTACAGAGACACAGCCCTTGTCATTCTGCATTAACTCTCTCATTCTCATCTCCTTTATTCAAAGCATTCTCTTTAATTTAGAGGGGCTCATATTGGGCTCCCAAACGGAGGGACATCATCAGGGAATGCGGTCCTTTACCCCCTGGATCTCAGTTTGCTTCCCGCTGGGGAGAGCAGCTATGTTCCACAGGTTGCTCACTAATACATGCAAAGAGCTTAGGGAGGTTTTGGGGAGCTTGATGATTTTCAAGCCCCAAATATTGGTTATGCACATTGCTTCAGCATTGCCAGTTACCTCAGCATATTTATTTAATAAATGTATCAGTCTGCACCACTTCAGAGGTCTGAACAAATCTGACAAACACTGCCCTGTTTGTCACCTGCAACCTCAGCAATGCTCTCCTTCCCCCATCCTGCCTGGGACACCTGGGACTCCTGCCTCGCCACCCCACCAAACCCCTCATCACCAACAATGTTCCTGAGCTCTTTGGAATGTAATGGGAGCCTTGCTGGAGTTAATTCCCACAGACTTGTGGCAACACCACTGAATTGTACCTTAAGCCACCAGAGCTTTCCTTGCTGAACCTGAAATAGGAAAAGGCTCAGGCTGACCCAAGTTTGGAAGTCCTTCCTTCACCTTCTTGTCATAACTCATGGAGCCAATGGGCTGTTTCCTCTGGAATAGTAAATATGCCTTGAAACAGAGGTTAAGATAGGGCCAGAGTGTGCTGGGAGCACTGGGGCAGGCAGTGACACGTTCATGTTGCTCCTTCTCCTCTCTGTATCAGAGGCAGCTCTTCCTGCTCGAGTGCTGCCCCAGGCCTCGGATGGGGATGTGGGGACTGATATTTTTGGCCCCTCCTGGGTGAGGGAAGCACGAGGTAGGGCAGGAACCATGGTGAGAAGGTCTTTCCCAATCTTGTAAAGAAACCAAGGGATGGGCTGTAGCTAAGTAAAATCATTGCACAACACTTTGTCTTAAGCATTTTGCTCTCCCTGTCCTCAACGGATAGGGGTGGCCAGCAGATGAAAAGTCTAACTGAGGAGGAACCCTTCTCCATTCCCAAAACTGCCTGTAATTTGAGTTTTTAGATTTCTAAGTGACAGTGACAATTCACGTGTACTAAAGCATCAGCTTCTCACACAGCTGCAGGTTTTCTAAAAATCGGAAAAATTTAGTGTCTTCACATCTCTGCTTCTCTGTCAAAAATGACTGTGAAGTTCAAGAATGACTGGGGTTTAGACAGACAAACTTTCCGTCCATGACCACAGAAAGAAGCAACAACCTGCAAAATGCAAGTGAAAAAGCTGGGTGAGTGATGCCTTCGTGTGAGGACATCCTTCTGTGCGGCTCATTAATACACCCAGGAGATGCCACATATTTGAGCTTGAACTTCTCCTCAGCCCAGACATGAGCGCTTCAGACTGGTTAGCCTTTAAAAATAGCAGGAAAGTTGGGAGATGTTGGGAGGTTTTTTTAGTGTAGCTGGATTGTAACCAGCACTTCAGCAAGGTCATGTCGTAGATAAATAGATGTTTTTCCCATCATGGCTGGCTTTGCCTTTCACTGCATTCATGAGAGCAGAACAGCAGGTCTGAGCCTCCTGCCTGGGTAAAACTCCATTGACACAAGTTGTGAGACTTGCAAAAATGAGAGCAGAGTTCGACCTCTGGCTTTGAAGTATCCTTGTCCCAACAGATTTATCACCAGGGCCACACGAAGGCCTTGAAAGAGAGGAAGCAGTTCTGTTTCACAGCCCTTTCTTCCCGAAAGTTTGTTTGCAGTTGTCCTTTTATTATTATCTTAGCTCCAGCAATTACACATGTGGGGCCCCTCATGCTTTGAGGGCTTCTTGCTTTGACAGAATCCCAGGGCTGTTAATGAAAAGATTATTTTAAAATAAAAATCACTTAAGTGGGTTTAGCTGGTTGTGGCCCTGGTATCAGATTTTAGTTGGCGACTCACAATTAGTCAGTGCAGAAGGATGAGTGAGTGGGAGGCAAAGGGTTACGAGGGAAGGCTGGAGAAAGGAAAGATACGTATCATTAAATAAAAATGTGACCACCCATGATTACAAGTGTTGTAGTCCTCCTTTTAACAAGCACACACCGTACTTTCATTAACCCGGGCCTGCCTGAATAGCAGCCTGTCTGGCCGAGCAGGCAGTGATTTTGTAAACGCTGGCCCTAATGACAAAGACAGGCCACCTACCCTGAACTTTTCTCTATGACTTTATTCTTCAGCAGTGCTCAAGTGTAAATAAACTTGTTTACTCCCATCAGGATGGTAATGAGAATGAAGCCTTATTTGTTTCGCCACAATGACAAAGTAATTTGTGCGTAGCCCAAGCGGGGAAAGGAGGGGCCAGGGGGCAGCTCTGCTCTGTGGTCCCTCCATAGGCAAAGTTGCTGCAGTCAGTGTTTTCCTTTGCTCCTCATTGTGTGCCACGGGTCAGCGAGGGAGAACTTCCCATCCTGAAGCTCACACGTAGAGCATGGGCTGGGGAGGGAAGAGCAAAGAAAACAGAGCAATAAGTGAAGCGAGGAGTCAGACCAGCCTATCGGGGAGGGAGAGAGTGACTAAGTGAGAGGGAAGGGGAGTTACCTGGTCAGGCTTGTGAGTCACTATAGAAAATGTACAGAGCGGCACAACCTGGTGCTTGGTTGGGTTTTTCCATTCAGACTGGTGTCTCTGAAGCGTTAATGAATCACAGCAACGGCGCAGAGAGGACGTATGGAAGGGGGAAGGGGAACTGAGGCAGGTCAGGCAGAGGGAGCAGTCGGCACCGCTGAGGGCCAGGAGCAAGGGAAGAGGCTGGAAGGGGACAGGGCTTTTCCAGGAAAGATGAGAATGAAGTGAGGGTGTGCTTGTGGGTGGCTCAAGCTGACTAAAGCTTGCTGTGACAGAAAGGGACCCTTCTGGCTGCACTCACCCTCCATGGCCTCTCCCTTCCAAGGGTTTGGTCAGCCTGGCAGGTGAGGACCTGACAGAGATGGAAATCAATCCCTTAATTTTTTGAGATGGTTTGTTTTCAGCTGATTGCACTGAACTGGAGAAAGCACGTATGGAAAAATATTTGTTTTAAATGTTAAAATAAGCAGTTTATAACTCTGGCTTTTTTAATTGTTGCTGGAACTTAGTGCAGAGATGGGATAATGTGGTCGCAGCTCACTGTACCCATAACAAGGCAGGCGGTGCAGATTCAGCTGGCATTTATTAATAATGTTGTTTTTCAGGAAGTTACAAATAATAAGTTTACAAAAATAATTTAGACAAAACCAAACAACCACCACCACTCCCTCAAAAAAGACAAAACCAAAACAACATAGAATTGAAGGAGGGGAGGTAAAAGCCAGCCCAGACAAAATACTCCTTGGCAGGATCCTCAGGGACCCTTGTCATTAGCTGCAGACTCCCCTTCCAGAGCTGAGAAGGCCAGTGTGCCTAGAAGCTGGAGAGGACTTTGCAGGGGACTTACCCTGCGGGAAGCAGGTAGAGAAGGGAGGGATGGGGAAAGTGGAGCCCAATTCATAGGTGCAGAAGTGGCCAGAACTGTGTGGTAATTCCCAAGTGTAAATGGGTTTAACAGGAGTTTAGGTGTGTCTGGAGTGCTCAGATAGTCGGAGGGTGTTGAGGCACTTGGTATGGAATAGAAATGTAAAATCCCTTAGGCCGTAGCACGTTGCATTCCTGAGTTCCAGACAAGTATGTGGTTTTACCCTGCTCCAGCATCGGGGTGCAGCCTGCTCCAAGCAGTCCCAGAGTGCTCTGCACTCACACACTCAGTCAGGAGCAGGAACTGGCCTAACTGCAGCTGCCTCGAGTGGATAAACACCCCTGGTGTGGGTATTTTAGTAGCATAAATAGTGTCTCCTGAAAGAGCTTTGGGGGGCACCCTCACATCCCAGGCAGCACCAGATCCTCAGTTCCCTCGCCATGAGCTCTCGCCTGGTCTGTGCTCCTGTTGCACGTGAAATGTGTGAAGCCATTTCTTGTGATGAATTCCCTCCATTTTGCCTGTGTGAATCAGGCCATTGAACTCTCCAGAATGTATTCCCTGACTGACTGCAGTCATGGAAGTTCTGTTCCGCCTTCCATTGGTGTCGAGGTGACTCTGCAGAAGAGCTCTCCCGAAGGCCATGGGTACACGACCACCTCATTCCCTTACCTTGCTTCCACCGGGCACAGCCAACACTGACAGCTGTGACTGGGGGCAAAACAGAAACAGTTAATCTGGGTAATAACACTTCGCTCCTCTGTAGCACCTTCTTCAAGCACCTCAAAGTGCTTTTCAAACATGAATGCGTTAAAGCTTTGCCGCCCTCCTGATGGAAGTGAAAAGGAAGGCAAAACACAGCTCAGCGATGCTACACAAGCTGGAAAACTCTCCAAATTGTTTCCATGGGGACTGAAGCGCAGCCCTCTCAGCTAACAGCGGCGGGGATCAGCCCACCCCTCCGAAATGCCAAGGGAGCAGGAGTACAGCCTTGACTGCTGGGAGATGGAAACCGGGGAGAGAGTGAGGAAGACTGGCTGTGAAAAGACCTCCCTTCTAAAGAATGCATTTGTATAACTCTCTGGTGAAAGATGTCTAAAATCCAAATCACTGAATCCTCCTGAGCAAGCACCTGATCCAATTGCTCTGGGAAATGAGGGTTTGCATGAAGCTTCTTAATTCGTAAGAAAGCCGAGGTGAGGCTGTGGAGCTGCACACCCAGCTAAGCTGCAAAACCTTCCCGGTGCTGCACAACATCCCCAGTGACCTCGTTTTCCCAACTCACCCCAGCCAGCACAACACAACGCCCTTCTCCAACACCTCCTCCGCTCTCACTCAGAATAACAGGTGTCACCTGTGAAACCTCTGGTACCACCTCACATGTTTGTCCCTACGCCTGTCTCATTTTGATGCTGTCTAGCGAGGAAAACCTGACAGAACCCGAGCACAGGGAAACACAGGAACCACATTCCCTGCACAAGCCACCTCTGCTGCATGACTAAGGATGCACATGCCCTCAGGGTGTAGAGGAACTGCATCAATGCCCAAAAATCACAGTATCTTTTTGCCTCTTTCCTGTCTGCTTATCCTCATACCCACTGTGCGCAGGGCTGAATTTCTGGGTTTCCAGTTCTGCACCCTCCGACCACAGAGCTGGGAGCTTTCACCTGAGAGTTGAGGCTGTGTCCAGGGCACAGGAATGTTGACAGCTTTGGTGTTACAAAAGAGCCCAGAACAGGACCCAGGTGATCATTGCTTTGTTTCTGAATGTACCGAAAAAGTGCTGCTTCAGAGGTACTGGCGAAGGTGAGGTAAGGGCCAGGTGACTTTTCTCTCTGAGACAGAGTTAATAAGGGAGAAAATGGGGGCAAAAATGTTAATATTTGGACTGGAGCTCTGAACCCTTAAAAGACAAAATAACTCCATGTATTTGTTCCTCTGAATGACAGGAATTCATCACTCTGACGTGGCTAAATGTTATTTCCTAATTCAGATTTGTTTCATCCAGTGAATTGGAATAATTAAAATGGTAGATCCAGCCTGGCTCACAGGCTCTCCAATACCAAAACAGAGCTAAATCTGATGAGCACCAGTAGGCAAATGAAAAGGCCAGAGAGATTATTAAAAATCAGTGTAACACCATAATAAGCACTGAGATAAATGAAAATAGCTCAGTACAATTTAATGGTGGGGGTCTGTTATAAATTATTGAGCTATTTGTATTTTGGGATTGATTGCCACAATAACTGCCTTGCAGATGTTCCTGTTGTTAACCCTCAAGGCCTTGAGCAGGACAAATGGCTCAGACTATCATTTATAAAAATTACTTCTTTCAAGGCTTTTTGAGCTTGTGATTAAATATTGTCCTAAATGAGGATGGGTTAATGGTCAGTATGACTGGAATAACAAATTAAACTCTCCCCCCTCAGCTGACCATCAAAATGGGCAAGGGCATGGCAGGAGGAGCATTAAAATTTGTCCAGCCAGTCCAATTGCTTGAAGTTTAGACATGTCTGAGATAAAACTGGGATACATTTGAGAGGGTCTGTTCTGCTACTGCTTTATAGAACACCAAAAATCATTGCATGGCTTGAAAAACGCATTTATCTGTGCATGAAGAAACTTAAAATGTATCTTCTATGTGGAAACAGCCACCGTGCTCCCAACCAGAATGATACAGAGGGCAGAATGGAGTATGGAAAATTTGGGGAAGATGTTGTATCAACACCATGGGCTGGAAACTTCCCTTTTGAAGGTTTAACCCAAGCTACCAAGGCTAAGAGAAGATGAAAGAGCAGCCTGGCTCCCATTACTGGGCTCTCCTGACCCTGTGCCACCACTCCGGCTGAGGCAGAACCACCACCTCAGAGTTATTATCCTCTCCCAAGAGCACAAGGGCTTTTAACCTTGAATAACAATTACAGCTGATGGTCAGACATGGTCAAAAGATTGTGGGGACACAGGAAAAAAAGGATAATACAGCTGAAGTCAGAGGTGGTGCATCTGTGTGAGCAGATCTACCACTTCTCCGTGCACAGACGCTCGGCTGACAGACAGCAGAAGAGCAGTGCTGTTGCTGAGGCTCCTCTGAATATTTTGGGACTGATTAAATTCTGAGTGCAAATGCTCTCAGCAGTTTCCTTGCAAACAACCTGCTGTTAAAAAATGTGATCAACAGCCTCTCAGGTGTGTTTTCTAGAATCTAAAATAGCCCAGATGCGGTCCTGCCCTTCACCAACCCCCAAACTGGGGCAGCCAAAGCATGGGTGGGAGGACAGGAGGAGGAGGCTGGAGGCCAAAACAGAGTAGAAGGCTAAAAAGGGGTGAGAGGATGAAAAACAGCTGAAATAGGGTGCCAGGCTGAAAACAGGGCTGCAGGCAGAAAAAAAAGACAGCAAAAGGAAAACAAGACTGCAGTCCCAGAACAGGAGGCAGGCTCAAAAATTATGGGAGGTTCAAAAAGGGGTGTAAGAGGGGAGTCCAGCTGGGTGTCAGGGCAAAAATGAGGGTGTCAGGCCAAAAAGAGGAGTGGGAGTTTAGGAAAGGTTGTGATGCAGAAAAGGGGTTGGAGGCTGGTGGTGGGTGGGAGGCTGAATAGTGGGATGGGAGGCCAGAAAGGGAGGGTGGGACACTGAGGGGTTAAAGATGGGTGGGAGGCCAAATAGTAGTGGGAGGCCTAGAGGCAGTGGGAGCTGTGAAAGAGTTGGAGACCAGGAGGGGTTGGGGTTCCAAGGAGAGTGAATGGGAGACCCAAAAGTAGTGGGAGGCTGGGAGGAGAGAGACACTGGCAGAGGGTGGGAGGTTGAAGAAGACCAGAAGACCAAGAAGAATTTGGAGGGGGACAGAGTTGTCCTCCAAGAAGGCTCCAAGTGCCATCATTTTCCCAATGGCTCCTGTGTTGCAGCAAGGAATATCTGTCATCCATGCTAAAACTGGGAGATATAAATCAGGGGAAAAAAAAAAAAAGAAAAAAAAAAAAGAAAAAATCCAAATGATATAAGAATGAATCTCAACTATCACTTCCAGCATCCAAAACCAGTGAAGGAGAACATCAGATCAAGACCCAGCAACAGCCACAAGGCTGCTGAGCCCCGGTGACATCAAACAAAAGTGTAGAGGGACTGGCGGGAGAGGTGCTTCTGATGGCATTTATGGGCCTCTCGGCTATCGGGAGGCACAATCTCCTCGTAAAAGCCCAGTGAAACCCTGTAGCAACACCCTGCGATAACCACATGAAAGCCCGGGTCCTGCCCGCTGGCCTTTTGTCGGGGAGCTGCCGGGGCAGCGTGGAATGTTGCACGCAGCAGCCAAGCAGCCCAGGTTGTGTCTCTGCTCCTCCCCGGGCTGCTCCTGGAGAAAACAGAGTATTTAAGCAGGCGGAACAAAGCTATTTATATCCTAAAGTGTTCTTTTACGCTTGGGAGCTGAGACTGAAGCCTCGGCATCAAAGATAACTTCATAATAGCCTTTTAGGGGAAATAACACTTATTTACAAAAAAGTTCTCTCTCTAGGCGGAGATGTAAAACAGGAGCAGTAGATATTACTCATGATGCACTGGAAGAGTTTATTCCATACATTGCCTTTTCATAAGCTTCCAAAAGCAGCAATTTCAGGTCAGAAATCATGGAGAAAATCTTGGACCCATTGAAGACAGCACAAGCAATTTCCTTACCTGTGGTATGAAGAACATTTTAGCTTATGAAAGCCCAGCAGATTTTTGGATCTAATTTCTTTTTTATCATTTATTCCATTTTGATTACTTTCTGTAGAGCTGGACAGTGCAAGCAGGTTGGTGTCTTTTCTGCACCTGGATAATTTAACTGTACCATTGCTATGCCTAACAGCACTGAAGACAACTATATGTTCTTTCAATTTCTTTAAAGTAAAATAAAATAAAACAAAATAAAATAACCCGCAACAAAATGCAGCAAAACCAAATGCCCTTTATCCCCAGTGATATTCTCTATGTCCATTCTCATTGCATTTCTAAAGCGACCAAAATTGGGGCAGTTAAATTATCTTGCGTTGTTCCAGAGAAAAGAATCATAAATACCATAGATGGAGTAAGTTATTGCAACATCACTATCATTTTCTCTGTGGTATTATCCATCTTTGTTCCTTCCCTCTTCCTTTACATTCAAGTACAAGAGCAGAGTTTTGTATTTAAAAAAGTTAGATTCTGTTTTAATTTAATGAACCCAGAAGATGGGGAATGCCAACAGTTACATAGCACATACGCCACATAGTAGATACCTCACAGGTCCAACCAAATGTGCTACATAATACACCTTTTTAAAGTATCTAAGGCATATATTTTTATTATTTTTACACTAGTGCAGCCAGGTTCTCAAATTAAGGAAAGAAGGAAATACTAAAATTTGTGTGGTTTGGTTGAAGAGTGTTTGCCACCTCAGACAAGGAGCAAAAGTTATGTAAAGGGCCGGGCACAAAGTTCTCCTGAGTAGAATGCACCATCTAGAGGTGGCCACCGCTTCTGCAAGTGCTCCTCAGTAAATGCAGGCAGAAGTGACTAAACTGCTCACCGAGAAGGAAAATCACCTTGAGAGGGGCAACAAAGTGCCTTAATCAGAACCTTTGCATTCTTTGAAATTAATGTTTCCGAGGGAGTTTCTAAAAAAAGGCCTTTCTGCACAAAGTCAAATAAGGCTCCTGTTTTCAAAGGCCTTTTGAAAAGAGAACCAGGTCACTGCTCATGCCTCCAACATCTGAAGGTCACAGGAGGCTGTGTTTTGCTCTGGGGGCTGTGGCAGGTAGGGATGCACAGATGCCTCTGCAGACGCTTTTGCTATTAGGGTATATCTCTGCGAAGATTTATCCAAAGGGGTGCGAATATGATAGAATGGCATATAGGGAACTGATCCTCCTAAAAGAAAGAATAAATCCATAACTCCCAATGAAGTCAGAAAAGACAGTGTAGGTGCTGCAGGGATTTTGGGAGTGGAAAAGCATCCCCGTGGTCTGGAAGCAGAGAGGCAGCTCCGTTCCAGCCTATGGAGAATCATTCCCTGCCCTGGTGATATTTTAACCAGTTTTTGAGGGTCTGCAGGCTTTGTAGAGCCCCAGAGGGAGGATGCAGAGAGCTTTGCCTGGTATTTGGGATGTAGCTGATATTCATTAAACAGTGAATGGCTGGTGTTTGCTTTATTATTTCTGTTATAAAGCAGAGTGGACATGAAAGCCAAAAGGTGAGGATGGGAAATTCTGTGCTTCACACTCCCTCCCACCCACCCCACGGGAATATTCCTCTACTGATCTAATTGCAGGAACTGTCTGTAAACCAAAACCTGTTTTGAAACTCCCACATAAACAGGAACCACAATATCTTGCACCATTTTAATGAACCCTGTTTTCTTCATGTCAATCCATCTCAGGAATGTTGGAATCAGAACATTTCCCCAGTGACAGCTTCATCCTTTAAACTCTGCAGATGAGAGAGCACGCGGAACAAGCTGTGCTGAGGCAGGATTAAGAGTTACCAGGGTGACACTTTGTAGTTTGGAGGATGCTGACAAGGAGCCTTGCAAAAGCACGAGACCTTCACTGGAGCTGAAGCGACACAGAGACCCAATTTGCCTCAGCTGTCACTGAAGTGGCAAAGACAATTGTAAATTCCCCATCCCCAGGTCTTTGTTACTGCTACCTGTGCATTACATCTGAATTCCTAGGGGCAGGATGTGGCCTCTGGCACCAGGGATTTGCCTTGGAAAGAGGGATGCTCCATGCCTCCACCCTGGAGGTGCTGAAGGTCTTCACTTTCCCTTCTATCAAGGTCTCCAACACGTTTCTTCCCACAGAGCAGGACAAATAACTGTGACAGCAAAAATCTCTGGGAGTTTTTAATTTGCCCACAATTGGTTGACTACATGAGGTTTCTTTCCCTTTTTCTGCAGGTGCAAATGAATTCATTAAAGTTTTCAGGGCAAAGGACCGCAAGGAGATGTGGACACCTGGGCATTTCAGGTGTCCACATATCTGCAGCAGTCAGGGGATTCTGGATGGTCCACTGAGTGCTGGAACACAGTAAAAAAACCTCAAGAGCTTTCTCAGAAATGACTTGCTCAAGCTTTGCCCCTTTAAGCATTCCCTGCCCTAGTCCACAAATGCCTTGCTCAGTTGCAGATCCAGGCCCAGGATTAGCAGACACCATATACAGCCAACAGAGAAGTAAATCCCCCAGCCTGGAAAGCTGTCCCACATCTCGAGAGATTTATGGTGTTTTTTCAAGAAAGTTAAAAGCAGAGATTCAGCATCTACTGTTTTCAATGATGAAATGATAAAAATGTATGAATACAGTTGCAGCAAGAAAGCAGTGAAATTGTCAGTAAGAGATGACAAGGTGCTGAGAGCTGGACATTTGGCCAGACACCCACAGTGTACCCCTGGGAGCTTGTTTAGTCCAGCTGCCCGGCTCCAGCCGGAGCAGCAGCACCACTCCATGTGGACATCAGTGTCACTTGGGGTTTTCAGAACAACAGTGACATCAGAGGGAGAAAAAGCCTCGTAAACCACAGGAAGGTACCTCTTCCCAGAAGCATAGTGGTTTCCCTCATAAAAGAACAGCAGGTGTTAGAGTGTCACCGAGGGACTTGAATTTGACCACAAAGCCAAGAAAACGTAAGTGCCTTTAGTAAATCTCAGCTTCTCAGTGACCTCTGACGGAGCAAATCTGCCAAGGCTAAATTGGCTGACTTTTAGGCCAAAGCCAATGATTTATCTGTGTTGGTTGGGCTCAGATCCTGGAGGCTTTATTGAGATTAGAAGAAAACTTACTCAGCAGAGAGCAAAGCAGCAGCCAAAATTTGGCCATTCTGAGGGCAGGGAGGTGTGGTGCTGTTGGAAGGCTTTGGGAAGGGTGAGACAGAGCAGGGAAGGGGTTGCAGTGACCAGAGCAGGTCAGTGCGGTACATCTGCACCCTGATCCCAGCTCTGTGGGGCTTGTGCCAAATTCCAGTCCTTTCCATGCGAGAGCTTTGGCTGGGAATGGTCCTGAGGGGCAAACACGGAGGTGGGAGCTGTGCTGCCTTATGTGAAGCAGCAAATCTCTGCAAAAATCCCAGTGCTGCAGCACTGGGTGAAATATAAATGTGTGTGTGTCGGGGAGGGAGAGGGAGAGAAGAATGCCTGGGGAGATGAGAAAGGCTGAAATGAGTCACTCCTCGTCTTTTTTGTCTAATTTGGTAGATAATACAGGGTGTGATGCTTCACTGCCTCCTCGCTGAGTTCCAGGCAGTCAATGAAAGGATCCAGATGGATCCAGTCCTTATATGGTGCAAAATGAGGCCGGGAGAAGAGGGCACAGGGACGTGCAGGCTGCGAGCGTCTCGGCCCTGAAGTGGGATGTTCTTCTGTTGGGCAAAGGTTTATGGGTGGTGACATGAACTCAAAATTGGAGGTGTTCCACTTAAAAGTAGTGCTATGAAGTAGCATTTGGCGCTTCATTAGAATATAAGCCCAGCCACGGTGCATTAACCAGCAGCAGGTGATGGCAAACAGGGTAAATCCAGAAATCCAGAAAGTGCCTGGGGCTGTGCTGGGAGCACAGGATGAACCCCAACAGTGCGGTCCGAGGCAGTAGGAGGGTGCCAAGGACGGGGGATCAGGACAGCAGTGATGGGCACTCCCTAAGCGGGAATTGGCTCCCCACTAAACGAGGCTTTGTTCTCTGAGCAGGATTTGGCTCCCTGAGCTCGACTTTACTTGCCATGCCTGGCTTTGCTCCCTGAGCAGGACTCAGCTCCCCGAGTTTGGCTTTGCTCCCCGAACCCGGCTTCGCTGCCCGAGCCCAGTTTTGCTTCCCGAGCCGGGCTTTGCTCCCTGCGGCGAGCTCAGCTCCCTGAGGGGAGCTCAGCTTCCCGCGCAGGAATTGAGCGGGAGGCGCCGGGAGCCCGGCAGGGGGCGCCGCAGCGGCGCGAGGCGGAGAGGGGCGGGGCGCTGGGGGCGGGGCCGCGTGCCCAGGGGCGGGGCCAGCGCTGATGGGCGGGGCCTGTCCCGGTGCCGCGCACACCCCGCAGAACCCTCACGGCGCCCGCAGCCCCGGGCCACCGCGCCCCGACCCCGCGGCCCCGGCAAGATGTGGCGGCGCTGGGAACCGGGATGGGACGAGAAGAGGGAGCTGCAGGAGCTCAACTCCCGCCTGCGGGTCTTCGTGACCCGCGTGCGGGAGCTGGAGGAAGAGAACCGGTTTCTGGCGCAGGAGCTAGCGGAGCTGCGGGAGCAGGAGCTGATCGGGCTCCGGGTGCCCGAGCAGGAGCTGGCCTGGCTGCGGATGCAGCTGGAGGAGCTGAGCCAGGCGAAGCTGGAAGCTGAGCTGGAGCGGGACGGGCTGCGGCGGGAGCTGGAGGAGCTGCGGGCGCTGGGCGCGGAGGTGCTGGGGATGCGGCGGCGCCTGGAGCCCGAGCTGGCCGGGCAGCAGGCGCTGCTGGAGCGGCTGCGGGGCGAGTGCGTGGCCCTGGAGGAGCTGGTGCTGGAGCTGCAGGCCGAGCACGGGCACATGGCGGAGCGGCAGCGGCGGGAGGCGGTGGAGATGCGGGAGCTGCGGCTGAACCTGGCCGCCTTGCCGCCCCCCTTGGCCGGGCTGAGCCTGGAGGAGCTGGAGGAGACCTACGAGATGCTGCTCAGCCAGAGCTGCCGGGAGACCCTGCTGCGCTACCAGGAGCAGATCCAGGTACTGCAGGAGCAGGAGGCGCAGCGGAACCGGGAGAACCTGGAGCTGCTGCGGGAGGAGAGCCGGCAGTGCCGGCAGCACCTGGAGGATCTCCACCGCCAGGGCCAGGAGCTGTGCGCGCTGCGGGAGCGGCTGGAGCAGGAGCTGCTGGCCCTGCAGGACCGCCACGGCGCCGAGCTGGAGGAGTACCAGGTGGGTGGCACATGTCCTCCGGTCCCGGGACTCTCCCGCTGCCTTCCCGCCCCCCGGTGCCTGTTTTGGGGCTCCCATGAGTTTCCTGCCGTTCGCGTTTTGCCTTAAGTTTTGGTCCATCGCGCGATGTGAGCCCGGTTTCCCCATCCCTCCCCATCCCTCTGCTCCGGGCAGTGCTAAAACTCCTCTGACTCAGTGTGGTCTAGGGCTTGCCCACCCCACTTGGCCTCCTATCACGGGTTTTCCCCATGCTGGAAGAGGAGGTGGCCCAGCAGGAGCCTGTTGCTGCCGAGCCCATCGCTGTGTGGGGCGGGGAGTGTCTTGGAGTCCCCCGGGGAGTTTGGGGAGAGCTGGGTGCGAAGGGTGTGGATCAGAAGGGAGACAGTGACCCTGAGGACATCATCCCGGTGACAGGTGCTCCCTTCCCAACCTGCCCTCGGCAAGTGCCCAAGAGCATGGAGCTGGCACACGGGCTTGCCAGGGCTCCTGGCAGGGTTGGCAGGAGCACTTGGGACACAGAGCAGTCCCTGGGAGCAGATGAACCCAGTCCCTGGGCTGGAGGACACGGTGCATCCCGTCCAGCCTGAGGCTTGAGGGTGGCCTGTCCCAGTCCGAGAAATAATTTGCAATTTCCTCCTGTTTTACACACATTCCTTGAGCCTTGGAAAAAGCTTGTGGTCCCTGACATAGTTAAGAAAACTTTATTTAAAGGCAAGAAGATGTTGGAGGTGGATGTTGGTATTGTCAAACAGGAGGTTACAGCATCTGCAGGATTTGTTTGCTGTGAGGGTGATGTTTGGTGTAATGTGCAATCCCCCTGTGCGTGGGAAGGGATCAGCTCCTGCCGGAACAGCGGAGTATCCGCTCATCCAGCTCCGAGTGGACAGCACATATTAGATCATGCAGCCCATCGATCCATTTCCTGAGGGCAACATTTCTTTTGTTCATTGTTAGACTCTTTATTAACACCCTGCTGGAGCTCGGTGTGTGCCTGAACCCCATGTGCTTTGTCCAGCTTTGTGTCCAGCAGGCCTGGTAGATTATGGAGATGTTGGCAGCTGGGAAGGGACTGGGACCTGTTGCTCTGTGTGTGTCTGGTTTTTGTACTCTGCTGGATTGTTTGGAAGTTGCATAGTTTGCAGATGCTGTGAACTGAGACAGATTAGGTATGTAAGAAGGAATCAGAAAGGCTCTTAACTCTTAAATATTTTTTTTTCTAATTTTGACAGGATAATTCATTCTTCCAATCATATATGTAAACGTTTCCAAAGCTTTAGAAGATGTTGTATGTAAATCTAATTAATTAAATCTATCCAACAGTCAAAGCCAAGTGAAAATGTAAAGAAAAAAAAAAAACCCTTCATTTTTCCCTATTTTTTGGGATGTATAAGTTTATATGAATATACATAAGCTACTAATATTTAAAGTTTCTTTGCTTTCCAAAATATGACCTCCTTACTGTCTATATTTTTATTAGGCATTTATAATGAAAGTCATCATTGCTCAAATTGAAAACCTCTAAGTATGGACTAACGAGAGCATTTTGTGTAGCTCACTATCCATGCCACAAGTTTTTCTTCTAAGTCCAGTTAGAATGGCTTTTATTTAACTGTTTCAGCTCAGCAAGGTGTTTTTAAACGAGTTATCTCTGTATTTGGTTGTATATTTAAAGAATTTTCTTCAGAAGAGCAAGTGGAGCAACCTGTTGTGGACAACAGCAATCCGCTGTTGAAGTCAGATAATCAAAATCAATGGATGCCCTTGAATGGTCCTGGTTCAATGCTCCAAAATGGATTGTTATTTTGATACCAGCCTCACAGACTTCGCTATTACTCTCATGAACGTTTGGCATCTTTAGATTTTACAGGAAAAATAGTTTCAAATCTTAGTAATACAAGAAGAAGAAAAGGTGTGTTGAAAATGTCTGACCATTTTCACCAGAAATTAAATATTATCTAGATATATATTCAAAGATGTCATAGGGTTTGTTAATTTTGAATGGTCTTATTGTTTGGGTTTTAATAAGAAAGGCCTTTTCAAGTTGCCAGTCTCCTGTACATGAGAAGTAAAACCTTTTGCTCACATCCAGAAAGAAAAATTACAGAACGTGTAGGAACAGCTGTTTCAGGTTTTGTTCTTGTGATCAAAGCTTTTTTTTCCCCTCACTCATTTCTTTTACTGGTTGATATATGTCCAGCATAACTTTTATGTTCAGCATATCTTTTTAAACTACTCTTTAAAAAGCATCTATTCCACGCTTATTTATTGTAGAGTGTCACATAGAAATGATATGTTTGTACAGATTAAAGTCAAGTTATTATTGTTCATTGCAGCTGCAATTGCAATTAGATTTATTCATATTTTCCATATATCATCCACTTGCCTTATATGTTCATCTTTGCCTGCTGAACTGCCCTTATCCTCACTGAAGCTTTCAGCAATGTTAAGTAGAAATAAGTATTTGGAGTTATAATGTAGCTGAACCAGGCAAGCAGTAAATCATACACTGGAAAATTTTCACTGGTCCCGAGTGCTAAAGGGATGAACTCAGTAGGTCTCTTACTTCCATAATTTTGGCTGTGTGCTATGAGAATACTTAGGCAAAAACTCCTGGTGATTTGAAAACCCTCTATTACTTGGATGCAAAACCATCCGTGGCCCATCCTGCTGCTCTGAAACGAAGCAGATCTTTTTCACTGATAGAGTGGATTTGGGATCAGTTCCTGTGTCAGTGTTGTGAGCTCCAGAGGAGAAGACATCTTGTCAAATGAACATTTAATGTCGATATGTCATGTGCCTTTTTTCTGTGTACCAGTTTTGAGCCAGCCAAGTGCACTGTGAGTTCCTCCCCTGCTGAGGCACTGAATGAGCTATGGGATCAGTAAATAGTACCAGATGGAAAGGGCTGGGGCCTGGAATCCTCTCTTTATTCCCTCAGTAGGTACAGCTTGGACAACCCAAGTAAATTCTTTCCTTCCTACTGCCCTTCTAAAATTTCCCAGTGCTGCCTGGAAAGGAACATAGGAAGGGTGAGAAAACAGTTTCTATTCTGTTACTTAGTCCTAGCAGGACATCACTGGGATTTGGGGGCATGTGATCGATGTGGCTGGGAAACAGATCTTTACAAGAGAGTCCTGTGTGAAGAAGCCACAAGATTTGCCAAGTACAGGCTACCTTTTGCAAAATGGATTTGTTGGCTTGCATTCTCCTGAACTTTGATGGGTTGGTTTATGAGCTTTTTGGCATGCTTGGAGACAGGACTTGAGACCAGTTGTCCTCTGCTTTATGTTTGAGCATCAGTGATGGAGGGCTGGCTGACTGGCTGTCTGCCATCCAGTCTATGGAGTGTCTGCTCCTGCTGGAATGAATTCCTTTGGAACTATTGCACAGCTGGCTGAGTTACGTGGCCCCTTATGGTAATCATTAACTCAAACTCTTGGATCCCAGTGCTCTCCAAACGCAGTGGGTGGAATCTAGGTGGCTTTTCAAACCCAGACTAGAGAACTTGGGGGTGAGGGACTGAAGCTCCTGTGTTTTTAGATAGGTTTGAACAGCCCCAGTTTTGCAGAGCTCCCCACACTCTGTAGTCCAGTGTAGAAATTTCCTGTATGGATTTTTCTGGGACTGCAGCATTGTAAAGCTCTTTCTAAGGAATGAATGCACATGTATAGGTTATTCTGTGTTCAGTGGGGGAGGCAAGAAACATCTCAATCATTTAATTTTTGTATCACGGCTCTTAGGGCTTGGTTTTCTTCTGCACCTTTTGCTGACTCCTGGTTCTGTTGCACCCTGGATAGCCTTTTCCTTTTAAAAGGCTGTTCTTGCTGGATAGCCTTTTCCTTTTAAAAGCAGAGCTTTCTACTTTTCTTTCCTTCTCACCTTGGGATTTTCCATTGTGTCTGTGCTGTTCTTGAACAGGATTATTACCTCAGAGCTGCTAAAGCTCTGCATGGCCATAGGATGCTACCTCCCATGGTAGCAGGAGGCTGTTGGGGTGCATGGTGCTGTTTCAGATATGATTTGTCTTCTGCCATAAAAAGGCAATTTTAAGTACAGTGAACACTGTAGGCAAAGATTGTCATGTCAAGGGGGACATCAGTGTAATCATTTAACAAGAGCTGCAAAGGCAAATGAAGAAATAGATTAACGTGTTATATAGAGAACTGTACCCACATGTGTAGGCAAATAGAGGCAGCTTCCTTCATAGAACTTTCTTTTTAGTTTTACTTAAAAAAAACCTGAAAACTATTAATGTTTGACAAGCCAGCACTTCATATTCTCTGTTCTTACTTCTGCCTAGCACATCATGCTGGCATTACCAGCAGAGTCTGCCACTGTATCTTCATTTTTATGCTATTGTTCATACTGTGATACTGGAGCACTTGCTCCATGTAAGTGATATATTCTGAATTTTTTAAAGCTAAACCATCAGGGCCTTGATTTTCCAGTTTGACTGCAAAGCATTTGTTAGGATGCAATCTAAAATACACTCTTGTGAATTCCTGTTCAGTGATGTACACATGTATGAGATTTTTGCCCTGTAAATGACATTTCAGTGTCCTTACATAGTGCAGAGCGAAGTGAACAAAACAACATAGGGCCTTTGTTGAGATTTAATTTCTGTCTTCTCAGCCCCCGGAACAAAGTGCAGTCTATAGCATTTAGTTAGCAAGGTTAGATTTAGTACAAATATATAGAGAAATGTCAATTTACATTTCATGTGAGAGGTGATACCAGTGGTTAAAGCACTTCCTGCTCTGTTCTCTTCTTCCTTATGCCTTTTAGTGTAAGTATATATAACCTTATATATTTAGTTGTGTTATATAAGGTCATATTTAGTTATTGAGATGAAAATGAGCAGTCCCTTATCGATCTTTTAAGCAGCAGTTAGGACACAGCTGGGTGGACCTCGAAGCAGGAGTCTAAATACTGTAGAAAGTTACGGAACCACTGGAGGTTCATCATTCACCTTCTGGGCACTGTGAATATCTTCAGATGCTCAAATTCCAAAACTGGTTTGGACCCCATGTCTGTGGAACTGAAAATACTGGTACTCATGGCAAAGCAATTGCTAAAATTTCTGATCTCAAATAACGATTTAAGCATATCCATCTATGCTCTTAAAATGACAAAATCAATCACATTTAAGTCACGTTTATAAAGAGGTGTATTTTCCTTGCTATGTATGCTTAATAACTTTTGTACAGGGCATCTGAATGAGTTTTACTGAAATAATTTCAGTAAATACTGAATCTACTTAGGCATAAAATGAATATGAAAGTTGCTTCAGGAACAATGTATTTCAGCTTGTATATGGGGAGGTTATAGGGCTGATTTCTTTTGGTTTTTGAAGTAATGGAACACTGATGTATTTTTCTATCACAATTTTTTTTAATTAAAAATTTTATGTTTTAAGGCATTCAAGGGTACAGATTTTTATGTTCTTCCAAAACTAAAAATAATTTGTTTCTTTTCAGAGAATAATTGATGCCCTGGAAGAAGAAAAACAGTTCCTGACCATGTCAGTCACGGATTACCTGAGGGACTACCAAGAACTCCTGCAGGTGAAAGCAGGCCTCATCCTTGAAATTGAAACCTACAGGTAAGATTTATGGTCACACTCTATTGTCTAGACAGAGAATAATTTAAATCCTTTTTTATAGATACGGGAGCCCCATTCATCCTGTTTTCAGCATTTAAAATACAGACAGCGACTTTGAGAGTCTCAAGGTTCTAAAGTCAATATAATCCATAGGAATCCTATTAACTTGGTACAAATATAGTGGTATGTAGGAAACCTTCGTAGTCCTGGTCAAGTGGATATCAAATTGATGGGAATTGTTGGGGCAATATTTGATTACAAGCTGAGGAGACAATATCCCTAAATTGCAATCAATAAAGCTTGAGGTCCTGTAGTTGCCATTGACTTACATGGCACATTTCATTGTTTAAATGTGTTGATTAGTGACCACCTGCAGTATGGATGTAAGCACTGAATTCCCAATCCGTGTTGCAACTGTAGGACAGTGGGAAGATAACAGAAAAGCCTGTTTGATTAAATCTTGGCTTTCTCCATCCTTGATTTGTTATGGATATGTGTTTAGATCAAGTGTGAGGTAACAGTAAACAACATCTCTGCTAATGAGTCTTCAGGACCATACATCTCTCTAGCCACTAAGTAATTGTGGGGTTGAAAAGCCAGAGTAATTCTCCTGTCTGGAGAATCATGATGTTCATGGCATAAAACTCATTTGGAGCAAAAAAAATCCTAAGCAACACAAAACCAATGAACTGGAAGAAGATTCTTCCGTATTGTAAAGATCAACAAATTTCATTGAGATACTGATCTTCAAATACAGAGATATGTGATTCTTACTGAGCAAATGGATAATTTGCAAAAATGTAACTGCAGGCTACCTCTGTATTTTTTTCAAGGAAGCTGCTTCTGTCATTAACTTGTGTACATTGGGTGCATTATTCATATTCAACCTGTGTAAATAGTCTGGGGTGTTTCCAGTTAAATATGGTATTTACTTCTGTGTCCTAAAGCGTTAGTGCTTTGTCCTGAGTGTGAACCAGTAAGTCTGGATAAAGACAGCATCAGCTGAATTATGGCTGAGGTGTGTGGACTGAAGCAATCCACTGATACATATGAAATTTAATTTTAATTGCATAACTGAAAATATGAGGAATTTGAAAGAGTAGCATGATAAAGAGTAGGGAGCAGAGAATGTCTGTCTTCATGAAAGAGCAACAACAGCCTGTTCAAGATGCCTTGAGAATGTCTGCCAGGAGGCACAGACCAACGCTGGTTTCTGGATGAGATGAAATCACAGTGTGGGGGACAAGTAATCTGCAGTCACTTGATAAGCAGCAGTACCCTGATGTTTGTTGATGGAGTGGCATCCCTGTGGTCCTTGGAAAGCCAGTAGTGTCTGGAGCATTACTGTGGAAGTGGTAGCCAACTGTGATCCTTATCTCTCTGTGTTAATTCTGTTAACTTTGCTAAAAACCATGATTCCCCTGAATTTAATCCCAGCTCTGTTGTTGACTTTCAGTGTTGTCGTTAAACTTTCTCCCTCGGTTTATTCATCTGCAAAACAGGATTAGCACTGTCACAATAAAGGAATTATCAGAGTTGTTTTGATGATTAGTATTCATCCAGAACTAGGAATGATAATGCCCAGATATTCAGTTGTTTGAAAACCTTTTAAGCCCGTGAAATTCTGGAACTTCTCCAGAGTTGTATCACTGATTATCTGAGCATTATTGGTTTGTCTAAGGATTCCCTGCCCTGGTTAATGAAAGGAGAACAATTCAGCATCACCTGGCAGTGTGTTTGTCTTCCAGTTAAGAAGCTCCTTAATCTGTAGGGTTTCTTCATCTGATGGTAGTGAATGCAACTTGTATCACCGATGGCCTTGGCAATGCAGGTGTCAGTGCAATAAGGAGCATCTGCCCACTGAAGATGTCTAAAGATGAAAACAGAGAATGGGTCTTGCTACAGATCAAAAAACATGCTAATGCCAGCAAACAATTCTTTTAAAATATCAGAAGCTGACAAGCGCTTGTTTTGTGTTTCTACGTTTATGCAGAAATGTTTCTACGTTTCTACATTTTACCTGTTCCTCTTTACTTCTTTTTCTCCTTTCAGTCAAGAAAATAGTTTCTTCCTTCTTGTGTGTCTCTATCAACAGTGCTTTGGGAGGGGATCCAGTCAGTAAGGTTAAGTAGGAGAATTCTGGACAACTCATTCATGTACTTTTTCAAATCCTGTTCCTCTTCTAGGCCTTTTTACCTGTGAAAAACAGGGCATGTGAACCCAGCTTCAGTTTGTTTTCACAGAGGATGCTGACATATGCCCTTGCTTATACATACTGGAAACAAAAGGCACCTATTCACACTTAGTCCAACATCCTGAACTTTCCATGGAGAGTTTTCCATGAAGGCCCTGGCATTTCCTCTCCTCCTGGCCTTATAGATTAAGGGTGTGGTAGCTGGTATTGGAGCCTTCTTTGTACTTCCCACCCTGTGTTTTCTCTTTGTTTTACAACTCCTGCAGTTCTGTTGTAAGGTCAGTTCTTTCCATTAGTCACCATTGCTCCTGGAGTGCAAGAAGGATCATTGTTGCAAGGAACACCCTTCCTAAAGGTCCAAATGTATTTCCTCTCTGACTGTGCTCACCCTTCCTGCTCTGGGAGCTGAGGTTCACTCGGGAAGTGAAATATGTGTCTTATGTGGCTTTGTGAAGTCATACCTCGTGGGAATCTTCGTTCCTAAACCCTTTTCACCGTTGTTGAAGTAAATATTTATCCAGTGTCTCTCAGTTTTGTTCTGTGTCCTTGGAACCTTGCAAAACCGCAGCCACTTAGACTATGCTTAACTTTTGTTTCCAGAAAGAAGTGAGGAATTAGTCACCCTGTAAAACTCCTTGATTTTAAAAGGCGATAGAAAACCTGCTTAGAATCAGAATTACTCTCAGGCCTTTCTACTTAGCAGAAACTTCTCTTCACATAGTAGAGGCTGCCCAGAGTCTGTTCCAATAGGTTCAGGAGGTTTGCTGTCCTCTCTAAAATATGTTGTTGTTGAAGGGTAAAATACTTCACTTTGAAATTCCAGTGTCACGCAAGTATTCTGTTCAGGTTACCACCCTGCACTCTGAAGCACCTAAGGCTACACACCTTTTTTCTTTCTTATTTCCATGGTCATTGTTAGGATCTTTGAACCCACTTGCCAGGTGGACTTTCCACTTGTGTTGTTCCATCAACGCTTCTGACCCTTTCCATGCCTTCCTCTCACAAAATCATCACCAGTGTTAAGGTACTCTGAACTAGTCAGCACAGCTTTTTCAGTCAGTATCATTATTTCTCCATCGTAACTGGTACCATCCAATAGGTCCTAGTCCTGTCTGGGTTATATTTTGAGACCTCAACTGAGTTTTCAACACCCAGGGAATTTAACATGCGATTATCTGCTGTTCTTCACACTCCTTTTCCTCCCATCCTGTGATGGAAAAAAGATGTGGAATGGCCTTGATCCCCCCTTCCTGAAGAGTGGGGTTTTTTGTAACTCCTTAGCAAATACCCAGGATAGAGAGGAAGAATTTTTATGGCCTGCTGGGCAACTGCCCCATCTGAGGTTTTGGGTTTTTGTAGTTGAAACAAATTCATTGCTGTCATGAATGACCATAATAACATTTGCACTTCATCCTTTTGTTCTCTCTTCCCACCCCCAAGCAGTTATCTCCTCCTCCTGCTTTCATGGACTGGTTGTTTCTGTTGTTGTCTAGCACGGGCTGATGAGTGTGTCCCTGCTAACTTTAGATAAATAACGTTAATAGTGAGATGAGCTAATGGTGCAGTTGGATTATTTTCTGGTAACGCTGAAATTGTTAACAAAATATGAGTGTATGTCATTTGAGACCTGATTTCCAGGAAGTAGCTGACATGGCTATTTTTTTAGAAGAGTTTTCCTTGGAGGGATGTTTTTATTATTATTACTATGAGTACTTAAAAGTTCATACTGTTGAAATTAATTCTTCAGGCAGTCTAAGTTTAAAAGCAGACCTCACCACCGAGAGGTTATTATTAGGAAAGGATGCAGAGGAGCAGAGAAGCAAAATGACTTGCATAAACTCAGGCAATGGTCAAGCTGAGAAACACAACCTGAGTTTGCTGGCTCAGTACATTACACTGCCCTTTCTCATGCCAGTTTATTAAGCCAAGCTCAGTTTAACGTTTTCTTGGTTTTCTGATAAGCTTGAGAACATAGCTATTATGAACTGCGTACAGTAAGATACTGATTCACTGTCCAGTTTTACAGAGGTTTCAGGAAGCTTTGCCTTTCACTTCCAGTAGTAATATTTCAGGTCCAGCTTTTCTGTGGGCTGCTGCCCTTTGCCATATACAGTTACCTCCTGGAACTTATTTTTAGTGACTTCATACGTTGCTGCAGCAACTGAACAACAGTTGTTTTAATAGCAGCCAGAAATCCTTAGTCAAACTCGCCACATTCCTGCTTTCCTTCGTCATGGTTAACACTTTCACTGCCAGTTCCTGGATGTGTTTCTGCAGTGTCACCACCAGCTTCTCTGGCATGTCTGTCAGAGCAATTTGTTTGGCACTCACTGGCTTCATCAGATCAAGTGTTTGGTCTTGGGAACATGATATGTGTTGAAGGAATCTAATTCCTATAAAACTTCTCTTAACATGGAGAAAGATAAATTGCTTTTACTGGGGGGTTTTTTGATTAACAAAATAGAAGGAAAGGTGCCCATCTGAGCCTGTTTTAGGTAGTTCTGAGCTGGCTTCTGGATCTACACAAATCCATGATGGCAAGGAAAACCTTGCTAATGATATTTTGTGAATGCCAAGGAGATCAGTCGTGGGAAGTGTGAAATGTACAGGTGATGCTTAAAACATCTGCTTTGTTAACTTTGACATATATGTCGAGCAGAGGTGTTTATACTCAAATCCTAAATGGCTTTCAGCTCCTGCCCCGGAGAGTCAGAAGCCTTGGCTATCACAGTCCTCCAGCCTTGTGCTTGACAGCTTTGATGTTGCAGCTGTGTCTTATCAGTGCAAAACATCTGGCATTCCCAAACCCGGAAGTGCTGAAACGGGTAACTGGCTGGTAGAAGTGAACACAAACCCAGTGAAGTTACTGTACTGATGGTAACATTCCCGAGCACAGGGAAAGAACCTGACGTAGCATTTCCAGGCTGCTGCACCGGCACTTGCTGGAAGCATGGGAGCTATTGGAGTGTCACTGCCAAAAAGAGGGGCTGAGGAAAAGGGGGGCAGAGAGAGATGTCATTACAGAAACCCAGCAGTTTCTGTCACAGAGAATTTTCCTACTCCTTCTTTGTGAAGTGTGTTGTGCTGATTTCCAACTGAATAGGAACTAAGAATAGTTAATTTAACACTGTAAATTGTTTCCTGCAGCACTGTGTTTGACCACAGAAATTATACTTTCCTTCATTTTTCATTTGGAAAGGATAGAAATTGCAAATCCTGGCTGTAACACTTCCCTCATATCACACTGCAACACCACCTTTACGACTCTATTACAAACAGGAAGGTTGCTGCAAATATTTTTTTTTTTCCATTTTTGCCTTTTCTTTATAGAACATCTTGCCCAGAGAAGCTGTGGTTGCCCCATCCCTCGAAGTGTTCCAGGCCAGGTTGGATGGGGCTTGGAGCAGCCTAGTCTAGTGGAATGTGTCACTTGCAGGATAATTGTTTCAATTTCTCAGACTTATAAATGTAAAATATTATGCTTATCCTTCCCAGTATTTTAATGAAATGCCCTTTGTGTTTTGCAGAGCTTTGTTAGAAGGGGAGAGCAAGCCGTGGATTATATGGAGAGAAGAGTATGCAGAGAAATTGCCTCAAGGTAAAATATGAATATTAAAAAATTAATTTGGAATGAAATTAAATATAACTGGAAATTATTGTTATAGTGTTCCTGAAGTGTATTTTTATGGGTGTATTGCAAAGTGAATATTGAATTAGTTAATATTTTAAATCAACATATTGCTCTTCTATATGAGATACCTTATAAAATCATGGCTTGAGTGGAGAATGTAGGGAGTGATGTTCCATAGCTCTAAAGAGCTTTTGAATGCCCACAGGTGTTAAGAGAGTTTTGAAGTATAAAGCAAGAGGTGTTTAACAAAGTATGTAGTTAAAACCATGGAGTTCATAATCCTGAGGCATTGTGAGTGTTAAAAAGTTTCTGTAGGTTTAAAGAGATATTTTAGCAGAGTAATGAGGGACCAATCAAAGACTTACTAAACATAAAGATACCATTTCTATCTTAGGAGCTGCAAATCTCTGGAGGCTGTGAGAGTATACGAGGGAAGTATCACTATTTACTTGCCCTGTTCTTACACTCTTCCCTGTGTATCTACTCTTGGTCCCTGTAAACAGGATTTTAGATAAGATGGACCTTGTTATTAATGTGGCCATTGTTATTAATAACAGAATTAATCCGGATAATACTCTTTATTTTAAATGTTTGGTCATTACTGTAGTCCCAGAAGATATTTGAAGGCTATGTCTTCATATGTAGACATAGCCTTCAAATATGTAGCGGGAAATACAACAGGCTCGGACCTGGGCTGAAATGCTTGCACAGATCTGCCTGTGCTGTTAAATTATGAGCACTGTGCCTGGATCTGGACAGCACAGTTTGGATCTGGACTAGCCAGTACTTCTGCAGACAATGCTCAGGCATATTCACAGAATATGGAAGGAATTACAGGAGTGATTACAGAAGTAACACAGGAAACGTTACCAAAAGTCAGAAGAGATGTGGTAGCTTTTCAGAAGTGGGAGATGTGAGTGGTGCAGTAGTGGTTGGTCTTACTGCTAGACATTCCTGGTACATTTTACTAATTTCTATAGATAGAGCCTAAAAGGTTCTTTATTTCTCTCCTTGTTGTACTCTATTGTGTGTCTATGAAGGGTTGTATTTGCGTTTGCAGTTTCTAGTGTGTGGTGGCAAATGTGCCATTAAATGTCAATCGGAACTGAGAAACTTCAGGCCACTTCGGCTACGGAAACAAAAACCCCAGCCTGAGATATTAGCATACATTATTTAACGAGAAGTTGTAAATGAACATCAGTTATAAATACGAAAATTATAATTCCTACATAAATGCCACAGTACCCAGTAGTTCACAACAGGTAAAATTAGTGATATCTGCCACTTAGCAAAAAGCTTTGCTTTCGGTTTTAATGTAATTTATGCATAGACTTAATTAACAGGCAAAACCTACAGGAACACCTTTACAAAGCTCCACTGAAAATGAACGCATTGTTTCTTTCAGAAAACATAGCACAAATTTTCTCACTTCATGCCCTGTCTTTGACATTATTTTAGATGCAAGCCATTATTTTAATGCTTGGTCACTTGTGCTCTCTTTGCAGATATTATAAACACTTCATATAACTACACTGATATTTACTCTACTTACCAAGAAAGAAATAGAAATAAAGCTTCACCTGCTGCCGGGATCACTGATACAAGGCACAGAATGCCAGTGACAAATGTGAGCAGTTCTGCACGTTACTCAGCTCACTCCATAGAGGCTGGATCACACACAACAACGGGGGGAAGAACTTTTGGAAGGGATGTCCTTGGTTCAACGTATCGCCCTTCAACAACCGTCACAAAGGATGAAAGGATTGTAACAGACCACAAAGAATTAAGAACATTTACTCCAGACTACCGTAGCTGGAGAAGCACTGAAGTGCAGCAAAAGAGGATTCCAGAAACAAAGAAAACAGAAGTTACAACTTCATCCACACTATCTTATTCTAAAGAATCAGCACATACTGAAAGGTCAGACAAGGACCACAAGCCTGACGCTGAAAACACAAGAACTAAACCAGGCTTCACTAGGTTTCCAGCTTATGAGCTGATTACCAATGCAAAACCATCTAAATACGAAGAAACTATAATTGAAACTCGGACAACGCTAAAAGATAAAAGAGGAGGCAGCAAACCAACTGATGATAAGACATCTCTGCTAAAAGACAAAGATAAGCTGGAGAAACAAACAAAGGATGAGAAAAAGAAAACAGATGAGAAATCTTTTCTAGAAGAAAGTGTCGATTTTGGAAGGAAGACTGAGCAGAAAAAATATATCCATGAGGAAGCTAGCCAGAAGGTAACAGGGAGTGATATTTCTACCGCAAGAACTTTGAGAAGTGAATCAACGAAGAAAGAAGCAAATGTGACCTCAGAATCAAGAAGCAAAGAAGTCATTGAGGTACCAATCAGTCTTGAAAGGCCTGCTTCTGACAAAGGACCTCAGAGAAATAAAGAAATAAGGGTACAAGGTGTTAAAACTTCCATAGGAAGAGAAACAGATGACCATGTGACTCAGTCTGCTGAAACTCACCAAGTGAGGATTTCAGAAGCAGAGTCCAGTCTGGAAGGTGAAGAGCAAATTAGGGATAGAACTCAGAAAATGGGAACTCTGCCAACTGAAAACATAGCAGAGAATATTGTTACTGACATTCTTAAAAGTTTCACGCAGTCTTCTAGTTCACAAACGTCAACAAATGCCAAAGTGACCTATTTTGATAAGAAGGAGCAAGAAGATGAAGGGAAAATAAAGACTGAGTTCACAGTGCAGTCTCAAGTTCAAGAGAACATAGATATTTCTGATGAAAGTGACTTGGGACATCTATCAAACCAGGATGTTAGAAAAGTGATTCGAGAGGGCGTTGAGGGAACTCCTTCCAAAGAGGAGATCGAAGATATTGTACATCATGGCCTGAAAGGAAGCGAGAGCGGAAAGAATGTGTCTGTGAACGTGGAGATTGTAGAGGAGCCACTGGATTACACCACCGATGAAAAGACTGATTTTTCAACACCTTTTGAAGTAGAAGAAGTGGAGGATTCATTCCCTGAGAGAGAGAAGCATTACGGTGAAGAGGAACAAAACATCACCTTCGCGTATGAAGATGTTAAAAAGAAGAAACCGCGCCATGAGAGCTTCACTCGTGTGGAAGAAGTCACCGAGGAAGATGACTCACCTATTGAACAGAAATACTTTGTATCTGTTCCCGATGATCATGCTATTATTAATGAAAAAGATGATGACTCAGTATATGGGCAAATTCATATTGAAGAAGAATCAACAATTAAATATTCTTGGCAAGATGAATTTTTGCAAGGCACACAAAGTAAGAGAGAGGAAGGTGCGAGCTCTCCAGTGGAAACCTATAAAGTGGTAGGGGAGGAAGCGAGTGCCCATATTTTAAAAGAGCATCCTGAAGGTGAAAGATCCCATGTTGAATCCATTGTTATTGAAAAAGAAATTAAAATTCCCCATGAATTTCAGACTTCAATAAAAGGGCTTTTATCCAAGGAAACAAAGGACCCTAAACATCAATTGAAGGAAGCTTTGGAGCAGTTGGAGGGCAGTCTCCCAGAAAGTGTGAAAGAGGAGCTGTCTGCATTAACAAAAGACAGCAAAGGTGATGCTAGTAACTTGGCATTTGATATCAAAAAAGTTGATCAGAAGGAGGAGGGAGGCCTGGTGACAATTGTCGCTGAAGTCAATCTATCACAGACCCTTAATACTGATGAGTTTGATGTAGATCAGCTTGGTGAAGTAATTACAAGCGAGAAGGAGAAGGCAACAATACAGTCCCTGAAGAAGGAGAGCTCAGATAGGAGCAATACAGAAGCAGATGTTTCTTCCCACGGTGATAAATACACTCCTTTCGCTGACCAAGAAATCTACAGCTCATCCACAACGAGGCGGAGTGGTGGCACTGGGTATCACACCACTGAAAGAGTTGTTTATGACGGTTCAGTTTTGGAAACTGCCGATTACGGAGAAGCCTCTCACTCATCACAATCAGCTGATGAGACCAAGTCCCAGAGGCGTGTCAGGGTTGGCCCAGCAGAAGTCCAGAGGTTAGAGCAGGTCCTGTATGAAGGGCCTGGCTCTGAAACACTGGAGCTCAGTGCTGCAGAAGATCTTGTTCAGAGAGAGGGACCATCAGAATTCAGCCAATCTGTGAGGCATTTTAAACTGGGCCCTAAGGAAATCCAAACCACAGAAGAAGTGTTTTATACAGGCCCCATTACTACAGTTGTAGAAGAGATGGATTCTGGAAATATTTCTCAGAAGGTTTCAACAGACTTCAGCAGGGCCACAAGACGTGTCACAGTAGGATCAAGGCAAGTGACTGAAGGAGTCTCTTTTGAGGGGTTGGGTTCGGACTCTCTGGTGCTCAATAGCACAGATGGCCTTTCCCAGGCTGAAGGGGCTGTGGATGTCAGCAGATCAATGAGGCACTTCAGGTTAGGCCCAAAAGAGGTTCATACTGAGCATGTAATCTTTGAAGGACCCATCTCTGGTAAAGTGGAGGTCAGCAGCACTAGGGACTTTTCACAGGCGGAAAGTTCAGTCAGAGAAATCCAGCTGGGTCCCCAGGGCTTTATGACAGCTGAAGAGATCATCTACCAGGGGCCTGTCTCTGAGCACGCAGAAATCACTGAACTGGAAGACCAGACCCTTTCAGGAGGCTCAAGAGCTTTCAGGCATGTTAAAATAAGTCCTGCAGGAACTCATGCTGAGGAAGTAATCTTCACAGGACCCATTTCTGGAGTGGTGGAAGAGCTTTCACAAAGCGAAGAGTCATCTGAGAGCAGCAGGTCTGTGAAGCATATCAAAGTAGGCTCCAGCGAAACAGCTTACACTTTCCAAATGGATGTTTCAAATGTGGGTGGAATATCTGCAGTGAAGAGCGGAGAACAGCACGTGGCAATGCTGGTGTCCAACAAGCAAGACCCCTCCTCTGGTCAGCCACAGGTCATCGCTGAAAGCGACCAGCTTGCAGAAAATGAAAACACAAGACGTGGCTACGTTCTCTCCAGTTTTTCCCAAGATCAAGGTGAAAAAGTGGTGGAACAGTCATATTTTGATAAAACTGTGCAGTTCCAAAGAACAGTCGACCAAAGGTCAGATACTTCTGAAGAGAAGAAAGTCGCTTTTGTCTACCTGGACCACGAGGAGGAAGAGGATGAGGATAATGATAATGATGGACAGTGGTTCTGAAAGGACTCTGTGATGAAGCCATTTGTTTATACGTATTTTTTATTGTCCTTTTTTTTAAAGAGAAAAAAAAGGGATGGGGAAACACTCAAGCTGTTTAGATTATTAATGGTGGACTGAGAAGTACTGAATTTAAGCTTCTATTCAGCACATTTTATTTTATCAGAAATTTTATTTTTGGGAGAGATCATGCCATTAATATGTTTTCCTCAGAGTTCTGTGTCTAATATTTTCAGATTTTTCCACCCATAGAAACAGGAATTTCCTGCTGAGGAATTCAGAGGATTCTATTTTTTTTTTTGTTTTATAGCACATTAGCTATTAAATATGTGCTTGAATAGGACTTTTCAAATTATTTTTTTCCTTAATACTGTATTGTACTTGGTTACTACAATATTACTATGCAATTTAATTTAAATGTCCAGCTACTAACCACAAATTTAACAATACGAGACTAATAAGAGTGGTAGTAGCTGATTTCCAGTTCCATTTCTGTGTACTTAAATGCAATACCTAATGAATACATTATAAGAGACAGTTATAAGAGCTATAAAATTAAATATGATCCTATAGGATCAAACTAAGCATAGGAACAATTGACAAAAGTGATATTATTTGTATAGCTTGAATGCAGTGCAAAAAAGAAAGAGATAACACTGAGGTAAGAATATCTCACAGTATTCCAAGTGAGAAATAGTGAATTTTATGGTTAGACAGTATAGTATATTTAATATCTCTAAAAAGAAATTTTAAAAGTAGACTGGATAGTGTTCCCACTGAGGTAAGGAGAACTCCTTAGAGAATCAGTGGCTGTGTACATGAGTAACCTCAACTTCCTTTGCAGTTTATGGGTTACCTGATACTAGGTATTGCTAAAGGTAAGTGTGAAGTGTCAGACATGATTACATAGTGCCTAATTTCCTGTCACAGTGAAATTAGCTGATAAGTGTCCTGTTAGAAGGAAACTTTTACAAATGACATTGATGACACTTACGATCATTGTGTGTCAGCTCATTCCCAGATAATCCTTTGTTTACAAACAAGATGTCCTTTTCAATCACTCCCCTTGCAAACCCAATCTGAGATCTGAATTTATTTTTTTCTTTTTTTTTTCCTCTGAATGTCTGAATGTAACATGTGCCTCAGGCCAAAGTTGCCTTCTACTTAAATCGTTTGCAGATAAGCTAATTTCACTTGGATTGCACATTGGTTGAATGAAGGACATAATTTAACTTTATAATTCAGTGACTTTACAAGTTCAGCTTGGAAGCCAGCACAGCACCACTGGCTGGACTGACGCAGGCAGTGCTGGCAGGAGCAAAAATAGCAGCCAAAATATTGTTACTGGGGTAAGAAACACCATACTGGACACGTATGGAAGTAACAAACAGAGATGAGAAGCTGCTATTTCTGCGCACACACACACACACACACACAAAACCACAAACACTCACTGTGTCCCAGCTCTGCAGAGCAGACACACACCTGGGTCCGGGTGGCTGAGCAGGGCCAGCCCGGCAGGTGCCGACTCCCAGTTTTTTTTCCTGTGGTTATGTAAGCCTAGTCTTGTGTGTGCTGATCCGTATTCGAATCCAGTTAGACTGTCTTAGTCTGGCATGACTAGTCACTTTGCAGATTCCTTACTATTCACAGAAGTAGATTTCTCAAATCTGGCTGCCGCTTTATACTATGAATGTAAATGCAAAGCTGAAGAGAAGCTCTGTGCTGACTGACACATCCTGCTGTTTCAGAGATGGGACAGTTTAATCCTTGTGTGCCTTAGTGACTAAGTTTGAAACTGTACAAAGCTATTAATGTTCCAAAGATTAACTCATGAGGTTTGTCTGCACTGCAAAATTTTCTCAATGTTTTCCTCATTTTGTATGAAATCATTTGTTGAAACTGCAAGTTCCATCAACAGCTGGAAAATGAACAGGAAACTGAGTTGTGTAGAAGCACTAAAGGCATGTAATCTAAGCTTATTTATACAATTCACTGTGTCATAGATGATATTTTTTTCAAAATTATTCCTATATGCTGAAAAAAGATCTTGTGCTTCCATTTATAAATAGGATGTTACTTACTGTAATATTTCTAATCTCATCCTATACTTTTGTTTCCTTAGTTGACTGTATGATTTGAAAGGTGGCAACATCTGTGTTTCATAATCATGAATAAGCCAGAATTTTCCAGCTAGATGCCTTACTGGAGGTAATCAGATTCTGTACTTCAAGTATTCAACAACTGCATAAAGGAAGAAGTCAGGTCTGTAGTAAGCAACAGAGGTAAAAATAATCAGTGTAAGTTTTCTTGAAATTTTATTCAAGACTTACTGTTCTCTGTAAAACAGAAAACAGATACAAGAATATCTGCAGAAAATGTATTCAGCAACCACCAAAAAGCTACTTATAACATCAAGCCGATGTATTGATACATTGTGGAACCTTTGACAGAGGTGCTCCTTAGGAACAATGATGCGAAAACTGTTCTGTTTATCTTCACCTGCTCAGAGGATTATAATATCAGGTGAAGGAATAAACCAGTGAGGAGCAAGTGATTAATAAAATGCAGGTGCCTTTAGCACTGAAGGATTTAAAAAAAAAAAAAAAAAATCAGTATTGTTTCTACTGAGGCAACAACAGCTCTTTAGAAATTCATTTGCATATCACTGTCTGATGCAGTAGGTTATGCCAAGATACATTTCTGTTTTGATTGTCTGGAGGAAAAATTTGTTCAGAGTACTTTATTTCTATTTAAGAACAGGATTTTAATCAATTATTGGGAAGCTGAGTTATTGTAGAGAACTGGAAATGTGTATTAGCATGATGTTAAACAGATTTTAATATTTTAGGCCCATGAATAAAGGCTGTGAAAATAATGTTGCCTCACATAAAAAGGGTTGAAGTTTTAAAAAGGTTTTAATATAAGCAGCCCATTTTCCACATAGTTCTCATTAACCTGAGATATTTTGACATAATGATAACTTTTGGGTAATTTTACCCTTTTTACCTTCAGACAACAGAGTGTATTTTGGTGGACAGTCCCATCCTGCAGGCCCAGTGACTGCATGTGCAGAACTGGGGCTGTAGGTACAGGAATTACTAATGAGAGCAAACATAACCTACTCCCTGGTGTACTAACTCACGCTAGGTGATCACTTTCTGCATAAGAATTCTATCCTGTGGCTGAGCAGGTTGGTGACACACCCTCAGTCAGCATGCACTTCTGAAGCTTGCTCATATCATTACGCTTTTCATTAAATAGAAATAAAACCTTTACTGCTGAGTTTGGATTAAACAAAATGCTTTTCAAATATCATTAGTATTTTGGGGATGGGGGGTAAGAACTATGTGTTTATATGCTGATATAGATCAGAAGTGGGGCACTTTTTTCAAATGTGTAAACCACTGGTCTAGGAAGCAAATAGAGCATAGAACATAAAGAAAGATGTGTGAGATAGCGAGAGCTCCGTGCTGGCTGATGTTTGTGAATAGCAGGTGTTTCAAAAGACGGTAAGAATGTTGGCCCTGGGTTTGTTGGTGTCAGCTGTGTGAAACTTTGCAGGCAGCTTGTGTTCTGGTCATTTGCAATGAAACTGCATTTTTTGTGGTGGTATAAGCTTTGTGATTTTACACTTTTTCACTCTTGAGTATTAAACAATGAAAATCAACGCGGATGTTTCTCTTTCTTCCTGTCTGATGTTTTTAAGGCTGCAGTGTCTAAGAAAAAGAACCTAATGTCTGTAAATACCTTGCTCTCAGGCCGAGTTACTTTTGGTTCAAAGAATGAATCTAATTTTTCATTCCAGCAAAGTTTTACCTCTTTCAGGCTGATAATAGAAATGATGGCAAAACATGGCATATTCCTCATTGCAACTGCGCACAGCACGTGTGGAGCGGCAGTGGTTCTGGAGTGCCACACGTAGTGGGAGAGGCAGAGTATAAAGCAACACAGAAGGTGGAATTCCCTGAGGTGTCAGTGTCATAGCTGTCCTTGGATCCTGGCATTTGGCCAAGGCAAGTCTCACTCTTTTCTAGCGAAGAAAACCATTTTACACACATTTAACCCTTTAATGGAAAAGAATGTATATACATACACATACATATATTTAAATGGTACCTCTCCATGTACTGTAAAGTTCATTTTTCTCTTTAACCGCACACTGGATTTGTAAAGAAAATATCACACCTTTAACACAGTTTTCTCTTAAAGAAATGGGTCAGAATGAGTTTATGTGAAATACTGGCACTCTTTGAAGAGCTCCTCCATTTTTAATACTGTGAGGAAAAAAAAGCACAGTTCTCCATTTCTTGCAAAACAGGGAATAAAGTATCTGAAGCTGCTGTCTAAATCACAGCATAATCTGAAGATGATAAGTGATCAGCAAAATAGTTTCCACTGAAAATGGCCTTGGTCAGAAAAAATATGTTTTCAGGCAACGCAGTATTTCTGTTAAAACTCCCCCTGGTGAAGATTTGATTTCTCTGAAACTTGAAGCATTTCTCTGAGCAGTGAGGAATGGGACTCAGAGTGGGCTGATGTTCAATGTACCAAGATTTCTTTTCAGTTTTCTGGTTTTGAGACACTTCTCGGTTGTGATAACTTTTTAAAGATGCATATTTTTATGGGAGTGTCTCAATATTAAATTCTAAAAAGGAGTGTTTAAAATTAAATGGAAATAAAAGGTATTTGTTCCTACTCCAAATTTAAATAGTTTTAAAGGTAAAACTCTCTTTCCTGATGTATCCCTGCAACCAACAAAATAACAAGCACCCTGATAATGAACAAAGAAAAGTTTTTCTTCAGCTAGGAAAAACTCTGTTTTTTGAAAGATGTTATATCCAGCTATTGGGTTATCACAAACCACTGGTATTGGTTTTGATTTGCATTTCCAAATCACAATGTGAAGTTGTTGCAGCAGGAATTTACTGCTGGAATCAAGCCTGCTCGTTAAACTACAGATTTATTTTTTCCGGTTAAGACATGCTGAACCCCAATACCAGGTAGAATTTGCTTCACGTTTTATAAATCTGATAGGAAAAAGCAATGCACTGCAACCAAAATGCCTCTGACACACTGAAATTTCTGTTTTCCTTTTGCTTGTATTTGTCATGATGATGTGATTTGGGTCAACAGTATAAGAAGGAGGCTCATGGTGGGTTGATGTTTCGGTGTATTGTATTTTATTTCATCTTTGTTTCATCACCCTTTTTGTGGCTTGCAAAACAGGCAGGGAGATTTGATTATTTGATCAAAACATATTTGATTATTATCAAATCAAGCTTGTTTGCCACTTTAGTTTTGCAGAGTGTGCCAAAAAAATAGCCAGCTATTTAATACAACTTTATATATAAAAAGGCAAGTTCTCTTCATAATTGGAAACTTCTGCTTTAGATTGGTTGAATTTTCTCTTAACGTTGGTTTTACTTAATGCCGTTGCTTCATCCTGTGAAAACACGGAGATGCTCTACAACCACCTCTGCCACTATTTGCTATTATCACTTAAGCAGAGGAATTAACCAAGAAAATCAGTGATGGCAATGGTGGCACATAATCAAATCTCTTCAGGCAATGGCTGCTAAATCGGTGACACATTTGACATTTAGTGGAGGAAAAAGCCTGAGGAGTGAGTGAGCAATCTGAGCTGCTGCCCGGGGAACTTTCCAACAGTTTGACTCATCTGTCTTTTCCATCAGGCATTTGTGTGACTCCTGTGCCTAAATAGCTCTGAGAAGTGCAAAGGAATAGAGATTCTAACAGGATGCAAGAAGATGCTCAGCCAGGAAGGGATCCAATTAAAACCTCGCTCTGAATATGTCACCAGTTTCTTGAGTTGCTGTCAGGCCTTTTTTTTTTGTTTTGGGTGCCAAATGAGATTTGGCAGTGAAGGTAACACAATGTACAGTTCTATGATCCAGATTTCTTAGGCTCTCATTGGAGTAAACTGATAGAGAAAATCCAAATGCATCTATTGTCCACTAGTCTATACAGATGTAATGAAAATAGTGTTACTTTTGAGTAATACAGCTAACCCTGTAATTGTAAAGTAATGCCTTGACATCAGTCTTTGCTAAACATCTGTGTTTCTTTGAAAAGGGGAAGGGTTAAAGCTTGGAATTCCTATAATCTGAGAACTACCAACATTATAAAGATGCTCTAATGCTAGGTAAGCTGCACCTTTGCAGAATTTATTTATTCCATAAGATCCCATCTCATTGCATGGTAAATAATTTGGTAGATTGGACAGCTGGCAATCTATTCTGCCCTTGTGTCAGAGAGTAATGATATATATAATGTACAGAATTAGCAGGTATTTTTTTCTGTATTACGGGTATTAAATAATTTTTCTGGGGCCTTAATAGAAATAATTCTAACATTATACAGATTTTTAGACAATTTGTATACTGGGAGGGGAAAAAGAAAAACTTGAGAAGGAGGGGTTAGGAAGACTTTGCCAACATTTTTGTGCCCCACTCTCCAAACTGAGCCCTGGGGACCCACTGCAGTGTTTCAGAGCAGGTTATTTGAGCTGGGCACTGACCGAAGCTGCTCTCTGCTACAGCCCCAGCGTGAGCTTCCAGTTTGCTTTTTACATTGAAGAGCCAGAGCGTTTGGCGTGCTCACACCTACATCTGGAAAAACTTCTATTGAAATGGTTTCCAAAGAGCTCTGCTGGAAGCTACCCCAGCAGCTGCTGGTACAAAGCAGAATGGGCTGTTACAGCAGCCACAAAAGCAGCCCATGCTGAGAGACCAGCCTCGCTTTTTGAGTCCTGAATTGGGCAACTTTTGGGGCGTGGACTCAGCTTTGCAAGTTCTGTGTCTTTGTTAGATGTTGCTGCTCAGCATCAGATGAGTAATTGTACAATCCTCATTGAAAAATCTTTCTCTAAAAATCGGTCAGTTTAATAAATCTTTTCCAGTTAGACCAGTAAGAGCCCATTATTGCGTAGAATAGTAGAATGTTCCTGTGGAAGGAAAAGATCAGCTGCTGAGCAATGTAATGGGGAAAAAAATCAAATTATTACATTGTTCTGTATTCTTTTAAGAAATGAAGTGAGCCATAACCTCTCTTAGACTGCTATAGATGCTTCTGTTTTGAGGATGAACACCTCACTTGCATAAAATCCATCAAGCTACTTTAATTTCTAGTATTTGTTACAAGTGCTTGCTGCTTTGCATACTGAATTTACCAAAGAGGGAGGACTAGCAGGATAACTGCTTTGTTAAAGAAAGAAAATAACCAAACTGTGAAACCTTATGTTAATTCCTTAAAGGGAAATGTATCACCACCCAGTTTTTCTTTAATAACTAACTGTCTGTCTTGCACCATGGTTCAGCTAAGATTAAATAGCATGGCAATAAGTTAAACTTGTGTTATAAAATCTAAATTGGAGATCTGCTGTTTATTCTTTGTGACACCAAATATGGCTTTGCTTACTTGTAGCTGAAAATAGATTAACCTCATCTGAAGCATAGGAATTCACTTTAAGTGTACGTTAATACAAGAGAGAAAAAAAAAATGGCAGTAAAACTGTGCTAGCACTCCTGAGTGGATCTAGTTCTCTGTCAGGACAAAGCCATAAGATATTTTAATAAATGTATTCACTTCCTTTATTCTAGAAATTTAGGAAGGACCTGCTCATTACTAAAATCAGTCCACTGAGTTGCTAAGTCAAAGTACAATTGTTACATGTAAAGCAGTTGCTGGCAGTCCAATCAATATATTGATGACTTAATGATTCCTCTTACCCTGACACAAAGACCCTTCTGCCTGGGGAGAAGGCAGAGCACATTTTTGAGCAACTGTTTTAATAGGGTGTGACTAGTAAAGAATGGTTCATACTTGGGCCCTGGTCTCATGTCATTGAAATAAATAGCTGGGACATTAATTTCATGCAGGAGATGATCAAGTATATCACCAAGAAACCCAGCAACCGCCTTTTAGGACTTGAATAAGATTGCAAAGATTAATTTTGGAAAGCAAGCAGAGGCATCTCCCCTTCTTTTGTGTTGAACCAGAGCAAATGTTTTGTGATACCAGAAATAAAACACCTTCTGCTGGCAAGAGGAAAGAACCTCCCATTATCAGTGCTGTGAGCCACCAGCCAAATTCATAGAACCCAGAACCATAGAATGTGCTGAGTTGGAAGGGGAATTCCCAGGAGTGTGGGAGACTCTGGCAGATGGACCCTGTCACTTGAGGAGATTGCTCGCAGTTGTCTGCCAACAGGTCTCCTGTATCAAGGACAACAGAAGGGGACAAATGCAGCTCCTTCAGGTTCTGCAGGTCAGTCATGAGGGTCAGAATCAGCCTGCAGTGACACAGGGAATGGTTCTTTTCCTGTTCAAGCCATGGAGCTGGCTGGGAGTCCTGGATCCGAGTAGATGGACACCTTCCCTGCTGTCCCAGTCCTGTGCCCTGATGCTGTGACTGGTGCCTGCTGGTGACCACCATGCCCTGACTCACAGCAGTGTCCCTGTGGGAGAGAAGCAGCTCCCACCACGGCAGAGCCTTCCCCAGTGCTGATGGAATAGGAAATAAGTTACACACAGGTTAGTATCAGATGGCAGAGCTGAAAAGCGTAACTTTTTCCATGAGTTATGGCCTGCAGATGCCAGCATTGGATCCTCCAGCAGAGTCAGCAGCAGCTACAAATATGGGATTTATCTTCACTGCTTGCTTTTGCATTTCACCGGTTCTGTGGATGACTCGGATGAGCCAAGTTCCTGTTGCTGAGATGAAGAACCCTGGCTCATTACAGAGTCAGCCACAGTAAGATGTGCCAGGGTATAAAATGCCTATCTGAAAAGCATCTTTATAGCACTGCCAGCTCTTCAGCTAATGGTTGTACCTGCTTGGGTTTCATGTGTGCTCTATTTGTGTGCCGTTTCAGCCACTCCCTCACTCCCAGGCGCCCCTCTGTCTTGGCTACTTCTGGGCTGAGATCCCTGTATGGAGCCGGTCTAATTCCCTTCTTTCAGCAGCACAGTTGCTTTTTGTCAGAGAAACAGTGACCAAAAACACTTAAGAACTGCTAGTCAGAGAAGAGAGGAAAAAATGCCAACTCTTACTTGAGCTATTTCGTTTCAATTTTTGTTGTGAAAGAAGATGAAAATAAATCCTACTTATTACAAAATACAAGTCTTCCCTGCATATGGCCTAATCTTAAATGATCTAAGTTAAGGCAGGACATGAGTACCTAAACCAGATGTGCAGGGCAACACCAGGACTTGCCACCTCCATTTCTTCAGTTTAACACAGAGAAGCCATTGGAAAAAAAAAAAAACCCACAAACCAAACCAACAAAAAAACCCAAAAAAAAACAGAAAAAAACCCAAAAAACCACATTCCCCCCCGGCAAGAGTTTGCCTTCTGGGATTTAACTTAGATAGGTAATCTTTCCTGTGTTTCTGCCAACTTGCTTTTGAGAACTGCCTCATCCAAAGCTGGCTGAATAGAGTGAAGAGCTTGCCATTGTCTTCTGAGGTCCACTTTGGGACTGTCATCATTGCCCTTAAATGTAATCCAAATGTATTCCCCAGAGCTGTTGTCTTTAAATTTTCTGTGCTAGTATTTGCAAAATACAGAACGTGGAAAAATGCAGCTGAGGTCTCTATTAGTAATCGTAAGAGAAGCAAACTGGGGCTGACAAAGCAAATGTCTAACTGTGAAACATTCTGCTGTGGAAGGGCTCTCTCCTTAAATGTGAGGAAAAAGGACAAATCATTGCCACGGTTTTTCCTTTTCTCTGTATTTTCTTTCTTGCTGTTCATGGTAAGCTGAGTAGAAACAGTGTTCTGTGGAAAAACGAGAGCAAAAAATAGTATATAGATAGTTCAATTCTTGAATTATATACAAAAGCATCCATTACTAATTAACTAAATATCAGGTGGGATATCTTTCATGCTAAAAGACACTTTTTTCTCAAATGCATTTTTAAACAAACCTGTAGTAAAAAAAAAAATCTAATTCCAATAATCTTGTTTCTAATTTTAATTTGGATTGTTTGAATTTTATTTGAATTTAATTGAATTGTAAATTTATACCTGAATTGTTAATTCAAATGTTGTTTACAAGGAGCTTTGATAGGAATCTGAATGAAACATAGTGTAGCTCTTCATAACATAAATAAAAAAATAAAGCAATGTGCTCTTCTTCAGTAAAAGTGGTATAAATTATCTATGGCAAAGGAAAAGAAAGTTCAGAAGTTTAGCTTTTATTAATAAATCTATAAATAAACAGGATGAGGAAGTTTAAAAAATTATTTATGAACTTCTGAATATTTAATGATTTCGTTAGATCAAGGTGATAATGCAGAATTCTTTATTTCGAATAGAACATTTTCGTCATGCTGCTTTAAAATGACCTCAGGATGAAAAAACATGGAGTAACTGATTTCCTTCTGTTCAGTGAAAGAATCAAAGAAATTTCCTATATAAATTCTTTGGGATTTTACTCAGCAATTGCCCATAAAACACATGTTTCAGAGTTTTTCCTTTCTGCTGTGTGCTGTCCCTGTGCCCTCAAAATTGTGGCTATTTTATGTTTTCGCTGGAATGTTAAATGCTTTATTTACCTTTCAGCACCTTTCAGACAAGCTTTTCCCTTCCTTCCAGGAGAGCTTAAGGGCAGCAGATAATTAACAACTGATCTTTGAAAGAGGTGTTTGTAAATTCTGTGCTTCGTTTCCTGAAACACAAAATTAAATTGTCCATCTACCTCTGATATCCTGTTTTTCTAAGTGAAAATGAAGGTGAGAAGCATTTAACTTGGCCCTGTTCAAATGCAAGTCATAGAATGGTTACTGCTTTCTGTGTTTGTGTTACTGAGGAGCATTAAATTCCGATCTTGACTCGTAAGTCACCCAAGATACAGAGTCTTGTTTAGAGAATTAGCTCACCTTGCAAAGCCTTGGCATTTGGGCCAGCCTGTAACTGGTACCTCAGGGGCAGCTATTTTAGTCCTTCCTATAATCACTGCTCCCTACCTGGTGAAGTCAAGGAGCTCTTTCCCTCACTTTAGGGAGGCGCTGTGCAGGTGGAAGGAACTCCTGCAGCTCCTTAGAGTTCTCTGGGTTCTGTGCGTGGCAGTTCAGCTCCGTAGGAAGGGGTCAGTCGCTATTCCAACACGCTGTGACATTTGGACATACACATGCATACATCAGGAGCGCCTTTCTCATTTGTTGTACTCAAGCACAAGCTATTTTAGGCTGACATTTTCCAACCAGGCCTGAGGGAGTTAGATGGCTGAATTAAATCCAGTTTGACTGATTTGGACATTGAACATCTCTGAACCGAAATCCTGCTGACAGACAGTGGGGGTGTGCTAAAACAACATTCTTATCTCTTCAGAAATGCAGAAAATGTACATCTACTTCTAATTTTTTCAACAAAATGGCCAAATAATTGAATTATTAGTGCAAATACAGGACTTGAAGCCTGGGATAATGGTTTTTTATGTGCAGGATGTTCATACACTGAAAGTGAAGCTGCCATAGAATTAAACCACTCAGCTGTTTTAATTTGGAGATGATATAAGCACTTTCTATGAAAACACTATACTCTTGTCAATTTAAATATGTGTATTTTATTGAGTGATATGCAAGTAACTCATTGCAGCTGTTTCTCTCATGAAAAAGAATCTTTTTAGATCGTCATATCAAAAACTGTAATATCCTAATTTATATAACAGCTTTTAAGGAAAGTGCTTATGTGTTTAACATCGCATAAGGGATGATATAAATCGGGAAAGTCTGCAGCAAATAGAACTGAATCCAAAACGCCTCTGCCTATGGGCCATATCTATGGAAATTGAACCTTGTGCTGACCTGGGACAACGGCAACCTGGGGAAGAGCAGCAGAGTTAGAGAACTGTCGCTGCCTGGTGCAGACTCTGTGCAAATGCTCTTTAAAGAACAGTCTGGAAGTGACTCAAGCATTGAAAAGCAAAGAGGGAAACAATTCCTAACAAGGCTGCCTGTGTGCAGCCCTGCTGCTGGTATCACCCTCAGAAGGTTTACACTGAAGTGCTCTTTGCCTCACAAGCTCTACTTCAGATGAATATCATTTATGGGAAGAGCTGTAAACAAAAGGGAAATGTCTTGAATGCTTTTCAGTGCTGGGGAGAAGTGTTATTATAGAAGTCTGACACCAGCTGCCACTGGCCACCCTGGTAAGGCCAGTCTGCCTCAAGTTATCATTTTGTCACCCAGGACAGAAGAAAATAACTGCAAGACTGTAATCCATAGACTTCCCCTCTCCAAACCGATTGCACAGAGTTAAAATGAAAAAAAAAACAACCAAAATTTGTCTGACATGGCTGTTTCTGCAGGCATCTAAACCATGAGCAGTATGAGCAGTTACCCAATAAAGCCTGTAAAACTTGGAACTGGGAGAAAATGTCCTGATATTCTGAAGGCTTTGGGAAGATGATTGTTTGTTGTCTGGGTGTTTTTGGAGTGTTAGGAAGTCTATTAAAATAGTCATAACACGAGAACTGTGATTAATGACCTCAGAATGGATATCTGTGCCCTTCTTTGAGATGAACTGAAATTGAGAGTGGATGAAATTGCCAGCATACTCTACCTTAATGTGCTCTATCAATTTGTCTTCAGGGCAATTCAGTTACAATTTCTAAAGCCCTGGTTGTTCTGAGAGCTGGTTTACCTGTGTGATCCCCTCTCATCAGCAATGTTACAAAAGTCAGGACATTTCTTTAATGTCATCTACAACTGACTGACTGTTGGAAGTGACAATAAAAGTCTTTGGAAGAGTTCTCACCTCTGGGAATGATATTCCAAAATGTTCTTAATTTTTTCATGCTCTTTCTTCTATCAGCCCAAGAACAGAAGGATGATCTGTTTGCAAGAACTTTCCTGGCTGCAAGAAGAGCAGTGGCTTTTCATACCCTTTTAAGGAAGTTCTCCCTGTAGTCTCCAAGATGTGTAAATAGCTCCAGGAAATTAAAGCACTTGAGATTTTTAAGTGGCCAATTTACATGTACAGTTGCAATTTGCTGAGAAAAGAGCTGCCTAATAATCTGTAGCTGGAATTTATATGGTTTTGCAGTCATCAAGTCTTGTTAACCTTATCAGTGGCACTGGTGAATTTGGCTTTGGATTGTTTACCATTGTGCAGTGTTTATCCCTGTCATCCCACTGGAGATTCAGGGGAGCTGTACAGACCAGCAGTGATCCAGTTTGAATCCAGAGCTGCAAACTTGCTGGAATGCAACAGAAGTTGAAGGATTATGGTGCTACCTAATGAAGGGACTGCCACAATTAAAGAAAAATACCTTGCAGGAAAGCTCTAGTCTGTGATGGAAGATTAGGTGTGAAAAAAGAGGAAAAAGATATTATACTATTCCCCATGAGCTTCGGGCTTAATCAGGCCTGCAGTATCCTGACAAAATCAAAGCTCTTTTCCTTGCCGCAGTACTCAGCAAAAATGGAGAATTTTTTGTTTGGAAGTTGTTGCTGTGTTTCTTCTGAATTTTTTGAAGCAAGAAAGCAAAGCTAATAATCTAACTGCTAAGTCAAAATAAAGAGGCAAACACAGAGAAGCACAAGGGAAATCAAATGGTTTATTGGCTTAAATACTGATAGTATTCATGTAAACTTAGATATGACAGTAGGTTTGCTTTTCTGATTAGTACGTATTTCTATTTCTGTAATTTCACTAGACTTTATATCTAAGCCTTTTGAAGATAACTTATCTCTTCATTGAGCGATGGGAAAGAAGAAAAGTCCAAGGGATCTCAAAACAGTGGGGAACATTGCTAAGTGTCAGGAACGAAATGAGAAGTTTGCTTATGTCTATCACTTGGGTTGGGAAAGTCAAATACTCCTGGAAAGGGATTTTATTTCCCTTCCATTTATTTTCCTTTTATAAACGAGCCATCCACAAGTCTTTCGTGCCCTTCCTGTCTCTGGTCACTTGAAATAGCCTTTTTAAATATGCATGAAACAACTTTGCTAGCAGTGCTTTTATACACCAATGAAATACTGAACATAAATTATTGTGTGGAAATGTTATTTTCTCCCCACGCATCGCATTTAACTGCTCTGCTTGCCCTGGCTACCTGGTGCAGGTAGAGAGGTTAAAGAACATGGGCCTACCTTCATCTTTGTGCGACCTTTTGTCTGCAGCAAACGTATTACAAATATTTTAAAATCATTTACATAGTTCTGCAAGATTCCTATTTTACCTTGGTTCTTCCTTGATACCAGTTCCTAAAAACAAGCTTAGTTTCTGCCTTGCTCTAACATTCATTGGTGTTTGCTTTCATTGAACTTCCCAAAATGAGAGTCTGTACAACCCCTTGGACATTTCACGTTATTGCACTTAGAGATACAATGCGGAATCCAATAATATGAACAAATTGCAGAATTCACACTGAGCTGAATTTCAGCTTTACTGAGTAATGTCTGTTTTTCAAAAAAGATCCTCCTCTATTTAAGCTTTGTATATATAAAAGCATAGGGAAATACTGTGAGCTTTTGAGATGTGTTGCAATGTTCTTGCAATATTTGCATATTGCTGAGTTCTGTGCCACAGGTAGAGTTTGAGGAGGAAAGATAAAACTGAAAAATCCAAACAAATAGGACAACATGCTGTAACTAACAGCACCTTACAACAAATACTCATTTTGTCTTAATATCATGACATAACTTCTGTCCCTACTGAACAAGGAAAGTCCCCTTTGCATAGTTCACCTTCTGTGGGTTTTGGACTCTTTTCCTATCACATATTGAACAAACTCAAAGACTTCATGACAGCAGAGGTCAGAACACTGGAGTCTTCTAAGCACTTATGTTGTGATGCTTTTATCTACTTAACTTTGCTGTTACCTTTCCATGCTGTTGTTGTGCATTGATCCTTGACTTTATCTTTCAGCCAGGAAAGGTATCTTTGGTAGTTGTTTCATGTGGTCTCAGTACAGTCCTTTCCTTAAGGAACCAAAGGAAAAGGACGCAAACAAAGGATTTGCCATTCACCCTGAATTGCTTTGGAAGTCATGCATGTGTGGTGAAGAGGCGAGCGAGGAAACACCTGCAAATGGAAGTAGGAAAAGTTTCTTTGCTTCACTGCCGTGGTTTTCTCTGCCACAGTTTTCTCATGGCCAAAGTCATCGAGAGCTGAGCCCTCTTAGCAAAATAGAAATGCCCTGTCATCAACCTCTACAAACTTGACATATGCTGTTAAAGGCTGGCGTACTGTACCACATAAATCTTCCAGGGAAGTGGGCTTCTCCATTTCCTAATATCAATTTCCTCTCTTTCTCCACTTATTTAGGGGCATATTAAGACTATTTAGACTGATTTTTCCTAAATATAGAGGCCAAATCATGGTGCTTTTATCCATGTGGTTTTCCAAATCCAGACTGATCCATTTGTCAGGAGTGACATTAGAGATTAGCCACTTGTAAGGACAGGATATACACAGAGAATGCCCATTTTTCAAAAATATAAACCACACCAACAGTCCTGGTATAAATTTCTCCTTTGGTTTTAGATGTCTTTCAAACATCTAAATAAAATTTAATGATTTCCTGATAGCAGTGTGCTAAGGATGTCTATCCACAGACCTGTCCAATATGGGACCAGAGTGCAGCACTGGAATGCTGACAGGGATGGCTCCAGCAGGCAGGTTTTTAAAGTGTTTCGTATGGGGTTGGCTGGCTGGCTTCTATTTCATGAAAGCAACACACAAGAATTTAAGGATTGTAATGAAGCTGTAGCTGTGTTGGTGGGGCTATCTTCAATTTGCAGCAATATGAATCTCTGGGTTCCTGCTATGAAGGCGCCATTGTGCACTAGAGGAGAGCTGTTCTGAGTATATAATGCGTATTTAAGAAGCTGGAACTCACTGACCATGACTTCATTGCTAAAAGCACTAAAAGGGTTTAAGAGACTTAATTACTTCACTGGCCCAGAATTATGGGGTATTAATCTCTGGAAGAGTATACAAGGCACATGGCTCTTTTTCGTATGCCTTTGGTCAAAAAAGAGAAATAGTTTCAGTGAAGTAGTTTTAGTAGAAATTACTCTGAGTCTCCATTTTTGCTTGTGAATGAAGGCTGAATTATCTCCTTTTGTCAGACAGAAGATGTTACCCTGCCACAGACATATGGCCTGGAATAGCTCCCTGGGAGCAGAGCTGGTGCCAGACACACAGGCATATTGTCCGAAACACTCCTTACACCAAGGAAAGGGGGAGCTGGGAACCAGTATTGTGCCATGACTTTGTAATGGGGAAGGATCTTTATCAGCGTTGTGTTGCAAATGTGACAAAGCCAGGAAGGAGGCGTGGACTCAGAAAAAAGTACCCACATTTAGCAGTTGATGCTGCAAGACCTTGACCACTACCTAAGGGCTCCCCAACCAAGTGTGCCTTGACTTCAGCTACCTGACTTAGACCTGTAAGTACAAAGTGTTCAAGAATTCACATGAGAGATTTCTGAGAGGAAACACAGAGCATTAACAAGATAGAAAGATCTTCGGCTTTTCTGGTTTGCTCTTGAAAACTAAAAATTCTGCATTTGACAGAAAGCAGCTCATTGAGTGTCTCCCCAACACGTGGAACATCCCGGCATATATTTAAGCTATTCCTAGAGTGTTCAATAAAAAGAAAGGTCAGATCCCAGCTGTAACCAGATGGCTGGTTGACATGAAAAAGAGAAACCCTGCAAGCTCTCTGAAAGCAAATCTCCCACTGGTCTCAAGAACAGAAGATTTCTATATCTGACTTCACTCAAACAGGTTCCACAATATGCCTGCATAAATCAAAGAGCTGTGTATACACCATGCTGCCCCCCTTCACTATTTATATTCCCTTGGAATGAAAAATAGCTCACCACCTGCCTCATTTCTATCATAATGTAACAGGTCACAGAGTTAACACCCTTCTGATATGAATGGCGGAATAAAATTACAAAACCGGTCACCTTACACAACCAAGACATTTGGCACCTCACTTGAAACTTTTCCATAAGAAATACAAACATCTCATAAATATATAAAAATGTTATTTCGAGTGTCTGTATTGTCACTAAAATACTTTCACTTCAAGCCTATATATGCTAAAATTATGAAACTGTGTGGGTGAGAGTATAGGGATTTAATATTTTATCAAAGTTTTAAAGTAAATTTATGGGAACAGTGGAGCTGTGCTGATGATATGCCTCTCTACAAGATATGACTTTGTTTCAACACCAGATCATGGGACTTCTCAGAAAAATAAATGACCAAGAGGAGAAAGAAAATGACGGTAGGCAGCAATAGGCATAAAGAATTGGAATAGGTTTGGTATCTGGAAGTATAAATAACTTCAGAATAATTAATGATTAACGTTAAAACTCTTGATTCCAGTTGAATGAATAACATCTTTTGGCGAAATTAGATCCAACGAATCATTACACTCAGGAATCTTTTGACAATTATTGTGAGCTCAAGAGGTCTGTCAGCTGGACTGAAGGGAAATGCAGTGAAGATGAAAAGAAAGCAAACCTTGGGGCAGGCAGAAGGATGGAGAAATAACCACCACAGAGCTTCAGTGGCAGCCGAGGGCGGTAGTAAAAAATAATATTATTGAGGACACATAAAAATAGACCAAAGAACATTTTGTGCTATTTGCTGCCTGAAATTAATAAGTGTCCATGTGCTGTCTAAATTTGCTATTTAAGTTTTACTAATTTACCGATTTGAAGCAAATCAAAACTGGAGATAATATTCTAAGTGACTTTAATTGAACCAAAGCAGTCAAGTTTAGAGTTTCATCAAGTGAATTCCAAATAAAAAAAAATGTTATTCATTAATGCATTTGTGACATACAGCAATGTTGGTAAGTTGAAAAATACTTGGTTACTTGAAATTAATTTGAAAGCCATTATTATCTTGTCAACAAGAAGTACCACAAAATACCTCCACGTGCTACATGCCCCTTTCGCATCTTTAAAGGACTCACAAGTGAAAAGCCGTGGAGAGCTGCCTGGTTTGTTACCTTTGCAGTGATGCCATATGGAGATTTCCCCACGGAGCAGAGGCAGAAATGTTGATTCTGCCTATTGTTATATTTGCTTAACACATTAACAGAGGAATTTGGTTTCTGGGGCAGTCAGTGAGGCATTGTTCTTCTTCCAATTGAGATTAATTAGATCAGTGGGAATTTATAATGAGCAGAAGCTGCATGATCAGGGACAAAATCCACTGCTTGCTTATTTTGTATTAGGGTTGTTCCATTCAAAATGCAGCTTGTCCAAATGACCAGTGCTTTCCATTACTTCGTAGGAAATCTATTACACAACATAATCAACGTGATTACCAGGAAATTTCCCTGAAAAATTAGTTCAGCCCAAATTAGCAATAAACTGTTCTGAAAGCTTCCATTTTGACAAAATCAGTGATGCTGATTTGAATCGTACCAGGCAGCGCAAATAACTTCCTTTGAAATTAGGTTTTTCATTAGCATTATTGTGCCATTGAAAAAGTCGTCAGTTCGAGTTTAACAAATACAATAATGAATAAACTGAAAATAAAAAGACTTGAGCCAAAGGTGGACGATGTCTAAATGTTAAATACTGGCATGCTGGCACTCGGCATGCAGGAGCTCCATCTGCCTTCCCACTTTTGTACTGCTGCAGAAGCCAGAGTTAAAAGTAAAACATTTATGGAATCAAAGTTAGCAGTACTGTGATGAGTCACTGTAACTTTATTCCACTCAAATAAGAGAGCTTTGTCCCTAAACTAAAATTACTAACTGGAAGTTACAAAAGACTTCCTAAGAAGAATAAGGACTTTCTAGAGAATGGATTCTTTCTCCATTAGTAAAAACTGAACATTTTAGAGAGTTTCTTTCTTTCTGGTACAAGAGACAAATCAATGAACGATGCAAAATAAACCTCCCATGGAAAGAATAGAGCCAAAATTCTTGAAATTTATACCGATTCTTGTATCATTATGTATACAAAATCTGGATTGACTGAAAAAAATCTTATGTAAGACAGTGTAAAGTGAAAACGAAGGTAAGAAGAATTAAGATTTGAAATTCTACAAGGAAGGATGCAAAGTGGAAATGTTCTGTGTGCTTCCTTAAATCTCAGTTTGCAGAACTTGATTATGACACAAGGCTCTTATTAGAAGAGAAATGGAAGTTATTAATCCTCAGATGAGGGAAAAAGCCACCTTCAGTGCCCATAAGAGCAGCAAAATGAAATTGCACATTCATCTGCATAAGAACTTTCAAAATTCCAGGCAACGTTCATTTTCTGGGGATAAGCAGAAGACAGTAGGGCAGCACAAACCATTGAGCCCCTGTGCTGGAATCCTGCCATGTAAAGGAGAGCTCTGCCATTCTCCTAGACCACTCCAAATGCCCCAGGCATGCGCTAAGCAGGTTCTTCTCCAGTCTGAGCATGGAAAAGTTGTTCACTGGCTGAGACATAGCAGATGTACCAGGCAGTTACTACTGCTTTACACACTTGTGCTAACACTGGTTCACGTCAGAACCTAAAGGAAGCTGGAACTGTATCTGCTGATCACTGGATTGAGCTGTTGATTCCTTGTGCCTAGAAGATTCCTCCAGCCCTCAGGACCTCTCTGTAGCAAGCGTAACTGCATGAGCTCAGCGTTTACTGATGGATTTTTGCCTCACCATAATGCTCAGAACACAGTGATGTGCAAGAAAGCCCATTTTGTACTGCTAATTAACACACTGAAGAGCAGAGAATAGAAACACTTACTAATTATCCAACCTTAAAGGAAAAACACTCTCTTGCTGTCATGCATCAATCACACTGAATTTTCCTGCTCCTGAAAACTGACCTTTAATTGCTCAGTGGGTATTTTTATCATATTCCAAACTTACAAAGTCTAATTGAATGCACATGATTCAATGTAAGCAGTATCCACAGCACGGAGTGGAAAAGAGTTGTGCAGGATTATTAGGGAGGTGGAACCAGTGTTCAGGACTCAAAATCAAAAGTTCAGTAAGATACTTTGGATCTCATAGATCTGTGACATTGGGAGCTAGGAAATTTGTCACCAAAACCTCAATAAAAATTCTTCATGTTTCTCTTGGCAAAACAATAGAAAATGTTTGCATAAAGCTTTTCTATGCAAAGGTAATTCCAATTGCATCTTACCAAAGTTGTCAGTCTCAATTAGTTACCTTGTGTAATAAATCTGGTAAAGCATCATCTCTTCACACTATCTTCATCTGACTTGTGTGATTTTGGCACACACAAGGCATCATCACTGAAGCTGTGCCCGTTTGCTCCAGTGACTGGATTTGTTCCAGTAAACCACCAGATGATGGGGATCTTCAAGTTGCTGACAACTGCAAAGGACTTGAATAGATCTACTTCTTCAAAGCTGTATTTCAAAATCATTTTATTCATTTCTTTATGTAGGCCCAGATAAGACCAGCCATTCTTCTCAGCAAGATGGAAATGTCAAGCCCCCCTGTGCTCTCAGAAGCAAAAAACTAAGGATTAAATTAGGGTAAAGAAACAGTAAAATTTACATAGCAGGGAGATCACACAAGTCTGACTTGTTAGATGGGAATGACTTGGCAACCATGAGGCAAATGCTCTCCTGGATGGAAGATCAGATTCCAATATCCCTGCTCTGCTCATCATTTTTAGCCTTGTGACTACATGAGCAAGACTGGACACCTGTGCTGTGCAGGATCAGAGCTTCAGGGATCAGCTTTCGGATCTGAGAGAGCAGTGCTTTTCAGAGATCACCATGGCACTGGTCAAGGGGAAAAAGACAGAGAATGAATGAGTGTGATGATTCAGGCTACACAAAACAATAGAGAGAATCCTGAGTGACCTTGCAGGGGAAAAGACACAAGAAAAAGTGATGTGTGTCGGTGTGAGCAGAAAAGAATAGACAAAATTTGCTCTCAAAAATATCAGAGTGCAGTAATCTTATCTCCTACCTGTTACTCTCTCAAAAAATATCCAACCAAAAAACCCCAAACCGTTACAACATATGTGTAAACAAACACATTAAAAATCCTGGCTCTGTTAAGAGCAGGTTTTCCAGGAAAAAAGCTTCATCTTTTCAGCTCTGCTTCAGTAGAAGAGGACAGAAGCACAGTTTCTGTCCTGATCAATGACTCAGTATCCTGGAGAGGTACATTTGGTTTAATACACTGAATTCTCTCTGAGGAATGTGTTGCTAACTCTCATCATATTCAGCTTCTACTTTGGTCTGAAAAATTCTTAACTTTTAATTTCTCAGATATCTATAGTGCAAGACCAAAGTCACATTAAGAAGTGTGATGTATTTGCTGTTTTTAAAACCATGGTGGTCTACAAGCAGACCACTCCCTGGAATTTAACATCAGCTGAAAAAAACCAGACAAGTCCTATCAACCTCAGTAAGAAATAATGTATGTAGTATGATATGATAAATATGGATGATGTTGAATTTTGAAGGGTAAATTATTTCAACAAAACCCAATCTATTTCTTTCTGAAAAAAAACAACTCCAAAAAGACTGCAACTGGAAAGTAAGATGGAACAAGTGTAGTTGTCACAATCAATTATTGTCTTTCAAGTGCAAGAAAATGACAAATGAGCCATTAAGGGCTGCTATTCTTTATTTAGAACTGAAAAAGAGAGAAATTAATCTGCAAGGGAAAAAATATTAAGCTTTTCTGTATGTTGATTTATTTCAAGTGAAAGTTAAGTGAATATATAGAAGAAATGTCTTCTGCAAGGTGTTCATCTTGGTAACCCTTCAGACCTGCTGTGTGAATCTTGTAAGGCCCAATTTATGTTACTCGGTCTGTGGAAACTAGAAAGGATTTCTGTGGCTGGGATTCGTTTATAGCCAGATGTAGAGCTAATCTTCAGCAAAAAACCCAACTTTTTAATACCTGGTGATGTTAAGTACCCTGAGTATGAAAGAATTTGCTGTCAGCAGAGAACTGACACAACACAAACAAGCCTTTATGTGTCATCCTAGTGTGTGTGAATATACATAAAATCAAAACGTTTCCACAGGAAAACTATCATGGGTAAAAATGGTCCTGACGGTCAGGTTGTGGGTGCAGACAGGATCGCCTGAGGTCTCCATTCTGCTGTTAACACAGCAATAAAAGGCAGCGGCAGCTGCACCAGAGCCGAGAGGGTGGTCCCTGACCACAACTTTCATAAACAAACGATGTTCTCCTTTATCAGCGATTTAGCACGGATGACTTGTTAGCAGCAGGGGCTGTGTAAACACACGGGGAGGCAAGTGAAGCCTACACATTCGCTCATGGAGCCGCACTGGGAGTGACCGGGACACCAGGAACTCCCACACCCGGCACACACCCCAAGCACCTGAACACAGGGAACGCCCGCTGCCCCTCAGCCCACAGCGATGGGCGGGCGAGGCGCTGAGGGAAGGCGCGCTCCCATTGGCTGGTGGAGGGAGGCGGGAGAGGCGGAGCCTTGTGATTGGCTGCCGCCCGCGGCGGGGCGGGGCGCTGTCTCGCGAGAGCCGCGCGGCGGCCGCGGTCTCGCGCGGCCCGNTCCGCTCGCCGGACCGCGCGGGCACGGCACGTCTTCGTGAGGGGGTGCGCGCCATGTCCAGGCCCCCCCTACCCCGTTTCCCC
>VZRN01003881.1:1126926-1198327 GCA_013397935.1 Dasyornis broadbenti
CCCCCCTTGTCTTCTCCTTCCTTCTTCTCTTCCCCGTGTCCCCCTTGCCGCGTGTCCCTCTCTCGCTCTTCCTTCCCACCTCTCTTTCCCCCCGCTCCCGCCCTCTACCCCGTGCCCTCTTCCCCTTCCACCTCGCCCTCTTTTTGCCTGAATGACCCGGCTCCTTACAGGGCTATCGTCAGTGGACGCTATCAGCCCTCATTCTCCTTTTTTACCTCCCTTAAAGACCGTGATTGTGGCTGTTCCTCTTTGGTAAGGCAGTGCCTCATCGTTGGAAAAAGATAATTGAGAGAGGAAAAGTTTGGCTGATGGTGGCAGGGAGTAGGAAGAGGTTCCTTTGAAGTAAGCGCCAAAGTAGGTTGTGACTGGACTTTGCATCTGCGGGGTTGCATGGCCGTGTATCCGTGTGTGCCATTGCTAAATATGCAATTGTTACATGAAGTCACAATTCTGAAGAGAAGCCCACAAGTGCAGAACACCTAAAAAGCATCTCTGGGCAAGCTGGAAGGCTGTTGGATATGTATGCATATGTGTTGTCATTTCACAGCTTCTGATTTAAAAAACAATCAGAGAAAAATGAGCTTTCATTTACCACATCTTGTATTGTAGCAGGTAATAATAAATACTCAGACTATGGCCATTAAAAATTTTAATGCGTTTCTATGAATTATTTTAATGCTGATCACAGAAGTGGGGTTGGGAATTGTAATGGCTTCATTTCCTTGACTTTCTGGACTAAGAGAGCTTTAATGCTAAGAGTGCCAAGGGCCAGTGTGTGTGTGCCCTGTCCCCTAAGGCAGCTAATGAAGGCAACTGTTAAAAACCTCTTAAAACCCCCACAAATGTGTATTGTTCCAGGAGGACACAGGTCACTGGTAAGAGCTGCTTGTCTGCAAATCAAGGGAATTACTGAAACTGATGAGAAGTTTGATTTACATGTAAGATCGGGTTGCCAGTCTTCAGCTGGAGTTTTATGTGCTGCGCCTATCATCAGATGGGATTCCTGATTTAGGATCTTCACTTCCAATATCTGTTACAATTAGAAACCTCTCCTTCAGTGAGGGAATGATCTAAAATAGAAAATGTTACTGGTGAGAAACAGTTCTGAGTCCTTGCCTTACGTTAAGGGGAATTAATTTATATACACGAGTCTGTAGCAAAATGGTAACTTCAAATTAATGAATAGTCTGGCTTTATTATGTTCTTCTGGCTTCTGAGATAGTTGAAAAGATGCAGCATTGTTGTTGTCTAAATCTAGACAGCGTAATAATGACTTGAATTTTGGTTATATGTAAAAACAAGTTGAATGAAGTCAGGTTTCAGATACAAGTAAATTTTTAATTTGTCTTCCTGCTTTTGTTTTCTAGTTTTGAAATTGTCAGCTAAACCTTGACACTTTGTTCTCTCTGGTTTTATTTTTAGTAGAGCAAGCTGAAAATCTGCTGTCTTATCTAACCCTTTATAAATTTTCTCACTGTAAGTTTCAGATCTCATATTAGTGCATTATTTTTAAATGGCTTTGCTGGCTGTCCGTCCCAATTATTCCTTCCAACTGGTAAATTATTCCACTAGGTTTAGATGGGAAAGCATATCAAATTTTCATTGCATTTTGTGTTTCTGGCTTGAAAGATAATGGTGGTTTTTAGTCATCTGAGACTAAAATCCTATATTAATTATGTGTTTTTCTTATCTGTGTGTTCTTATTTTAGCACATCACAGGATAGACATGGGACATCAGTAATGGTTAATAGAAGTTGCTTTTTCTTTCTTCTTGTGGTGGCAGTTTTGACAAAATAATCTGAAAGGTCCATTGAACATGGATGAAACTAAAAGCATCAAATATACCTCAAGATTTTGTTATTTCAGGTCCTATAATGCACTAAAGCTTGATCTATAAAATAGTCAAAGGCTTGCTTCTAACATAGCTTATGGTGTGGATGTTCTGGGGACTTGGTATATTAACTGGAACAAGTGTGTTTAGATAAATTATTAGATAATCTGTAATCAATAATTCTTCCTGCAAAAGAAGGCATGGCCACGCTTCAGTAATACTGGGTTTTTTCCTCTTTTTGTCTCCTAGAAATGGGTCTGCTCTCAGAAGATGTGATGCAGTAGATGTGGTGCTTAGTCATGGCATCAGAACTGTGTAAAACAATCTCTGAGGCAAAGCTGGAAAGGCACAAGAACTTGTTCTTAAATTACCGAAATCTCCATCACTTCCCTCTGGAGTTACTGAAAGATGAGGGGCTGCAGTACCTGGAGAGACTTTACATGAAAAGAAATTCCCTGACCACATTGGTACGACATCATCTTTATTGCAATGCTTTCTGTCTGTGTGTTTAGGAATTCTGATTTTTGAAACAGAAAGAACAAGATAATTTTTGCAAAATAATATTACAGATAATCTGACCCTGAATGGTGTTATCAGCTGTAAGATATGAGTACTTGAACTTGCATTAGGTAATTTAGAGAATAATAAATGGAAGTTCATGACTTTTTATGGTTACCCTTTTGAAGCTCTGACTGTTTGCTGGGGGTTTTCTTGTCAGGATTGTTGTTCTGTTGGGGTTTTTTTTAAATGCATTTAACCTATGCATTTTACTCACATAAGTGGTCAGGTCTTTCTCCTGTTAGGAGATCCTGTGCAGTCAATTCTACATTTCTTCATTAGGCTGAATGACTTTTTCCTTGGTGCGTGCCCAACTTCAAAGGCAATGTCAATCCCACACTCTAATTGCAAAGCTGCTGTTAAGTTGCCATTAAAAACTTATATCTGTGAGCTGCTGTTGATAGGAGAATACAGTTAATGTCAGGATTGTGGGGTTTTCTTCCAGGTTTTCTTCTTGTTTTCCCCTGAACTGAAGAAATTCTCACCCTGAGTGGATGTTGTGACCTCAGAATTCAGTGTGGGGCAATTAAATAACTGGAGGGATGTTCTGAGCTGATAAGACTCTACAGAACAGAGTCAAAACTTGCCACTCTGAGTAGGCTTAACTCCAAGTCTTCATTTTTGTGTGGTTGGTTGGTTTGGTGTTGCTTGGGTTTTTTTTGGTGAGCTCTTCCATGGTATAACAGGCAAAATAATAGCAAGGGAGGAGGAGCTGTAGGGCGTGACTACTACTTAAAATTCACCAAAATTGTACAGTTTTCAGTGTTTCCTAGAACAAGTCCAGTACTCCATTTTAATGGCCAAAAGCTGAAAAGATTCTGAAGATTTTATGCCTTTTCTTCATCTTGAATGAGTCCCTTAAGTTGACATGTACTGTAGAGAATTATTTTAGCATTCTGGTTTTGGGCAATAATTTAATCATGTGTAATAACTTAATGGGAGGATAGGATTCATGGTTACAAATTAAAGCTGCTATAAAATAGCCGAAGACTGTAAACAGCTCTGCCTTGAAACTGTGAAATTCAGTGATGATTTGGTGTAGAAAGGCTCATAAACTTTGCACTACTCAGAAGATGAAACAGTAAGGAGTTTTGCATGGAAGTGTTAAGACCTGGTTAAAGAAACTGAAACAAAAGTTAAAATGTAGATCACATTTAGGCACAATTACTCTCAAACGGCATGACACAGAACACGATTAGATTCACAGCAATCAGGATAACTTGCTCATAATGTGCCTTGTTGGGATCTCATTCAAGTGCTCAGCACTATTGTTGGAACAAGGCAAACAAATTTGGGTGTCATTCACTGAGCATCTGTTCCACAGAAGAGATGTTGGAAGTTGTAGTGGACCAAAATAGATCGAGTCAGCAGCATGTTACAAAAAAAGGCAGATGTCTTTTTGGAACATGGAAAGTTTCACAATCTCCATTAAAAGCAGAAGGAAGTAATTATTGGATACTGTTAAAGCACAAGCTGGAGCAGAGAGGTTCATGCTCATGAACAGCCTGGGTGAATTGGAGAGAACCTAGAGAGCAGCAATGAGGGACTTTTAGAGAACGTGCCCAAGGCCAAGAGATTGAGGTTAATTCCTCTTGCAAAAAAGAGAAGACAGAGGAAAGAATATGAGGAATTTGTGAAAACACAAATCTTTACAAAGCAGAATTTCATAATGAGGATTTTTGATGTCCACTACTGATAGGTAGGACAAGTAGTGCTCTCAATTTTAATAAAGTTGTAGTAAGTCAGGTACACTGGGGCGTTGGGAGGGACTGGAAATCTCATCTGAGAATAGCTGAAAACAATTAAGTTATTGAAGGAAGGTGGGTCTTGCTTTTACTCCTCTGATGCAAGGTGATGAGCAATAGCTCATCAATAAACGCTTTCAATTGCATAAGCATTATTAGCAACCATCAAAACTAAACCTGGGCCATATTTGTTTAAAATTAGGCGGTACTTTTGTCCCACTGGTTCGTTCCTTCAGAATTCTGAAAATAAATTACTAAATCAGCTTTTGATCCTTGCTCTTCTGAAATTACTCCTGTCCTTGACAGATGATTCCTATGAAATGTCTGGGATAGTTACGCTGACAGAATTTACCTTGCCTAAGAATAATTTCACTTTTGTCTTCATTGGCAAGATGGAAGTGATGGAGTGCTGTGACATAATGAATGGATCAAGGAGCCATACAGCACACCTGTATCCCAGCATCAAATCTTCCCACTTCTCAGTTAATCTTTGATAACATGAGCTTCCAGTTCCCAGTTTCCCCATCTGTTTAAAGGAAATAGATGTTTGCCTTGTTAGTCTTGTCAGAAGTAGGATCAAGAATAATTGTTCTTAATTTACTACCTCAGAATGTGTGATGCTGTCCTGTTCTGAGACAGAGTGGCAGGTGAAATAGTGACAATAGTTTGTGGATCAGGTTAACATCCTTATTGTAATTAATTGTACCTATTGTAATTAATTGGAATTAAGGCTTGAGGTTTTTTGTACTTGAGCACATTTTCCAAGTTGAAGCTTTGATCTTGCCCGGGTGAAATGCGCTGCCGGGGCGGTGGCTGCGCTGTGGCGGAGCTGCCGCGAGGTGGCAGCCCCGGATCAGCGGCAGCGCCTTTTTGGGTTTGACGTCACCGCAGCGGATTCTTGACCTCACCCGACATTTCTTGACCTGACCCCTCATTTGCTGCTCCCGAGTTAAGCAAACTGGGCTTTGTGCTCAAGTCCAGCATGGGGCATGTTTGCTACATGAGAATGGCACGACATTGCTTTTTCAGGTTAGCGTGTTCCTCCATAATCAAGTTATGAACACAAAGTTATGTATTTTAGATAATAAACCTATTTAAGGTATCACACGTCTTGTTTATTCACATGAAAACTTATAGTTTTAACAGGAATTTAATTACGTGATCAAGCTGCTTTTAAAATGCAGTTGTTTCTGTGTGTAACAGTATTGCAAACCCTTTTTCTCAATAAAATAAATCTATGTTAAAGGAGGTTTCTTAAGCAATAAAACTGTCTTAACTTTGAATAATTTTGAGTACAGTTTCCAACACGACATCTGAAACTTGTGAAGCCAATTTTGTGATATGTGTTCATGGTTATAAATGCCACCAAGGAAGAGAATTATAGCTAGGGATCAGTTGGCAGTTAGGAAATGATATGCATGTTAATATGTAAATATGAAAATCTAGTTTGATGGATTCAGCAGTTCTGGCTTGGTGGTAATTGATTAAGCTACACAAAGATTGTAGGTCATTTCCCAGTTTAGCAGCATTATAAAATACATTCTGGTGAGACATCTTGTGTAGTCCTTGTTCTGCTTTAAGTCTGTAAAGGCTGCAGCTTCTTAGCAATCTCTTGCCTTCAACTAACTCACTTATTGGAATATATTTTCAAAAGTAAGATTAGGTAATCCATCTTTTCAGTCTCAGAAATCTGACTCCCATTTTGCTGAGGACATGATAATGTCACTTCTGAGCTGTAATTCTGTTCAATAGTGAATTGCTCACCCTGGATACATCCCAGATTGCTCTGATGGATATTTGGGGGTATGGACACAGGGTATTTTATAGACACTCCTAGTTGCCATTTTTCCTGCTGACATGTTGTAGTATGGTGATTAAAATGACTTGGGTACACAATATGTGTATGTCTGGTTTTTGTTTTGAAACCTAAAAGATCTCTTAACTCTCTTTCAGCCAGAAAACCTTGCACAGAAGCTTCCAAACCTCGTCGAATTGTGAGTTTGTGTAGGAGTTCTTATATATTTTTATTATGCTTATCTATCTGATCTTAAAATAATCTCAAATGTATTGCTTGCACGTGACCTATCTCTTAAGTGTGAAAGGCTTTCATGGAGGGCAAGAAAGGGTAATTTTTTTCTTGTGTTTTTTGTTTGTTATTGGTCCTTTTTTCTAAAGGAGGTGTATTCCGTCCCATTTTAATTTTTCTTTTTTTTTAATTTCTTGTTTGTTGTATGAGAAGAACCTTTATACAAGTGTCTATACTGCTAAGGGAAAAAAAATACCCTCTAAATTCTGTGTAGACTTGTCACACTGATAAAGCCCTGGAACCTCCCAGTGCAGTGGTCAGAGGGTTGTGACAGAGCCAGAGTAACAGGTTACAGCCTCCAGCCCATCCCTTGCTGCTCTTTCCCACCCCAGCTCCCAGGGGTTTTATGATCTCAGTCTTGCTGATTGTAGTAATAAGTTTTTGGAACCAACTCACAGATTGTCAAATAGGAGCAGGGATGAGCTTGTAGGGGTAGTAACTATGGAATGATGATTGCTGTAGGCAGAGCAGTTTATCCAGTCTTGTCCAAAAAATGGATGTCCCATGAACTGTATTATTTTGACAATTAATTTAAGACTTAAGCCTTTGAGACAACGTTTTCTTCCTTCCCCTTCTTATAAAATTATGATTCCCTTCTGTGGTAGGATTGGCAGTGTGGGGTTAAAAGACGCATCCTCTTTTCCCCTTTTACCTCCTTTATCTCACTTTCAGATGAGTAACTGATGGAGCACTGATTGTGTTTATTTAATGGCCAGCTCCATACAGGAGGTGTTTATTTGAGGAGTCAATGCCCTCAGCTGTCTGATCTTGTCATCCTCATGTGGACCTTTAACCCCACCTTTCTGGTGCCTGTGGCCACAGTGTAACTGAACTGGTTTGTAGGTCACTGCAGTCTCTGCCTTGCTGAAGAGAGTCCTGTCTCATCATGCCCCTCTGGAGAGCGTTTGTGCTCTGAAGCAGTAAAAGAAATATTTCTGTATTTGATATCATGATTTGCCACCGGGCATCAGGAAGTCTCCTTGTTATTTGATGGTGCCTTTAGGAAAACCTGTTTAAATGACAGCTTAAAATAATTTCTTGCAAACACTAGTTTATAGGAGTCATACCTAATTATTTGTTTTTCAGCAACCTCACTTCTCCCACCATTATCCCACACGTTCTGGTGGTCTAGAGAGAGTGCAATGGGCCTGTGGTTTGTGTATCTCAGGATAAATCATTTTTTGATGAGACAATAAAAGGTGTTTTGTTGACAGAGATGAGGCCACAAAATAGATTTATTTAAAAAATAATTTGTTACAGTAGTTTTCAATTTTGAGAGACAAACTTAATTTATTTTTATTTTCCTGAAAGTCATATCCTTAGTAATTTCACTGTTGTGTGTTTTTCTTTGTATATCATGCCCCTGATGCTGGGCTGTGGGGTGTAGCTCCTCATAATACAGTTTTTTAGCTTAAGTGAAATAGTTCACAAGTATTTTAAGGAGCTGCAGCTGAAATGGGTAGGAGAATTCTCATCCTATGTTTCTACAAACAGGTTTTATTCTTTCTTAGTGTAAGTTTTTAGCAAATTTTAAATATCTACAATTTTTTAAGAAAAAGGAGGTTCAGATGCCCCATGCAGTTGAAATGTTCCTGTGTCTTTTCCCTCGTTCTGCCTCCCTGAAAAGACAGGCTCCTGCTTTAGGAAATGCTCTTGGAATACAGTGGAAAAAAACATGCCATGAAAAGAATTCTATGTGTGCCTAAGCAACTGAACATTGAGTACTCAGTAGTCCTTTACAGTTGGATATCAATATCGGAAAATTTTGTTACTGTTATTTTCTACAAGATCCAATTGTTCTTTTGCAGCAATGATGATTGAAATCTGAAATGTGTAAAATCTAAGATCAGTGTTTATGTTACCAGAAGTACTGGAAGTGCTCCATCAGAGGGTGCTGAATATTCTTAGTGAGAGATCTGGCCACCCTCTATAGCTGCATAAATCACCATGTGTAAGATTGGGTTTTTCTTTTGAAAAATGTACTTCAAGTTTGAAAAACCCACTTGCAGTGAACAGATCATGTGCTTATTTCTTCAGTAAAGGTGTCAAGAGTTTATGTGCAGGGGAAAATGTTTGTAATTGTATAAGTTGTGTGGGTGTGGGCTTTTTTTCTTTCCTTGGCCAGCATTTAGTGTCAAATAACCTGTTGATCAAATATGATTCATTCTGGATATTCTGTCTGCCTATTCTTTTCCATTTTTGTTTTCCTCCATATGACTCTCAAAACTAAAGCCCATTATTATTGTAACTGTGAATGGTTTGCTATACATAATGGTATGTCATTTTCTTTTATTTTGATGCTAATCATTTAATAATCCAAGTGAAACTGAAGTACCTGTCCATTGCCAGTTTATACAGTTTCCACAGCTTTTGTGGTCATAGGGAGGAATGGCTTTGAGGGTGCTCTTTCAGTCTGAAACTGAATATTTTGCAAACTGATTATATAGCAGAAGTCCTTGAGGGTAACAGGTGGTGTCCTCTGCTTTTTTCTCCTCCCCCCAGGTACCTTCATTCAAATAACATAGTTGTTGTACCTGAAGGTAAGTAATCTACCAGCTCATGATAAGTGGCAGGAATAATAAAATATTAATTTTTCTTCTTTGAAGAGGCCTTTTTTTCCCTTTATTTTCCCATAAAACATTAAAGATTTTCATACAAAATATACCAGTGTAGCTTTTAGTTGATAATATCCTTATTTATGCTATGTTAAATTCTTTTAATGAATCCTCAAATGCACTTAAATGCTGTTTGCTCCAGTTCTAATTGCAGAAAGTGAAAAGGCTAAATGGCACTCATCTGCAGAAACAAATATCCAGAGTGTCTTCTGCTTTGAAGCAGTTACCACACTGAATATTCTGCTGGTTTAGATCATGACAGATTTGAAACCCAAAGGAGCAAGAACTTGTACTAGTTTCTTTTTTTTTTTGTTTTTTTTTTTGTCTTAACTGTGGAATGATGTACCCAGCTTCAGGAATTTGTGTTCAGTTTATGCCCTTTCTGAATATAAATTGTATAGGCTCAAAGCAAGAGAATGGAGAAAGTGGTTTCAGAGCAGAATTGTCTGAGGACAATCTAGAGATGGGAGTATTCTGTACATCACTGTATTTGTTATCTCCTGTCTCACTGCCAGCAGAGCTATTCGTTATCTAGAGCAGCATTTCCACAATTGATGTCACTGAGTTGTGAGACCGGCTTTAACACCTCGAAATGTGCTCAGACACAGCTGTCGGGTACTGGGGCTTGTTCTCCTCTCACAGTCCTGTGAAGATTTTAATGTTACTCTTGGGTCACCTTCATGTTTTAATCTGTTCTCTCACAAGCCATTGGCTCCCTGGTTAAGCTGCAGTTTCTGGACCTAAGTGACAATGCCCTGGAGATTGTGTGTCCAGAGATCGGCCGCCTGAGGTCTTTGCGACACCTTCGCCTGGCAAACAACCAGCTGAAATATTTACCTGCAGGTGAGTGCAGTGTCTGAGGGATCACAGCACTGACACAGCCCTTGGAACTTCGTTTGCCAAGTGATCTGCTCTTGGTTTACTGACTGGTAGAACTTGCACTTGCAGGGATTGCTGTTTGTATTGCTCCCAGTGTGCTCTGTAGTTAGAAAAAGCTGTGCTCTGTGTGCTTAGAGAGTCCTGAAAAATGCAGCTGAAGTGGGAAAAATGTATTTATTTAACAGCCTTTGCCATTGTATCAAGAAAATATTGAACGTCTTTGAGAAGACACAAAATGCCAATGACAACTGTCATTATGATAAAATGATGTTTCTTCCAATTTTCCACAATATAAAGGATTCCCGTCCTTCCTTCCTTTCTTTTCGCCCAACAGCCCCAATGTCGTATTTTCTAAAAAGACACATGTCTAGTAGCTTTGCCTATGGCAGTTCGATCTCATTGTGACAGTGGATAACAAATGTTTGTCTTGCTAGTTTATAATAAAAAAGCAAAATTTATTCAAAGTAAATGTGACACAAAGTCAGAAAAAGTTGGCCATAGGCAGATTTTGAATGATTTTTTTTTTTGTCTTCTAAATACTTTGATAAGCAGATATAACATTATTATTCTTCCATTACCCTTATATCTGTTCAGCTAAGATGATGGTGATTTTCAAATACTTTAAGTTCAGTTTTTTATGTTTATCTTGTGTATTTGCATGTTCTGATCTGCAGAGATGATAAAAATGTATGGCTGTGATTTAAAAAAACTGGTCTAACTTAATCTAACAGGATTAGCTTTTGGCTCTATTTTAACTAATTTCTCAGTGTGACCTTTATGTGTTTGTAAGTTCACATTGTTTATTCTCAAGAAATGTATTGCAAATGCTCCTTGAAGTTTTGGGTGCAGAAATCTTGCTGTCCTTTCCTTGCACTTTTCTAGGCTGCTTAAAAAAAGTCAAAGGATGGTTATGATTAGAAAGAAAAAAAATGTATATGACTATGTAAATGCTCTGGAATTAAATTAGATAAACCTGTTAAACATTATGACCCAAGGCCAATAAAATTTCCATCAATTTTCAGATGTCCTACATTCAAAAGAAAGGAGTGACTTGAGTGTGCTTTATGTTCCTCAAAGATAATTTACCTTATGGTGCTGTACCATGAAAGAAAGACTTGTTCAAAGAGAAAGTGACACATTTTCTGCAAAACTTCACACATTAACTTAAAAAGGTTCCAAAAAAGACTTTCAAAAGGATAATTTACATTACTGAAGAGTTGATTTGGAGTCTACCACATTTGATTAGGAACTGGTATCAGCTGAGACTTGCTGCATTAAATTTCTCCTAAAGTTTATACAAAATTTGGTCCTGAGCATTGTCCCCGAGTGTGTTTAGGTTTGTGTGCATGAAAAGTTTGCATGCTTAGAAATAATACTAGCACTGCATACTTGTGAGTTGGAGAATCCAATGGTGTGTGGTCTCTGTGTTTTTGGTGGTGTCCCTTGTGCCATTACTGCTGCTACTAATCCTGTCACTGTCAGCGTGACTGGACGTCACACAAGTGTCAGCAGCCCAAGCAGGATTAGCCTTTCTTTCACTCACACTGCATAATTTGCCCATTGGAGAGTTAACCTACTGCACTGAGAGTTTCCTAAACAGAACAATTCCCAAAGAGGGCTTCCAAGCATGTTTTCTTAGATGTTCTCTGTAATATTGTGAAGAGTTCAAAGACTATAAAAAAATAGATCTTTGAGTTTCAAAATAACGCTTATGTTCAACAATTGAAAAAGGAGAGCAAACTAATAAATTTTGACTAATTGTTTCATCCTTAATTATACTGGTAGCATGAATCTTCATAATAGTGTCAGCTAGCATTCTGTTGGGAAAGCTGGCAAAGTTCAGCTGAACTGGGATGGGATGTGGTTTCAGTGCAGTGCATCATTCTACTGTGTGTTCACTGCTCACTGTACAGCAGACACTGCACTGCAATGCATTGCTAGGGAAGGACAGCTCTTAATGGCTCTTAATTTATAATAAGGAACCATTTAAGATATAACTTAACTTCTACTAGTGCAGCTTGTGCAGGATTTAAAGATTTGCATTCAAAAAGAGCTTTTGGGTTTAGATGATAGTCATTTATGGAAATTACTTTAGAATGGTTGCCCTGTCATTCCTCTTGGGTCTCCATTCCGAGTGTCTGGTGTTAAAAGTACCTTCGGTTTTTTCAAAATTCCATGGATATCTAGGAGGATACTCTTAGTAATATCCTAAATCAATTGCTAAAAAATATCTTCACTGCAGCTGCAGAACAGTTGGATGGTAAATGTTTGCTGTTATGTGTCTGAACACCCCCACTGTTCTATTGCATTTTAATTTTTAAGAATGATTCTTTGTTGTGTCTTCCTTAATTGTGATTAAGAGCTGGAAGAAACAATGCAATTAATAGCATATGTTGATTCATTATGCATTTTTAATGGTTTTGTTCCACAATTGTGCTCTTAAGGTTCACTTTTAATATTTAAAATTTGCCTTATAGAAATCAAATTTTAAACTAATTGAAGTAGTGTGCGTTTAAGGTTTAGATTTAAGCCTCTGGTCTGATTGCAGAGATTCTTCAGACTCTTAATAGAGGTTGAGCCTGTGCTGTGGTTTATCTTCACTGGCATGGGAAAGGTTTTAATCTCTTAAATACCTGTTTTAATAAAACCTGTGAGAATTTAATAATGACAGCCACTCTGTTTTTCTTAGGTTTGGGCATGATTGTCCAGTGAGTTTTAAAAAATTATTTTAAGGGTGGAGATAGGGGAGAATGATAAAAATACATGCAGCCAGTGTGAACACGTAAGCTTTAGCTTCCTGAAGAAATCAGGCAATACAGGACTGATGAGGAGGAAAATGTGCTTTAGGTGAAGCATGGAAATGGTGTCCCTTGGAGATGGGGAAGCAGCTTCAGTGCTGTGGCACTCTGGTAGTTTGACAGTCATTCCTTTGGGCTCAGCAAACACTCCCAAACCGGTGCTACCCTGGATCAGATCCTGAGCTTTGGCCTCAAGGCTCCGTGTTTAACTTGCCACTGCTCATGGGGCTTCCATCAGCATCGTTCAGCTGTTATGAGAACTGCTGGAAGGTGACTCAGCTGAACTTGATGAGAATTAAAGGGAAAAAATTGTCCAGAATGAGTATGTTGACACTGAAATACAATATCAAATGGCTGGAAGAAAATGCTTTGTGAAATTCTCTTAATGTCATATTTTGAATATACTTTGGATAAGATTAAGAAGTGGACCAGCTTCTGCCTAATGCAGAGTCATGAGTATCTACATTCTGTGGTAATCAGAATCCCTGAGAGGTTCTGCCTTTCAGAGGAGCTGATTAAAAGAGTTGCAGAAAAGTAATATGAGATTGAATGTTATAAAGTTCTCTTGAGGACTTGTTTTCATTTAAATGCACAACAGTTTTTTGTTCTGCAAATTGTAAATCTTGTAGCTTCTGTCTTTAACAGTTTCTTGGTTCATTTATTTGGCTCTGGTAAATGTAATTCTTGAACATGAAGTAAGTTTTGTCAAGTTTTCTACTATTTAAATGTAGCACTTAAATAATCTAAATTCTTGAGGGCCATTTGGAAATGTGCGACACCAAAGATGTTATTGGAAAAAATCGGCGTAAACAAAAGATGGTTATTTCATATATTGCACTGGTTCATGTATGAGCTTGACTTAGACATGACATTGTGTTTTACCGTAGCCGAACTTTATCTTTTCAGAGATGTCTCCTTTTATTCAGTGAATTGATAGTTCATGTGGATTTAGAATTGGAGAGTTAGTTCTATATGGATGTACTGTCAGAAGGAAATTTTCTGAATCTTCTCACTCACGAATGACTAACTAGAAAGTGCCCCATTGTTTCTGATGGTTATAATGCATATGATATTTCAGCTCTTTTCATTTGTGAGAAATATTGTTTCTCTTTGTGTACGAGTTACCGTGTCATTAAAAAAAAAAAATCCAGTGAGATGCATTATAAAAATTACTCTTGAGGAGCCCCAAAGCCAGAGTTTTCTGTTTTGCTGTTACCATTTAGATTTGGTTTGACTTCAGCCTTGGAATCTTTTGATGTGCAGTGGTGGCTCTTCAGGTTTGCATTTTGATCTTGTTGGAATGCACGTTTGGGGAACAGATGACTTAGAGAGGGTTATAGTCAAATTTGGATTTAAGTTTCTTATTTGACTAGGATTAGATCAATTTTTTTTTTTGCCGGTTGCTTGAGAGGTACTTCTCTTTAGAAACAGCAAGTTTTGTAGCATCTTGTTCTAAGATTTAATTAAAAGTGAGTTTATGTTTACTCAGCACATGCTGGAGTTAATTATAGATTTACTGAAATGAAAAGCTTAATGTTTTGCCAAGTCAAGAGCAAAAGCTAAGTAATTAAAGAAGAGGGTATGGTTTATGATCCCAGCCCATCTTTTGGCAAAATTCCCTTTAAGAAGGGGAAAAAAAATCAGCAGTTGTCTTTACATGGGCTGGACCAAGGTTCCCTTTGCATTTGTTGTTCGGGAGCTTTAAAAACTAAGAGTTGAGTGCATTGACCAAGCAAAAGAATAAAAAGTGGCCAAATAACAGCAAATTTGTCGTCAAAAGTGGGATGCTCTTTGTTTGAATGTTAAAGGAAAGTGCAGGTGACAGAGCAGCCATTGCTGGAGGGGTGCAGGTCTCTGCCAGAGTCCAGGGCAGGTTCAGCAAATGCCCTTCCTGCCCCAGGAGAGGGAATGTGTGGCTTCCATTGCAAATCCACGGTCCTGCGTTGTCTCTGGAGACTTCTGCATCTTGCATCTTCCTGTTGCCATTTTGCTTCCTGTAGTCAGACTGAAGGAAAATGAACCTGTGTGCCTTTGGTGTATGTAAAGTGCAAACTGCAGCAATATTAGGGGAGGTTAACAGCACGGAGACCCTTCCTTTCAGTTCTGTTCAAATCCTTTTCCTTTTAAAGGCAAATTGTTTTGGAAATACAGTTTAAGACTCATTAAAATACATTTGTAGGCTTATAAAACTTTATCTTCAAAGCATTTGAGAAAGATCCTGTGAAGCTGATAAGGGAGTGTTATCCTCATTTTACAGAGTGGAAAAAAAGTGTTTTTAACAGAAGTGATTTGCTCCAGGCCACAGCAGGAGTCAGTGTTAGCCAGAAATAGAACTTGGGTGTTCCCATTCCATTTGTTAAGACCACACCTTTTTAAGGCTGATCATATTTAATGTTAGGGAGGATTGAGTCTTCCCACCCATTATTAGGAAATTAAGAATTATCTCTCCATAATGAATAACCCTCTAAGTTAATAGGAAATTAATAGCGGTAAGATCAGCGAGTTTTTGTAAGTGAAACAACTTGTCCTTCCAGAAGGCTGGAAGAGTTCAGGAAGATGAATTTTGAAATATGTAACTTTTATAGATAAATACTAGAGAATTTTCTCTTGCATAGGTAACTTCAGTGTAATGACAAGAAGGGTTCAATTGTTACTAAAATTACAAACCAAACGATAATTGTTGATTGCTGTTTTGTCTATTTATACAGTAACCCTTGGAATGTTGAGTGATTATTGCAAAGTCTGCTTTGCTTTGGAATTTGTTTTACTAATTGGGGGCAGGAGAAACTTCCAGATATGAAAACTGTGTATTCATTTCTCTCACTTTTTTAGTGTTGCTGTAAAGTACAATATCTATATTTACTATTCATACCAGTATTTAACTGGTAAAGACTTCTTGAATACCCAACTTATAATTCTGAATAGAGCTCAATATAAGGGATTTCAGTAAATCTTAATTAAAGGCATATAAACACAACTTTTTCCCTCCCTTCATTTCACAGTAGATTTCCACTGATGGGTACAGTGTGCCAGTAATTCCATTCTTAGTCTAGACCCTGGTATGAAAATATGTGGTCCTAACTCATTTTTTTAAAACTTGTGTTCCACATTTTGATTTAGAGGCTTCAAAATGAAGGAGAATAAATTTGGCTTCTTACCTGCTCCCAGCAGATTTCCCTTCTGCTTTTATTACTGTTTCTGGTTAGGGCAGATTGCTTTGATACTTAATAAAGTTCAATTTTTTTTTTTTGTCATGGTTGTGAGTTTAAAAGCAAAGGCACAAACTGATGCAGATCCTGTTCCTTTTTCCAAGTTGGCATAACCTTAGTCCACTCTGCTTTCCTAATTTAGTAACATGTATAAAAATATGCACGACGGGACAGGTTTGGTACGCCAGGCACCCATCCAGGAGCGTGGTGTTTTTAAGTAAATGGACTTGTGGGGATTTGAGGAAAACACAGATTAGGTTACATGAGCTTTGCACTCTGGAAGTATGTGACTATTTAAAGGAGCATGGCCTCCTAAATAAAAATATGATCATTATTATAATAATATGTTGTTTTCCTTGAAGTAGTTGATGCCTAATTATTAAAAATAAGGTTTTCTTTGCACAGGTCTGTAAAATACATGCTCTGTTTAATAATTCAATTCCAGCTTCAGTTTGCTATATAAAACCAATAGTCAGCTTACTAAGCTTCACATTACCTCCTTGGTTCAACAACACCTAACTATTACTTTTTTTCCTAAATCAGTGCAAGACTTGCCTGTTACTGTATTGTGTTTTCCACATCAGGATTAGTAATGCTTTGGTAATTAGGCTGTATGAATCTAGAAGCGCAATAAAAATACCTGATAGTATCTCTAAGTCATTCCTTAGATTTCTAGGAGGAAAAAGGTTTTAAATGTTTTGGTCTTATATAAATGCCAAGACAGCCCTATCCAGGCAGCCTGTAAAGACTGAATTTTTTATAAGAAGAATTTCCCCTATGAAATTACAGCAGGGAGGAGTCAGGAACAAAATGGCAATGTGGATGGGAAATGCTTGGGATTGGATTTTGAGACCTGAGCAGAGGTGACCAGAGCACAGGGCGGTATATTGTACAGCTGGTGTTCCTTATGGATCAACTTCCATGCACGTCCAAACACAGTGGTACCTATTTAATTAAAGGATGTTGGTTGCTTGAGATTTTATAACAGTCTGCCTTGCTCAAACATTTGGTTTGGGTTAAAATCTCAGGAGGACTACTAGTACTTCTGAGTGCTTGAAATTTATGGGGAGGGAAGTGAAGACAGAGAATAAAAGAATTCCACTAAATTCCTGGAAATTTTCGGTAACTGAAGTTTTTCCTGTATACCCTCACCTGTATAGAATGTCAGAATGAGTCATCTGTGCATAGAGCTGCTCACTGTTCTCTCTTTGTCTACTTGCACCTTCTTATTAGAATTATTTTCTTTTCCACTTCCCCCCCTGTCGAGGGGCTGTTAAAAGCTTCTTTGTTACTATCATACAACATTTTTCAGTGTACCACGGAAGGTTCATAGTGTCACTGGATGCTGGTAGCAAAAATAGTATAAACATAGTCAGAAAAATTCCAGACCTATATTTTGTGCTTTAAAATGTTGTTCCAATATAGGCTTTTGTTCCAACACTTCTTCCAGATGGGCTTGTATTGGGTGCACTGGAACTGCAATATTTCCTGTAACTGTAGCAGAAATTACGTTAAGAAACAAAAAATCCAACAAAAGTATCTCTTTCGACAATAGCCTGTGGTATTCCTGGTATTCCTCATTCTGGTGCTGCACAGCAGGTCCTCAGAAATGCATGTGCTAAGTATGTATGTGTTGTAATTTCAGTAATCTGAAAACTAATGGGAACCAGTTGGAGGAAGCCATCAGCGTCCCTCATTGTAACATTTAAATTATGGATTCAAATATTGCTTTGTGTACCAGGCTTATTGGACTAGAAAATTCCATCTTAAAATTTGCTATTCTAATTTAGAGCAATCACTGGAAAAAGTATTTGGAAATTAAGCTCCTTTAATGAGCATGGGTTTAGTTAAAAAAAAAGAAATTGTGATATGGTTCAGTGCATTGTATTTTCAAGTACCTGTAGTTATATAAAACTGGTTTTAACTTCTGTGGTCATTTTGTATCAGGAAAAAAGATCAGGCACAAACTGAACCTGGCATCGAGGCTTCATGTCAATAAATGGAAGCCTAAAATCCTGTTGTAGCATAAGGAAATGACCAAGTGTGTTTTGAATTTCCTAATATTAGTTTTACAGTATTTAAAGGTCACTCAAAATTGTAACATAACGATATTGATGTTGATTTTTTTCTTCTTCTTTTTTGCCCATTTTAGCAAGATTATCATGCTTTTGGATCAATCACACTTTTTTTTGGTCTCTAGTTTTGGTGGTGCTTTAACTTGAAAAAGGTCTGTGCCTGATTTTTGACTGTATTTAAACATGAGCAGTATGCTGATTCAATTACTGAGTTCATTAATAGATCCGGGAGTGTCTGGGAGCAGGGTGCTGTACATCAGCATCTCAGACATCCTTGTTTTCTTGGAATTCTTTGTATGATCTGGGCAGAGACTGACCTGTAAATGTTCCCTTTTTATGTGGTAATTCTTCCTGTCCACCAAATTTTAGTGGCGGTTATGGTGGCATCACTTTTCTGGACAGAGACATCTCAGGATGACTCCACCTGAGTTCTAATCACTAAATACATTATTAATAATTTGTTGAACAAACCTGATTGTAAAGGGTAACACTGTGTCTCTGTGAGGCTGCCTGTGACCTGCTGTTGCCTGATTTTTTTCATTTCCAATTCTGGTTTTATTCTCAATTCCAAATCCAGTAGCTCCCTTTTCATTTTGAAACTGGATTCTGAGAATGGGCCAATGCTGCTGTTTGTTCCCTTCTATTCCGTGGGAGATCCTAGTGAAAGATTTCCATGTACCAAACTCACAGAATTACCCCCTCCAGCCCCTCCCCGTTCTTTCCCTCCTTTGAAGAGCTACTAAGAACCCTGGTGAGGTGTAGGTGAAATCAGGATGGAGTAGGAAGAGCCAAACTAATTATTCTCAGTGGTGCTCCCAAGCCTGTTGAGCTTCTGGCTTAGCAGTGCTCCTGAAAATCAGAATCCTTGCAGGGACACGTCTGTTTGCTGAGCTCTGGGCCATGGGCTTTCCCAGTAGCTGTTTCCCTCGAGGGCTCTTAGATAGGAGATAAAGGAGCTGGAGCTGCCTCTAATGGTGGGTACTTGGATGATTCTGCATTCCTGAGAGGATGGGAGCAGATCTAACTGGATTCTCTATTGTTCCGAGATTTGATGCTGCCTCTCGAATCCTGGCTCGTTCTTCTGCTCGGCAGTCCTTGATTTCTCAAGTGACTGTAAGCCTCGTTTCTCCTGGGTTTTTTTCCTCTTGTTTGTGGGGGTAGACAAGAATTTTGAAGATGTTAAAAGTGCTTTAAGTAATCCTGACAGCCATTCATCTGAAGCTTAAAACTCTGTGAAGATGTTGGAGGTCTTAATGTGACTGTAGAAACGTGGTAGTTGTGTTGCATGTTCTTATGCCTTTTTATTAAATAAGGAGTCTTAAGTACGACTCATTTCAACACAGTTCATTAAACATAAAAATTGCATAACATTTTTCTAGTAAACTCAATTTGAGATTTCTCAGTGAATGGTTAAAATACAGATTTTTTTTTTTTTTAAAGGAAAAGACTTGTATGTCCAAGCAACTTCCAAACTTTGCTTTTAAAAGCTAGTTATGTGGCATATGCAAAGTAATAAATTGAAAGATATTTAAGATTAAATGTTGATGTTTAATGCTAGAGTTAGAAACAGTTTTTAGATGATAAAATGAGTAATAGGGTGATGTGGAAATGCTGCTATGACAGACAGTTGATACAGTAACATACCAAGCAGTCACTCAGACATCTGACAGAAGAAATGACAGCCTGAAGTTTTTAGGGTATGTGAGAACAGACCCCTGATGAAATTCCTCTCCCCACTCCTGCCAAGGATTAGAGCTGCCACTTGGGAACCAAGGGCTTTCAAAAGAAAGTCTCCTGACCTTTGAATGTCCCCCCAATGTCATGCTGAGCCGGGGGCCACAAGGCAAAAGTGGGAAGTTTATACAGCAATATATAACTTTAAAGAACATTAAGTTGTCATTGCTGCTTTGATCAGTGATAGAGTATACTTTGATAAAACTCAGATAAAGGGCTTCAGGCTGTAGCATCAAAACAATGCGTTGTGTTCCTTTTAGTTTGAAAAATGTATTTCTACAGTCTGTTTTTAAGAAGTGGAATGTGTTCATGAGAACTGATTAGACCTGGCACACAGACCTAAATAATGAAGGTCAAATAGAATTATTTGGTTTTTATGTTCTGATTGTTTGAAAACTTGGGTTTGAGATTTATGGGGAGGACTTGTCGTGACACAGTTATATACCACAGAAAAAAAGTCAGTCTGGAAGTAGCCACAGTTGTGTTTGAATTCAGTCATTATTCCATTTGTGGCGTTTGGTTTATGTAAGTTTATTGTCTGCATAGCAAATGAGAGGAAGGAGAAGTGGAGGGTCTTTGGTTGCTTTTGATCAATCTTACTCTTGTGGAGTTGAATCTAAGATACAGAAAAGCAGACTACCAGGAATCTCATTTTGCAGGGATGTTTTCCTGTGTATTCTTGCTTGGAGTGTTTGAAGGTATTAGTTACATAAATGTGTCTGGAAATCCATAGAGACTATAAAACACATTTCTAGTTGCTTTAATTTTATGAGTTATCAGAGTAGGCTCTAAAGCTTAATAGATCATTACTCTGTTCATAGCTCTGGCAAATCCCCTCCCACCCCCAAAATTCTTGGTGGCATCTCTGATAATCTTTGTAAATGAGAAGGTGTCATGGCTCATTGCTTGTCTGGCTGGCTTGCTGTACAACTGTCATCAGGACTGGTGAAAATTCATGTGATCACTGTTGTGTTTATTATGATAGACTGCTTGGATCTATGTTAAAGGTACTGTGGGGGGGTTAGTTTGCTTTTGTACTTTAAAAAAACTCAACCTAACACAAAAAGGAATCTTTAGTATCTTTTAACTTTATTCTTACATAAGAAAAAAATCTACATCAAAAGAAAATTCACGTAAGCTACTGTAACTTTTTTTAAGGTATCATTCCCCTCCTTTTGAAACTTCTTCCCTCAACATGCTGAATCCTCTACTGAGAGCTCAGCACAGCCTCTTCTTTGGAATTTGATCCAAGGGTTTTTCCGTGTTAGGGCTGGCAGCAGTCACGTTCTGAGCGGCACCCCTGGGGCTGTCACGAGGCGGATTCTCCTTGTTGCGCAATGCGTGTATCAGCCTGTCTCCGCTCGAGAGAGGACCAGCATGGGACTTTTAATAAGTCTTTTCCTCTGACTCTTCTTACAGAAATCACTTGTTATTGAGGACATACTCTGAAAAATTAACCTCAAGTAATCATAGAGTGCCTAATCTTGAACCAGCTTCCTAAGTAAGGGAATTGCAAAAAAAGTTGGTTTGTAACTCATCTGTCAGCACTGAATTCTTCTGCTGATGGTCTGATAGTAAAGATAAGCCTTTACTGGTTGCCTGGCTCAAGACACATGTGAGATATAGAAACCTCACTTCTGCAACTTCAAAACAGATGCTCTTTAAAATACTTGTAAAAGCCTTTGGTTTAGAGCTGTTACCCAAAAGTAAAGCTGAACTTCAAGGGAGTTTTAAGGGCGTCTCTTGTAAACGTTTGCCAATAGCTGTTCACACGGTGAAGACAGATGTGTATTGATAAGGCTGCGACCAAACCTCGGAGGTGGAGATGTATTTTGAGAAAGATGTTTCCTATACAGATGGTGTTGGGCTTTCTGTATTACGAGAACTTCTTTAATACCAACAATCTGTTCAAAGGCGTTTAGCCAGGCTTTCAGAGAACCTCAGCTTTGAACAGATACTAAACTGCAGGTGTTTTTTCTCAGAAATTATTCATCAGTGTGTAAATGTGTGAAAAAAGAAATGGTAGTAACTGCTTTGCAATTTCCAGGTTTACCTCAGAAAGGCCTTAGTGATTTCAGTGTGCTGGACTGTCAAGGAGCTCTAGCTTTGTTTTGCTGCACTGACTTACTTTGGGAGGGTCGTAAGACAAGCTCAAGTAATCCATACAAGCAAAACCAGCTTTTCAGGGGGATTACGTCCATGCTTACTGCCTTTACTGGCATTGTTTTAAAATAAATTTATCTGTTAACTCAAACTAAATGAATGTGTTAGTAATTTTTCGTGTAAAACCTCTTACTAATTTGAAATTTGTGAGATTTCTTTTTTCTGGCTGCACTAAATTAACATTTGTGACAGGAAAAAAAACTCTTGAAGCTTATTTTTTTATATTTTTAGGGTTGGGTGTTAAAAGTCTACTTGTTTTCCCATTAAACTGTAAGGTCTTCATTTATAAAGTTATCTGTGAATGTACTTTTGTCTCTTTGGTTTCCTTGGTTTTTTTTCTTTCTTTCCTTAAGCTCTCCCTAACCTGTGTACAGCGATTAGCAATATTAACAGGTAGTTGATTTTACTTGTGCATTAAGCAAATGCAATTTACTAGTAGGGATTGAGTGCTCAGGCAGGCTTGGCAAACAAAGTCATTCAGTCTTTGAAAGGGAACAAACACAAACTGTTAATGCTGTGCAATAGAAGAATTTTGTAATGTATCGATTTCCATTTTGACCTCCTTGACCAAGTACAATTTACTTGCCTGCATACCATTGTGAGAGAGTTAAATTACTGCTTGTTATTGACATCCTTGTTTTTACTCGGCTGCTTTATTAAATGAATTGAGGCAAAATAAAATGCATCATTTACTGACACTAAATCTAAATGGAAAAAGCCTGTAAAGAGAATGTGTAGAACTCGAGGTATAATGTGAGATTAACCTTCCCGTGGTTCATGTCACACACACAGAGTTTGATACCTGTATTTCAGTTAACTTAATGTTATTGGCAGTGATATTTAAAATAAAGACCTGTGTTTACCTTAGCATTGTCCAAATCTGCATTAAATTGTCATTTTAGATGGAAGGCTTTGATGCCAAGCAAGTGCAAGTGTACTCAAGTTGGTAATTATTTAACATTTGAGAGCTTTATGAGCTAAGACTACTTATTTGTGTAGGTAAAGGAATGCAATTCAGAATGACTTGAGTGGGGGTTTGGAGTGTAATTGCAAGCCTTAGTTGTCTACTTTGTGCTTATTTGAAACACTAAACAGCAGAAACTATCACTGATTAAGATAAGGCTTGCAGTTGCTCTCAGCACTTATAAAATCAGGACATTACTAGCATTGTTTGAAGTCACCTATCTTCTTTTTTTTTATTGAAAATCTTAGTTTAAAACTGTTAGTAGTTGGTATTATACCATTTTTCAGTAGTAACCGTGTCGTTATAGCAGCTCCTGCCTCCCCTTCTCAGCTGGTGAATTCACCAGGCTGCTGAGTTCAGCACAGACAGGTAGGACAGTGAGGAGGAGCAAGAGAATCTCCTGGAGCTGCTGCTAGAAAAGGATGCCTGGACCTATAGTTTTGATGTCTGTTGTAGTGGGAATATTTCCTGTGAACATTTAGCCTGTCTGTCCCCAGTAATTACTGTTGCAATTTGTAGTAACTTCCAGTGGCCTGGAACAACTCTATTTTCATAGCACTTGAGTTAAGGCAGTCCCATCCAGTAGCATTCATTTAAAAAACAAATATGGTGATTCCACTGCTGTGAACGTGGCTCCAAGCTAAAGATCTCCCTTTGATTCTTTTCCTTTCCCTCATCCCACACAAATTTGTAGTTGCTTCTTTTTGTTCCGAAGGCCGAATTTGACCCTCAGAGGAGGGTATTCTGTGGTGTCTCCCAATAGTACAATGAGTGAGCCATAACTTGCCTTGATAAAACAATACTTTCCACTGAAAGACAAAAATTGAACCTGGCCCTGTTGCTTTTGTTAAGCATTTAGTGGAGAGGAAGAAAAAAACCCCAACTAACCTCAAGAAGAAGAAAAAGATGTGTCTGTTGTGAGATGGTTGGAAACAGTTGATAGCAACAGTCACAACAGATTGGTCTTTGTGTGGATGATTTAGACACCAGTGCTGTAATGGGTTACAAGCCACTAATCTGTATTTGTCAGAGAGACCACTCTGTTGTGTTGATCCCAAGTTATTCCATGGAAGAAGAAAGGAAAAAGCTGTCCTAGAATTTACAGCCAGGACTAGCCCTGTCTCTGTGGCTTCCTGAGCTGTCCTTAATCTCTCCTTAGGATACTCCTTTGTTTGGTTTCAGTACTGGTTTGTTGTATTTAAGGAGCCATCTATAGCTGTCCAGCATTGTGAGTTCAAGTCATCTGCTCTGTATTTTATGCACAAAGTTTTTCTGGAAGGCTTTTCTCCCCCCCCTTTCCATGTGTTGATACTAGCGCACAGTGAATGGTAGATGATGTGCAGCAGTAAAGATAGTCAGACATAAACAAAACAAGAGAAACATAACAGGTCTCATGCTTTATTCATGTCACTTTTGTTTATGTTCATACCACCCAGATAAAGGAAAACAGCTGCTCCTCAAAGGGGAGACAACAGCAAAAAAAATCTCCTTAAATAAGAGTTTTTCTGTAGAGTGCTAGCAGAATTTTTCATGCAATATACTTGATAAAGTACCATTCTGTCTTTTTATATTTCATTTGGCTGCTCTTATCAAAATTTGAGATATCATTTAATAAAACCATAGCATAATCTTAATACATTCATTTCACATCTTTTAATTTGTTTATGTAGCAACAGTACCTTGCTGTGGGGCAGTGAAGTACGCAGAGCACACTAGAACAAAATGAAAGGATAGGTTGTCTTCTGAAAAAACAAACCAACCAAACAAACAAAAAACCCAAAACCAAACCAAGAAAACAGCAAACCTGATCGTTTCATGGCCTTGAGTTACCTTTGTGCATAAACAATTTTTTTTCTCTCCCCCTCCCTCTTGCCCTTCCTCCTACCTTTCCCACTTTTCTCGTGCATGATAATTTCTGGTATTTTTATCATCTGATTTATTCTAACTGTTCTCACTGAAACCATCAAATTGTGGACAAAAATGTAATTCCAGACCTGCACTGAGAGGAAATACAGGCTAATAACCACTGTGGCTCTGTGTTCTCTGTGTGTGCTGAGGGAAGCACAGAGTTCTAGGCCCATGGCATTCAGACAGCTGCCAGTTGTGTTAACTGAAGTTTAGTTGTGGTATAAGATGGGGAACCACTGACCTTTAGAAGAATTTGACTTAATGAGACCCTCATGCCTGATGTCTATTTGCAGCCATTTTTAGCTGACCTAAAATTACTGTTTAGCAAGGTTGGACTTTATGGAGCCACTTTTCTCACCTTTGCTTGTGAATGATGGCACAAAATAAATAAGGATTGGTACTAAGTTTGCATGTGACATTTAGCAAGGTTGAGGGGGGGGAAAGATTCTATTTTTGTATGTTTAGTAGAAGTATGTATTTTTCACTTGGTTTTGGGCTTTGTCTGCTTCTTAAGTGTCTTGGAGAAGAGTCAATGTAGTTTATGGCTGAAGTAGAAGAAACCAAGAATTGGGAACAGCTTTGAGAGGTGTTACATGACTGTATTCATTCACAAAGTCTATCCTGCCCCAGAAAAATCTCTTCCCCCATTCTTTGCAGCCAGAATATTTGTGTGAAATGCAGCCATAAGTATTGCTTTGAAATTAATAGATTAAAGTTTGATCAACTGGGATAGAGGCTTTCTTCCTCCATAGAATTTTTATGGGTTTGAACTCATTCAGCACCTTATTTAAAAGTGAGTTATTCATAAAATAGTTGCTGCAGTATCACAAGATCTCTTCCAGTACCTTTGTTTCTTTTTTCCCCTTAAACTAAGCAAATATTAACCTATAAGGGAAAAATATGAGGAAAATCATCTTCAGGTCTGTTAAACTTGGGAAACAGAACATTTTTCAAGCTTACTCACCAGCAATACAGAAAAAGAGCTGCATGCAGCAGTGTCAGAATGTAAATGGGATTCAATTTGCCTGCCCCTTTCATTGTCCTTAAATCTAATGACACCAGTTTCAGTTATGGTCAAACTTCCTTGTTTGAAGATGGCACAGGTCTACCTTAAGTGTCAATTTGTGCTAGAAAATTTGATTTTTATAGGCTATGAAATGTGAGTGGCGTAGTAGGACAGTAAATGTAATATAATGTATAACAGGCTATTTAATTTGTTTTAACCATCTTAAAGTCTATTTAAGTCCTCCTGAGACATCCTGGAACAGATCTAAAGGAGATCTTTTCAATCAAACTCTCTGCAATTTAAACTTACACTTCCTGTCTGTTACAGTTTTAAATTGATAATAGTATCCACTTCAAATTCACGATGTGTATAGACTTGGATTTCTTTTCTAGTGGGACAGGTAGTAAGTTTTGTTAAGTATGGAAGACTTCAAACACTCTTTCCTCACCAGTGTTTGGTTTTACAGGTATAATAGGAAAATGCATCTAGTGCTCAGGTTCATAGAAGTTGATTAAAACATTATTTCAAGGGTGAAATAGGGTAGCCCCTTTTAGCACCTTCTGTTCCTTTCCTGGAGCAACCACCAATCATTGTAGAGCCCGGGATAGGGAGGGATGGCTGTGCTCACAGTCCTGGGCTGTGGGAGTTCAGCATCACAGCCAGTCCTCACAGTGCTCAATTTTGTAACTATTCATAAGAAATTGTCCCTCGGGTACCACAAGCTAGAAAACATCACTCCATGGTAAATAGCAGAGACCTTTTAGCTGTGAGGTGCAGCCTCAGAACAGAGAGAGGATCCATCAGCTCCTGTTAGAGCCCTTTGGTAGCAGAGTGTTAAAGGTTTGTGTGATACCAGCAAGACCATCATTATTGCCTACAATACAAAGGAATATTAACAAACTTCCCTCCTCCTAATAAGATGCTGGCTCTACATAGAAATTGCCTTATTTTCACTGTGGCTTATTGCCCTTAGGTAGTGAGCAAGTATAGCCAGTCACTCTTCCTTCATGGTTTCAAGCAGAGCCCTGATTTGCAGCACCCTCTTATCATGCTGATTTTCTGTTCTTTTCCTTTCCATTTCTATCCCTTAAGTCTAGAAGTTCTTGCTTTTCCTCTTGTATGATGGTTTGGTTCTCTACCACGATACTACTACTTTAAATGCTTGGGTTGACAGCCACCCAAACCTTAATATTATTTTTTACCCAGATGCAAAATGGAATGTCTAAACAAAGTAGACCCTTGAGGAGCACCACCACGAGTAATATTTTCTCCATCCCAGTAATTTACCACGAGATGTGATATTCATGTGTTACCATTAACCAAGAAATTTCATCAAAGATAAACCAGTATGATGTGATTTACATTTGGGAAGATCTGGGCTGCATTTTCATTCTGCTTTCTATTTATGTTCCAGTCACTGGTTACTCTTGGGTGCTCTTTCCCCTTAGAACAGTTATGAGATGCTGAGGAACAGTGAGCTCACATTAACAGGGCTTTTTTGAACACAGGTTCTACATTTCTTCTCCAACCCTAGGCTGCTATCCCAGAAAATGTCCTATTCATTGAGAATCCTCGTGCCCAAATCTGCAATTTTGATATATAACCCATTTTTTTTTCAGTGTTCTGGGATGGAAATTTTTTTAAGCAGCCTCATTTCATTTTAGTAATGGATGTGGTAATTTGCAGTGCTTTGTCCTTGTTCCCATGAGGTATCCTGTCTCTGTCCTCATACACAGCATTATTCTTACAGGAAAAAATGATGCAAAAAGCTAACTTAGTATTTGGTTTATCCTCCTAATTTCTACTCCTTGTTGACATCAGTTCTTCATTTCTTGCTCTTTATTACTTGTTGAGAAACCTTTTGTTTGTCTGTGAGTTCCCATTTTCCTGGCCTCGTGGCAGTTTGCATTTAACTTCTGCAGCCTGACCTCTAAGTGCCAGCTCTCTTTGCTGATCAGTCCCTTTTTCCATTCCTTGTAGGTTCTCTACTTTCTCTTAATATCCTGCTTTGAGGTGCATTCTCATGCAGGTAGGTCTGCAGCCCTTTTCTGTCCCCCTTTTTAACTTTACTGGGATATAAGGACTCAGATTTAAAGTAAACCCATGCCTCCCATACACTCAAATCCAACTGTGTATGTGTTTCATATATCTTTGGATGAAATTTGGGTTTATGGCCCATCAGGGAAAGGTGGGATTACTCTTGAAATGTAAAGAAAAACTGTTAGTTATTTTTGGGTCATGCAGCTGGTGAGGCCTGTACCCCCTGAAAGATTAAGGAAGTCTGAATTGCCTTTGGCAATTACTCTATGTTGTATAGGCTGCTTATTTCCAGATGGGTTTTTTTTGGTTTCCTTCATGTAAGACCATGGGAATTAATTTTCAAAACTGGCATTTAAACCATCTGAATCAGAAATAGACTTTTTTTCTTTTTTCTTCATGCTAGTTATGTTTTATACATTCAGTTTTGTTAGAAGGTCAATAATTTTGGACATTCCCTGAAATTCTTTCCACATTTCACTTTTTAAAAGAAAAATATTAAAAGTTAGGCTGATGTTTCTCTTTTCATTGTGTTAGGGGACAGATCTGTTTGGCAGCTTTTTGTTGAAAACCCCAACACAGTAGAGGACAGTTCACTTGTCCCTTTTTCCAAGTAGCTGGGAAAGCTCTTACAACAGAAGCAAAAGCTGCTTTTTGGAGCTGCAGTGGTCCCTTCTGAATCTGCTCGTTATGAAGGAAGAAAAGGATAAAATTAATTACCCAGGGCTGGCAGCTTCAGAACACAGCCTGTGTGGGTCTGTGGCACTGCACGGCCCCTCAGAGGCTGGAGGAGGGCGCTGGGTGTGGCGCCTGCGCTGAAGTTTCCGTGGGGTCAGGTAGTGTTGGATTTACAGTCTGTCAGCCCCTCCTGTGTGCATGGGAACACATTGGGACCATATGGCCCTGGAATTGCCCAGCTCCATGTGACGGCAGCAATCCCTGCAGATGGACACGGATGCAACACTTGAGTCCGCGCACCGGCACGGGAGCATCACGTTTGGGCTCTCTCTGCCTCCATAAATCTGTGTCCTTCTGAGTTGGGGGGTGGCAAAGCTACCGAGGAGTTTTTTTTTTTCTGGCTTCTGATATCAGAATGGGGCTCAGTGCTCTGCTGTGTTGATTTTGATAGCGTTAATCCTAGAGCTAATATAAATTTTAAATTACACTTTTATGAATTTCATTTAAATGTAATTGGAACTCCTCTATGTGGTGTAATGGTGATGTATAATGCTTGTCTCTTTCTTACCTTTGGGGGTGCTGGGGGATTCTCTGAAAGTTCCTTTGTCAGCTCTTTTTGTTTGGGAATAGCCATTTGATTTTCTGGATCTGCTGTAAATTTCCTGAGTTCTCCTCTGGTGTATCCTAGTGCTTGATGAGGTGACAGCAAGAGAGAGATTTGCAAGTCTTTCACTGTGTTTGTTAGCCAAGGCTTCCTGCAGTATTTATGCTGCAGGACTTTAAAAGCAAGGATAATAGTATTTAGTAACTGAAAGCTTGAAAAATGTATTAATGGACTGTTTATATTTGTGTTATTCCTCTGTATTTCCCTTTGCTTTATCTCCCTTTGCTTTAATGAGATGAAAACCAATGTAGTGTCATTAGTAAATGTCTGAGCATGTTCTTCAAACTGAGTTTTGAGCGCTATAGTGGGGAGTCTGGGGGTTATATCTTTAATATGATGGCATTTTTATATTGTTTGGCTTAGTCTTAAACTTCATTGTGGGTCGGTGGGTGTTTGTGCAACATGTGGCACTAGATGTTGGAAGTGGATGTTTACATCTGGTATGCATTGGGAGATTAAGGTAGAGAGGATGAAGTTTTGGGTATGCGTTTTTTGGATGAAGGATAAAGTGAGAATACTTTTATTTCCTCTTAGATTTGAAACATATCATTCTAGCAATGCCTTTGAAACTCTGCCAGCTTTGCCAACTGTAACATTTATGGGATTTTGGACCTAAACTGAACTAGAGAACTGTTTTTAGTGGCAGAGAAAAAGGTTAGTGCATGAAAATAGCTGGGCCTATTATTGACTGCATGTGGTCAGTGGTTTGGCTGAACGTAGGTGGCTCTTTTCCTGTCACTGTTTTCAAGCATATGGCTTTGTGATGAATATAAAACTCTTTAGAAACGAGATCTGCTGCAGTTCTTTTGCACAGTAGTCTTGTGCTATTTAGTAGTGATTATTTTGCTTTTGTAATTTATTTTCAATCTTGTAGTAAAAAAGAACCCTTTTCAAATAAAGCTTGTTATTCCTGCTGACATCAAAGCTCAGAGGTTTGAAGAATGTGATCATCTGTGTATAGCAGCTGCTTCTGTCAGTAATATTTCTAAAAGGATGCATATACTGTGTTGAGTCTTTATTGTAGTTGGCTCTGGGATTGTTTGCAGTGGGCAGAAACTCCTCCTAAATGTGCACATGCATTTTGTTTAATTATTACTTGTGTGAAAATCTCTAATACTGAATTACAGCTTCCCTTTCTTTCCTTTCCATGTTTCCAGTCTTGAAAGTAACATTTACAGCAGTTTTTTCCAAGGTCAGCTTCTTTTTCCCATTGTGTAGAAGACAGCTTGGAGTTAACCTAGTGTTTTGTTTCCTTCTTTGTGTGTAGTATACAAGGTGCAACCTCAGAGCTCAGGGAACTGCGAATTTTCTAGTTCCTGCTGCAGAGAGCTTAAGGGCACAACAGGTTCTGTTTAGCTTTAACTTAAACAGTGTTACCCTATTTATATCTTTGTAAAAAATCTGGGTGATAGAGCTGTAAATTGTACAGATTGTAGATTGTGGAGATTGTCTGGTGTTTTCAGTGTAGAAAATTCTAGTGAATCTTGTTTTAGCAGCTCTCAGATGCAAGAGCTGGTTTCATTCAGCTGAGAGCAAAGTACATTTGGGTCTGCAAGATGCTGAGAAGTGCAGCAAGTTTTAGGGGCACCAAGCATTTAATGAGTTGGTTCCATTGCTGTGAAGTACCTAAAAACAAAGCAAAACTTCCTTGTGTTTGGGCAAAATGTTATGGTTTCCCCATGGCTGAGGAAAATAATATACAGAATTATCCAGTCTTTAGAGTAACTGTAAAAGAATAACTAAATAAACAATGAGGTAACCTGCAGAGCTGCTTCACATATTTTGAATGTATTTGGCAGTCGGTCGTGCATCCTGTTTCACAGGCCAGACACAAGGAAAGCCACTGTTGCACAAGTGAGGCTGCTTGTGTGATCGTGTCTTACAGACTTTTAAGAATTTGTTACCTACATTAAAAAATGATACAATACTATTTGAAACACAAAATCTACTTTTAAATTCTTGAAATAATAAATAAAAGCTCTAGACTCTGTAATTATTGCAACTGTAGGTTAGAACTTAGTGAAATATCTTCCCACAATATAACACAACAGTATCACAGGTTATTAAGAAATTTAAGCTAGGCCTTCTGAACTGTATCAAGAAAACAGAGCTGTTTTTCTTAAGCATGCTGGGTGAAAGACTGTCACTAAGCAAGAAGTGCTATGCATGTGTTTGTAATTCTTGTTGCAGGAGAATCTTAAGCAATCACTCATTGCATCCTCAGCGTTTGAAAAAAGTAATAATTTTATTTTAATTTTCCTGAGTCTGGGGTTGTGCAAAACACTCTCACTATCAGCAAGCTTTGTAATGTGTTTTGTTTGCTTTTTGGTTTCATATTTTTTCCTCCTTCTGATTTAGGACTAGGAAAATGCTTGGTATTTTTTGACAGTAGTAATTGTAACAATTCTGGAATGCTCTCTGAAAAATCTCATATTTGAACATACTGCCTAGCTGATAACTGTTCCTCCTCAAAAAGAATGGAAATATGAAGGCGATGGAGATTATTAGTGTCAGTTCTCAGCATGGATTGATAGAACAGTATTGTAGGAGAAAAGCACCAGAGCTGATGAACTTCGGGTTTAATTTATGTGAGGGGGGTTTTTTGGTGGTGTTTTTTGTGAGAATAGTTACAATTCTTAATGCCTGTTGTGCAGAGGTTGGAGACCTGCGGGAGCTGCAGACTCTGGACATCTCCACGAACCGCCTGATGACGCTACCCGAGAGGCTGCACATGTGCCTTTCGCTGCAGTACCTGACTGCAGACAGGAACCACCTGTGGTCTGTGCCCCGCCACCTGTGCCAGCTGCCCAGCCTCAACGAGCTCTCCATGGCTGGCAACCGCCTGGCGTTCCTGCCCCTTGGTGAGTCCCCACCTGAGGGGGTCAGACACAGCAAAACAAACTGTCCGCCCCCAGAAATTAAAAAGAAACAACTCAACAAGTGAGTTCCTTTGGTGGTCCCCACAGACTCTGTTTATGGAGTTGTCACAAGGATCATATTGTTGGAAAATATGTTAATTTAAAAAAAATGCAGGTTAAGGTTGCATGTCTTTTTTAAAGCAATAAGACAGCTATCAAATTTGCTTTATTTTTAGCTAACTGAGGAGAAAAAGTTTAAATGATGTGCTTAAATATAGTACTGTGTAATCTGAGTTCCACCACTTTGGGTAATGATCTGTTTCTGTTTGCTGGATATGATGATTTAACTAAGATTCTTCAGCTAGGGTTTAAAACTTGCTGTGGAATCCCAGTAACTCCATATAAATTACTTTTCAGCATTAGGAGTGTAAGTACTACATAATCAAGTGCAGGTTCAGTTTGTGCTGTGTGTAGACATCCATCAAAATTTCCACAGTAGTAGCCCAGGGAGAAATTCATGTGCCTTTTTCTCAACCCTTTCGAAGTTTGGACATGTTGGAAGCAGGTCAGGAGTAGGAGGTGCAGTCAGTGTGTGGGGTTTTGTTGTGGGCAGTCACTCTGTGTTCCCTTTGGGAAAAGCAAATCCTCTTCCCTGAACTTCTCACTTTTCAGCCCTGCCACGGAGTAAACTGCTGAAATACAGGCACACATGCAGAGCTGCCCTGCTATCTGAATTACCATTAATAGTTTTTCTAGAATACAGAGTTTGGTGTTAATTAGGTGCAGATTAAGTTATGATAGTCACGTTGGAAAGAAGCTGGAAATTGAGATGGCTAAAAATGAGATAATTTCTAAATTAATTACATTGTATAGGTTTAAATTAATCTTTTCAGTACTAGCAGTTTAGTTTTTAAAGAACTTACTGATCTTTCTGAATTTCTTACCACCTTAGTTTATATTACTGGACAGTAAGTGCAAATAATGTCTCCAGACAAAGTATTACAGTTATGTCCCAGCATATGTCATTATTTAAATGAGTCCCAGGATGCATCATCTGGATTGCACAGTACTAAACCAAGCAAATTGCCTTCCTTTATTTTGGCAAATATTTCTAACTCCCATTAGAGAGGAAGTTAAATACTTTTAATTTTGCAGAAATTCAGTAAGATGAGATGTGGAATATTAAAGGAGAGAAGTTTTTGCTACTTTTGCACTAGTAGCTTATCTGTGAGCGAGCCATGACCTGGATGAGCCATAGATCTGCCAAAGTGGTTTAAGTTCAAAAGGAGGAAATAAATCTCTAATATAATGACACACCTTCTTTTTTCTTTATTTTTAGACTCAAATTCAAAACATTCAAAAGGAACTTTTAAAATAACGGGAAACATCAAAGACTGTCAATTGACCTTGTTCAGTAGTTCTTAATAGTGACTCACTGGTGAACATTTGGAGATAATTTGCTATCTGTGGATATGAAACTGAATCATAAATCCTAGAGTTCAGAGGAAAAGCAGCACAGTATAAATGTAAATGTTTAATCCTTCCGCTAAAGAATCGGAAGGCTTCGGAGTGGTCAAGATGTGATGAAATGAAGTAGAAGAGAGAGTGCATTGAAAAGCAAAAAGATTAAATCACTCTTCTGTTGCTCGGGAAAATATTTTTCTTGGAGTATTGCTGAAGTTAAGGCATAATTGTAGCATTATTTCTACTTGCTGCACATGTTGTCTGGTGGGGCTTTTGTGTGTATTCTTACATCCAACTTCTCTTTACCAGTTAATGACTGAGTAAGGTTGTTAAATAATGGTGAAAAGTACTGCAGAAATACCTACAAGTGATAGTCAAGCAAATATTGTCAAAACAATTTTTTGCAATTAGAGAGATGTGTTGAAAAGCAGAGAGTTTATTTATCTGACAGAATGGTTGAAGTTTTTTCCATCTTTTTTATTAGATATATCCATGTTAAAAAAAAATATGTTTGGAACAAATTGCTTAAGGGTTTTTAAAATGTTATTTACTTTATTTCACATGGTGGGTGACACCTCCTATGCCAAGGAATCCATTCTGCCGTGTCCAAGTTTGCCCCTGGTAGCTGCCAGCAGAGCCTCTTATTAATTGTAATGGAAATCTGCATTTTCCTGTTCCTGGACTGATAGGTACAAGGTTTATTCCAGCAGTAGCACAGCACTCTCACAGCACTGCTGGACAGGGATTGGGTAGTTCTTTTCCCTGTATATTCCTTTAAGTTTGCAGATACATGTCTTAAGAAAGACGGTGTATCACAACTAATTAGTTCTACAAAATACAGTAAAAATACCTGATGCCACTCCCTGACTTTCAGAACTGGTACATAAACAAGCAGATGGGTAAACAATAGTGAATGAGTAATTTGTTTTGCAGAATATACCTAATTCTTGGATACGCCAGTGTTTTACAAAAATTATTTTTCAGCTGTGAGTTTTTCAGTTTATACCGAAAGAAATGAGACACCATGGATCTCGGCCTTAGGGCCTTCCTATTAAACTAATTTTTCAGAACAACTCCAGAAATGATACGTGTAAGTTGAACTGGAAGCTGCATCCTGAACAGTGTAGCATTGTCATGGTAACTTCATGCTCACTTAGTAAGTGGTCTGGGGAAGTCTGCTGATCAATGTATATCAATCTACTTACAACATAAATTATCTCCTGACAGAAAATTAAATTTTTAGCATTAGCGGATGCTTCAATGCCTGAAAACAAATTTCACTGCAAGCAGAAATGTGAATATGATGACATTGCAAAAATAAAAATCATTTATGTAATAAAGTACAAATATAATTAAAATAGGCCATCAATTCTCAAGTGTACTGGCAGTACAGGGGATGTTATGACAGCAAATATTCAGTATTATATCACTTTATTTGAGGGTTTATGTGCACTTTTTCTTTAGAAAATGGGTCTAGTAATTATCAGTGCACAGTAAACAAAGGTCTTATTCTACCTCAGTATATGCTGCTTTTGTGTCTTTGCCCTCACAGTATGGTTAAAAGAGCATCAGTGCAGCCACACAAGAGCTTTTGTTCCATCTTCAGCCATGTGGAATGCATATGCCAGGGCCCTGAGGTTAAAAGAAAAAAAAAAAAGGAAAAGAGGGAGAAAAAGAAAAAAAATAGAATTGGGGTTTGTTCAGGACTCATGGCATTTGGTCATTTCTGGGAGAAAGGTCTTTGATCTGGGAGCCTGGAAGGAGGAAAGTGGAAATGTTTTAGACACAGTACAGTGCTTGCAAAAGCCACATGAAAACCTTCTTTGTAGCTTTAGCCTTTTCAGAGATGGGCAGCTTCCTTATTGCTCAAAGTTCTTCAGAAGCATGGTTTTTAGAGAACTTTTAACAATATTTGTTGACTGATATAAGACATAAAAATTAATGTGGATGGGATACAAAGAGCCTTTCAAAGTGATGATTTATTTAAATTTAAACTTTATGGATAATGTTTGAAACTGGGGAAAAATCTTTTGGAGTCTAGAAGATGCTTGGTTATTTAATGCAAAGAAACTATATCAAAGGAACATTTATAGTTACAGGCTATTTGGCTTTGGGAATTGAATTTTTCCTACTGAGATATTTTGTCTAACATCCAAAAATTTGCTTTAATTACCTAGGAAATGCAGTCAACTCAGAACTTAGAATCTAAACATAGCATAAGATAAAGACAGAGGGAAGAGATGAGATGCAGCCTCACTCCCCCCTCTCAGTGCATATGAAAAGAACAGCTTTAGGGCTTTTTTTGACTTGCCTGATTTTCAGCCCATTTGCATACATCTGTGTAGAAACCAGCAAGATGAGCCTCTTTTAAAAATTTTCTGCCATTCTCTAAATTAATAAGTTAAACAGTAGCACATTCAAACTACCCCAGCAACCCATAGTTTTCTGCTGGTTTTAGTCTGTCTTCTGCAACACGAGGGAGCATTCTCTGAGCATTAGATGTGCCATCCACCTGCTACCTGCTTTAAATTGTATTGGTTGATTCCTCACCAGCCTTATAATATTTATGGTGTTATGGTGCCTCGGTGTTGCAGTATTTTTATTCATTGTGGGATAACAATGGGGTTTTGTTTCATCTAAAAATATCCCAGAACTTTACTAAACTATTTTCAACCCTGCAATACTGAGCCCAAAGAAATCATCTCATTGAGGTGATGCTCAGCAGCATCTCCAGCAGTGCCCATCAGTCAGCAGAGGGATTTGTGCTCCCATCCTGGGGCAGGACACTTGATGGATGCAGCAGATAGTTCTGTGAGCTGGAATGTCTCTGGGACAGGGTCAAAGCAGCATGTGATGGTTGAATGTGTCCCTTGATGTCCAGTGACTCTGCTTTGAACAAAGCCCAGATTATGGTCCCTGAAACCTCCACAGACTGTTGCAAAGCAAGGGCCTGTGTTAAAAGAAAAAAAAAAACCCAAACTCATTTTTTCTCTGTTAACACTTTTATTTTAGAAAAGGAATCTCTTCATTTTCTTTTGGTATCATCACTTGTTCTTTATATCAAAGATTTGATAACGTGTCACTCCACAGCAGGAACTTTTAAGGTTTCTGGTGCTCACAGCTGCCATTCAAGTGGGTGACAGCTGAAGACATTCAGTATATTTTAAGATGGACACACATTTGGGGAGGGATCACTCAAAATATCTGCACTGAGTGGTGTTTAGAACTCTTGTGTAGAATAAAACTATTCAGTAATAAAGAAGGGTTTGTATTACCTATTGTTGTAGTAGGGAATGACAAGAGGTCGGTATTCCAACTTGCATTTCTGAATAGAAGTATCATGGAAATTGGTTGAATTTTTATTCTGTTCTTGGCACAAGTACTAAGGGGATAGAAGCTGTGCCCATTTCTCCAGTTACCCTTACCTTTCTGCCAGCCAAGGTAACTGATAAAGATGGGAAGTCAGAATTAGTCAATATTAGTATTGTCTTCTTGTGGCTGATGCAGCCAAATGCTTGTTTATCTTAGTTTCCCTAAGGTATTCATAAAAGTTTAACAAGTTGGGAGGCACATAGATTATTTGTATTTTTCATGATGCAGTTTGTCTGGCTCTTAGCTCTCCTCTCCCAGGCAGAGGCTTTTAAACTCTGTTCTCCTGGTTTGTGCTTTGCACTAAACACAGAAATCTTTTCCTGCCCCAGCATCTCGAAGGGCATGGGAATGACAGATGAGAGGGACTGCCCAGCTGATCCTACACATCAGCTTTCTTGCTAGTCCAAAACTTTTTCAGACCATTCTATTTAGTCCAGTTTGCTGTCTTTTTAAATGTCTCTTATTATATTTTTCACTTCTTTTAATAGCAGACAGTTTCACCACTGACTAGATCTTGCTAATAAGCAAAATTCTTATTTCTGAGAATTCTTCCAAGAAACCTAAATTTTCCCTTTTAATTTCAATTTTCTAAGCGAAATAAAATTGTTCCATACTGATACGCTCCTATCTAGAGGTATCTTAATAGATTTCTAGTCCACGAAGGCATTACTTAATCATGCTGTACTTGCTTCTTTTGACTACCAGCCATGAATATTTTAAGAGCAATAATGCAAGCAGCACACCTCCAGAAGTATTGATCATTTATTGCAGCCACAACTTTTGATGTCCAACGTTCTGCAGTTTAAAGCTTTCTGTTTTCTTGGGCTCTGCAATTCACTGCATCACACAGACTCATTTCTGAATGACTGCACTTGTATTTGGTTAAGGCTAATGAATCCCAGCAAGGATCCCTTCTTGGAGAAGAGGAAGAGGGGGACAGAGCACATTCTTGTGTCTGTCTTGCCCACTTTCCCAAAGATAGAGAAGCTGTGATTTCAGTGACGTGAGGCCAGTTAATGAAAGCAGGTTTGACCTTATGAACTTGAAGTATGCACTGAGGATTTGAAATCAATTGTCCCTTTGCTTCTTCAAACTGACTTCAGAGTTTGTCAATGTTAAAATTTAATTATTTATAATGGGATTTTCAGGGCTTCTGAAAGGGGGCTTTGTTTTTGTTTTAGTAATTTTAAATGCTTGCTTCTACACAGCCTACACAGCTTTTCAGCTCTTCCATAATAAAACCACTGGCTGAAATTTTACAACTGAGAACTACTAATTTATGTTTGCTTAAATTGAGTCTGATTAGCTTATTTATAATTAAAGAGAATTGCTTTGCTTGTAATTGTCACTATGTCATCCCTTCTCCCCTTGACTTTTCTTGTTTTCTAAACCCAGATTTAGGTCGTTCTCGAGAGCTCCAGTATGTTTATGTGGATAACAATATTCACCTGAAAGGCCTCCCATCTTATCTGTATAATAAAGTCATTGGTTGCAGTGGGTAGGTATGAATTAATTCAGATGTCTTGTGTACCTGTTCCTGTAAAAATTCTCCTGTATGATACACCTGGTTATTTTTTGTGTGTCTGTGATTGATTCAGAACTGATGTTACTTGGAGGGGATTACTGCAGCTCCCAGTTTTATTTTTGTAATAAATCTTGTGTGTTAAATGCTGACTTTTGACTATTTTAGTATTAAGGCATAACAGTGAAGTTACTCCGAAAGAATTTGTAACAATAGTGTAAGGCCTAGGGCTGAATTTAAAAGTTGGCCAAAAGTGTAGGCTTCACAGAGTTTCCAGAACTAAAGAATGAACAAAATAATTTTTAATATATTACGGCATCTGTTTGGTTCTAAGTGCTCACGTTTCTGTAAGTTATGGGCCATATCTTGAAAAGTCATGTGCAGCTCCTTCACGCATTTTACATCCCAGTCTCAGTTTCTTGTAGGTCTTGGTACCTACTCACTAAAGTGACTTATTTTAGGAGTTATGGATTGACAGGTTTATTTTTACATGTGGATTTTAAAAATATCTTAGGCTGTCTCATGTTTGTGGTTAGGATGCAAGAAAAACGTGGTCTGTGTAGGACACTGGCTTAATTCTTTCTGCCCTGACACTGGCATAAGTTAGGATCAGCACCCCTGATGAATGGAGCCTTACTGGTGTAAAACTGGTCAGAAGAGGATTGTCCCCATTACCATCTAATTATAAATTGCTGGTATGCTCACTCTCAGCAGATCTCGCATTAAATATAAATTCCCTCTCTACAGCCTGCACTCTGCTGCAATATGGGAGATGCTGAGTCTTGGCATTTTAAGGTTTTTCTAATATTCCCGTGTCAGCTGGTTGGTGATATTTAAATACTTGCAGTTGGATTACAGTTCTGCTGAACTGTGTGACTCGCAAGCTTTTACTAATTTTGTTTTTCAGAAAAGATAAATTCTAGCCTTTTTTCTTTCAGAACTGATTGTAAATTGTTAGGCAGACATTAAACTGACTTTAAATTTAACAGAATTGTATTGATTGTGACCAGAAACATTAGTGATAATGCAGGAAATGTTCCAACAAGTTTGGATCAACTGTCCTGCATATTTCAGGTGGTTTTGTACCTCAGCAACCATGTCTTTTTCTTTTTTTTTTTTAAGTTTTCATTTTATAGTCAGTTAAAATAATTTTATCTTTGCACTGACCTTTGTGAAGATCCTACCAGTTCTTTTTGCTGTTCTTACGTGTACAGAGCTGGTGAGACCACCTGCTAATATCTCTGATATTACAAATCTAGAATTATAGAATTTAGTCATAAAAATCTAGTATAGAAGAGACTAAAGAAGCTGCAAGTGTTGCAATGAAATTGATTCTTGTAGTGCATTTGTGGAATGAAAAGTGATTTTTTTCCTTAATAATGAATAGCAAAAAGATAATTTTTAGTAAGAAAAACAGTATTTGTATTTGTGCACCAAACAGATCCTTGTCTTTGTTGTGAAACTGTCTTGAAACATCACAGATTACTTTTAAGAAAAAATCTCAATACAGGAAGAACACATACATATTATTAAGAAACCAAAAGTTTTATTTGATAATGTGCTGAGAGACTTTAAAATTGTGTAATATTGGTCATGTGAAGAATTTCTGTGTTCTTTCCAAGAAAGCATTAATAACCAGGCTAAGGTTTTCGTGGGTCAGGCAAGAGTTGAAGATCCAGGCTTTAGTGCTCTGTCTGGTCCTCCACTGGAGAATAAAATCTGACAAGCTGCTGTTACTAACATAAAGCTTGATTTCTGAAAATAGAATATAAATTGCCTTGTGTAAGTATTAGATCTCTGTCTGGGCATCCTGCAGTCAGACTGACTGAAAAAAGTCTTTTATATGAGAGGTGATGATCTCAGCACTCAAAATAAATTTTGATCTTATTTTTTGCAGATTGGATTTCATAGTCCCCAGTTAGGGATCTGTCAGTCTTGTTCAAGGCAGCCAATAGGTGGTCGCAGCTTTTTTTCCCCCCTCACTTATTTATTCACCAGGCTTCTTCTGCCGCTCCTTTTTTTCCCCAGCTGTTTAGACCATCCTCTATTCCAATTTTGAACCTCCATGGATTTTGTGTGTGGCATTAATAGCCTCACCCTTTACATAAATTAGACCAAATGTCCCAGCTCTGAACTGCAGAGACTGTAGTGAGTTTATGGGTTTGTTCTTAGTGAGGTTGGTAAGGCGTTATTCAGCTTGAAAATACAACATTATGGATTTATTTGTTGTGACAGCTAACTCACGGATTGCTGGGGAATGGATTGTTGGAATACTGGATCTCTGAATTCCCAATTATATTTTAACCTCACTAATGGATTTTGGGAAAGTATTAAATATCTAGCAAGGGGCTTAGTGACTTGCTTGCTGTTTGATGCTCTTCTTTTTTTGGTTATTTCTCTGGGCTGTTTCTCCTTCAATCAGAAGAGATGAGATTTTTTGTTGTCAGAGAAGTACTATGAGATTTCTTTCACATCTGATAAGGTTGAGAGTGGTTACCTCCATTTTGAGGTCTAATATCTGGGAAGGCTGACAAATTTGTGTTTCTGTTCCATTTGTTAGGACTGGCCCTAACAAGTTGCTCTTGGCTTCAAATTTCAGTTGTCATAAACAATTCCAATTCCCCTGTTGACTTCCCCAACCTCTTAGTAGAATTTTCCTATGCGTGTCTCTCTGGTATGATTGCTTGCAAAAGGGATCACGTAAAGAGTTATTATTTTTACTACAAGCTAAGTTTCTCTCTTTGGATCCAAATAACCTTCCTTTTCCATATATGATTTGGGAACGGCAAGGCTAGTAGACTTATTAGGATATCTTCCCACTACAGCATGGCTGTTGTTTTTATTTTTCCTTCACCTACCCCCCGATACCCTCCAAGGGAACTCTGTGGATGGGGCAAGGTACAGTAAAGAATCACCCAGTGGCACTTAAAATACGCTTTTTTGTGGCTGGAGTTTGCCTCACGTGTTATGGTTGAGAAATCCATGATTGTTTTCAGCTGGTTGATCCAAGACACAGGAAGCAAACTGTTGGGTATGAAACTGCTCCCCTCAGTAAAGTGTTTAGTAACAGTGGCATTCAGAGGCTAAAAGAGATTATCATGTGGGCAAACGTAATGGGCACGTAGTGCATTTGGTTTACCCCCTTGGGATTGCATTCTCATTTCTTTATGTTACTTGATGAGTAATTCCTCCAAATGTCCCATGTCTAGCACATCACAGAAGGTGGGAATCTGTAGAAACATAGAATCATAGAATAGTTTGGGAAGGGACCTTTAAAGGTCGGCCCCACCATGCAGTGCTCTCTGCAAGGAGTCCCTGAGGGGTGCTGCACTGGAGAACGGTATCAGGCATACTTTGGGTTGGTCATCTGGGTTTCCCCATAAAGTTACTTCTATTATTTTTTTTTTTCTAACCACTTTCTAAATGTCTTGTGTCCTTCTAGTTGTGGTTCTCCAATTCAAGTTTCAGAGGTGAAACTGCTCTCTTTTTCATCAGGCCAGTTAACTGTGTTCCTGCCAGCAGAGGTGAAATCTATAGGGACAGAAACAGATCATGTGTTGCCTTTGCAAGAACTGGCCATGAGGACCCTCTATAACACCTACTGCAGGTTTTTGAAAGGTATGAAATTTCTGTATTCCTCAGATTACAGAAGAAGTGAAAATGCTTTTCTGACAGTGATAGGAACATTTCTAACAGTTCTTCAAAGGCTTGGGCAAGGATTTATATTTTAAAAGAATTATTTAATCAAGTTATGTTTGAAATGCTGCATTAGAACAAAAATGTCCAATATCAAAAACCAGAGTTCCAAAGACTATTTCTGAGGTCAGGTGGTGCTTATAAATGGTTTCTTACTTGAAATCTGTATGAAGAAGGACGCTTTTTTTTTTGCAGGCAAAACTCTTTAATGGAAATAGGAGATGAGAAATACAGTTCCTGAGGCAAGATCAGATGCATCAGCCAACAATGCAACTCCTTGCCAGGCAGCACACTCCTAAACTGGCAGACTTGTTATACATAAGGCAAAAGAAATGCGAGCAGCCCTCGGCCATTTCAGCACAGCGTGACAGCTGAGCTCCTTTAGTTCTGCCCCAATTCAGGCTCTCTGCTCTAAAGTGGCCCTTGGCTCATCTGGTTCTGCATCATGCAATCACATGAGTTAGCAATATCTGATGATAACCTGCAGATCCTCTCAGATCTGGATGTGTTGTGACTCCTCACTGTTGATGCCGTTTTGGGAATGCTCAGCTTTAAAGGTCAAAGGAGAAAGCAGAAGAGTAGAGAGTTCTAGTGGGAAGATTACAGGGGTTATGGAAAGGGTTCTCCTGTACCTTGGCCACTGGAGTAAATCTTCACTGCTTTGCCAGGAAAAGTGTACAAGGTCTGTCTTTTCTCACCCACTTGTGACTTGCACAATAATTTCTGGAATCCAGCTGGGTGAATGTGGTTCCTGAAGATGCCAGTGAAATTTGGTTTGGGAATGGGAAGGTGCTATTGCAAAATCAGTTTAAGGACTGGTTTGTCAGTGATTTATACAAGGCTTTGAGGATTATACCTATTTTCAGCCAAGATGCAGAACCTGAAAATGATGGATTTATATATCCCTATACACACCCAGAGATATGTCCTATTCTGAGTGACCTTATTAAAGACTGTGGGCATTACCACTGGCAACACCCCCATTTCGGTGAGGCAGGAGCAGTGCCTGTGTCAGACAGGTGTAGGATAATGGTGTGCTGGGGAAGCAGGTGGCACATATGATTAAAGTAGCAGATTTCATCTGTCACTGCCTAAATTTGCAGTTTCAAGAGTGCTGTTAAATACTTGGCGGCTGCTGGGGAAGTGACAGAAGTGACTAGACTACTTTTCCTCAATCTTTGCTTGGCTGCAGAGTGTGACCTTTTCTTTCTGACGCAAATGTCCTGCTTGTCCCCTCCTTGGGGCTGTTGTGGTACATCGTGTCTGGGGTTCAACCTTGCAGTGTTTGAAAGCTGAAACCGGTGTGATACCGTAAAACTGATTTATCAGGTACTGCATCTTGTCTTGATTACTCAGCACCTAAACTCACTCACCTGTCTTGGCTGTCTCTCAGTTTCTACGTGAAGATTAGCATGTGGGGTTTAATTTATAAAACATGGTGTGGCTTGCTCCAGCCCTGGGAAAATGATGGCTCTTTCCCAAGAAATGACCCTGGAGTCCCTTTTGGTGAAAATGATGGCATCTTGTAAGCTGTGGGGGAACACTTAACAGATGAGCAATGTATTGATCTTTTTAGAGTGGGCTCTTTGGTTGGACCTGTGAGAATTATGCTGGGCTGGATTGAGTTTCAAGTAATTCCAAATACTGCAGATCCCTTTTTGCTGATGGTGGAATTTGGGCTTTGTAGTGAGGTCAGCTATCCTGCTGGATTGGTTGCTGTAATATTTTAGTAAATATTACTGATGTCCTTTTCATAATGTTGCATTGTTACTAGTTACTAAACACCTGTCTAGATTGTCTCTGTGTCTAAAAACCCTTCATGGTCTTTTAATACTTTTTAATATTTGCTCAAGCTATAATATTTTCACCTGGGTATTTTAGCCCAGTTAAACTTATGCCCACAGATGCTAAACTTGTACATTTAACTTCAACTTTTTGAACTTAGACATGGAAAGCACCATGTGCCTCACTCTAATTGTGTTAATTTGTATTACCTCATTGTTGTTTTGACAAAGCCTTAAGAATGTGAGGCAGCTGTTTTCTGAATTGTTCATGGATCATACTTGTTGTCTTTGACTTTATCTTGCAATCATTTTATTATAAATATTTTTTTGTTTCTTTTCTTCTCTAGATCTAAACTTTCTGACTCCAATCTCACTACCCAAAAGCCTCTTGGAATTGCTGCACTGTCCCTTGGGACACTGCCACCGCTGCAGCCAGCCTATGTTTACCATTGTCTACCCAAAGCTCTTTCCCTTGAGGGAAACTCCAATGGCAGGATTGCATCAAGGGTAATTATACAGGAAATTACACTGAGGTTTCATTTAGGAAGAAAAACACCTTATGGAACAAAGTGTATTCTTAAGGATTTTTTTTTTTTTTTTTTTAGTTTAGCATTTCAGACACAAAGTCCCTGGCCTGTGATTGCATGTATAAGATGACAAATATTTTATTCACGAGTCAAACAATTAGACTATTAAAAGGGTCTTCAGATGTGCTTGTTTCAGCCTTGTGTAAGACAGGAAAGGGTTTTGATAGGATGGGATTGACCTGTTTGTGGTAGTGCAGCACATGCCTGGCGCTTCTGTGCCCTGGGAAGGAAGTGGTACCTAAAACCAGTAATTGCCCTGATGGTCTCAACCCTGACTTCAGATTGGCACCACCAAATTGAAAGTGCTGCAGGAAGAAAGCTCTAAAGCTGAAGCTTAATTAAAATGTTCTGCAGTAAAAGACTCTTCTTTTCATTTCCACACTAATTAACTTGAGATATGCTGTGAAAGCATTCAGCATAGGACCATACATTTTGTGTCAATGCATGTTTTTAATAATGCTTCAGTTTTATGGTTGTAGCAGTTGTGAAAGTGTGTGCAGGATTCACAAGTAGGAAAGCCCCCCAGACTTGCTGACCTGCTGGACAGTACAGTCATAGAAGGGCCTCAAAATGGGGATATGGTAGTTCTGTCCTGCTGAAATCCATTGATTTGATAGTTATCTTCCATAAAAATAAGCAACTACTTTTCAATAGGAAGATCTTTTAGAAAAGAAGAGAAACTAATGAGTGATTGAGGTTGATGGTACCTGTTTTACACTGCTGTATCACAGCCTATTTTGCTGAGAGTTTGTGACATGAGAAGCATCTCATTTGTAAGCAATTCAACTTTATGAAATGAAACAACTTAGGTGTGCCAAATCTGGGCAGCAGCCAGAGGACTGCAGAAATGCTATTTTGGAAAAGCCATCTTCCTGAGAGGGATCTGATTGCAGAGATTGCACACTTCAATTTGCCACTCTGTTACACTTCAGTCATATGTCGAAATTCAGTGGATTTCATGTTGAGTGAAATAATTTGCTTCCATATTACAGTCATAATATTCTTAGTCATAAGATGGTATAATCATGCTGTAAAGAATTTCTTTCAAACATACAACAGTATAATTTGCTAAGAAAATGATGGAAAGCTATTGGCTGGTCATTAAATCCATATATTACCCAGAATAATTCAACAGTGTGAGAGTTTGGACTACTTTGTAATTAATTGCTAAACATTGCTCATTGTAGAAATTACAGTTACAAGATGATAGACATTATCAGTAGACACCCTTAGGAGCTATTAAAGTTAAGACTCCACAAAAACGTACTTTAGATCTGTTTTGGAAGAACACTATATTAACAGTCTAAAATAAAATAATTAAAAATACATATTTCTGCATGGTTTTCACTTGTTTAAAAAATAGTTGTCATTCCTTCCCTTAGACAAGAATGTACTGTGTTCTGCAAAATGCCTCTAATGAATCCAGTCTTAAGTAGCTGACATTTGATGCAAATCCACAGAAAATGAGATCTAAACAGGGCAGCCTGTCATCCTTATCTCTGTAGCTCGTGCACTTGACATGGTAAGATTATGTGGAATTGTAGAGGTGTGATAGCTGGTTTAGAAAGATGTGAAGGACAGGGTTTCTGTTCTAAAGAGCTTAAAGTGACCATGAAAACACACAGGGTAGGGATCCTGGGTGTTTGAACAGCACTGATTAGCACATGCCACATCCATGCCAGTAACTCCTGCCTGGATTTCCATATCACATTCTGTATCCTCTTAGAGGGAAGGAGAGTTAAGTGTTGGACTGGATTTCTGTATCTGAAAAAGCACAGATGCCATGAGCACTGGGTAGAGCACGATTTCTGGGTTAGCAAAAAACAGATCTTAACATGTTTAAGGTAGACATCTCGGTCCCTGCCAGGCTGGGGCAGCAGGAGGGTCACTGAGGCTGTATCACACTTGCACAGTGCCATCCCTGCTGTACTGAGTGGCACGGTGTGACAGCACTGCCTGTCACTCATCCTTTCTGAAGCTCTGGTTGTTCACTCTGCTAACCAGGGAGGACACTGGCCTTCAGTCATTTCATGCCTACAAGCAGTAATTTAAGAAACACACGAGCAGGGCCGAGGCTGCCCGGCTATTTTCCTGTCAGCTGCTAAACCTGCTGGCTGTGACACTCAGCCACACCCTGCACAGAGAGAAAAACCACACGCTGCTCTCTAAACCCAGTGAATAAGAAACCAGGAGGGTTTTGAGAACCCCTGCAGTGTTTCCCTGCCCTGGTGTCAGGCACTCAGAGAGAGCAAGTGAACCTGTGCTTTTTCTGGACTGTGGAGATGGGCTAATCCCGTATTTTACAAACCGGCACATTGTCTGTGTGGAATGGAGCCAGGAGCTTTAATCTTTACTGACAACTGTTCTCCCCCTCCCCTTTTTTTTTTTTTCTCCTAGGAGGACAACTGTTAGTTTTGTGGCATACTGCTGCTCCACCCAGTGTCTGCAGACTTTTGACCTACTGAGTTGATAAACATTTCAACCTCCTCAGGAGTGCTGCCAGTGTAAAGCTGCATTCGATGCCGTGTCCTGTTGGTACTGGAATACCGTGTGTGCGTGTGCCAAAGCAGCAGAAGTGCCCAGTCAGGAACACTCTGAGGCACTTAAATCCTGCCCTATCAAATCTGGATGAACTGCAGGAACTTTTCAGAAGTGTAAATACCAAGCTTTTAAAAGTATTAACTTCTCTCTCCTCCGAGGCAGCACACAAACCAAACACATTCACGAGCTCTGACTTCAGGATTTCCAGTATTTTTCAAATGTGCCTGATTTCAGGTTGACCCATTGCATCATTTGAGGCACTTGCATTCCTCTAACAGGAAAAAAAATGTTCGGTTATGGCAAACAAGTTTTCACTTACTCATCCCCATCCTCTTCTCCTCTACAGCTGGAATCAGGTGTATTGCTGTAAGCCCGCAGAAACCTTTGATGGATCCCAGTGACTTTTCCATAGAATTTGGCCTTATTTTCTCCCTCTCATCTTAATATTTACCCCAGAAGAATTATCCCAGTTATATACCAAGTCTTTGACAGTTCTCTGTGGTATTTAAATCCACGTACTAAAAGCAGATCTTTCTTTCAAGCATCATTAAATACCACGGTGATTTAATTGCAGTAACTAGGATATGTCTGGAGAATGAAGATCCTGTTTCAGTGAAGGCTGGTACTGATGCCTACACTAAGGGCTCCTGCTCCAGCATATTTGAGGGTGTGTATTCTTTATTTTCATTGCTTGAGTTTTTTATTTTTAGAAATAGTTCTCCTTTTGTTCCTTTGAGTTCTTCAGGAAAAAGATGACTTTAAGTATCAATTTCCCTTGGGAAAAACCCAACTAGTAATATGACAGTAAATCTTTATATTTATTATATTTTTACAGTTGCAGACTATAGATCTGCAAAGAGCTGGTCTTGATCTTTTTCTAGATTCAGCATTTGGCTGATTTGTCCAAGGGTGTCAGTGGATTGTGTGCCTTGGAGAAGGCTGGAAGGCCAGGAGCAGGTGTGTATCTCCATGCACAGGTACATATGCACACAGAGATATCTGCACAGAAGGGCTGGAACATTTGTTTTCATTTATTAATGGCAGATTTTGTGCAAATTTCCACTCACTATCATATTTGTGGGAATCTTTTTGTGTTACATCTTGTTCATTTTAAATAAAGAACAAAGGATGGAAAAAAGGCCCAAAATGCCTATGTGACTTAACATTTTGACTTTATACTGAAACAGTTTATAGATGATTAGCCCCTCTTGACTTGTTTTTGAATATATAATATTTTTAAATATATAATTAGTTCTTTTTTTTTCTTGTTTTTTTACTTTCTGTTTCTTTGATATAAACCACTTGTTGATTTAGCACAGTGTCCTGCTCTGTGCAGTAGGTAGTTACAAGCTGAAATAGATATGAATGAAACAGTTTGTTATAAAAATGGCAAGATAAAGAGACTTATTTGGTAGTATATTAGCATATGTTGTGGTGAGGTGTGCGTACTTTGAAGGCAGGAGGCATTAAAATGTTTTCCTGTTGCCAAAGAAGCATTTGTTCCCTCTGCAGGCTTCCTGGCATCTCTTCAATAAATAGAGTATCTTAAGAGCTTAAAAGAGTACCAAAAGGCACTTTTGAGGGTGGAATTTTTAGGTTCTGCATGTTACTTGTAAAATCTTTCCTGGTTTTATTGGGTTGGTTTTAGAAAGTTGAATTAGCATTAAGAAATGTAGAACTTAATCCTTCAGGAATGCAAGTATCATCTACTGTTTAAGAATTGTGAAACTTTCTAAAATAAATCCCATTTATTAAATCTGCTTTGCAGTAGGGGAAAGAGCCATGTCCAAGAAGCCTTGATGCTGTTGGATTTCTGTCTGTGTCGTTTCCCAGGTTTGTTTCCGTGTTCGAATCCCAGCAGGCCCAGCCACCCCACAGGATTCACTGCTGAGGCAGCAAAATCCACCTTCAGCTTTTTCCTTTTTGTTCAGTACCTCAGAGCTGAGATGTAAATTGCCCAAGTACAGTTATATCTGTATCAGACATGTGCAAGTGTAGGACAGAATCCACTTTTTTTTAAAAACAGATGATAAAAGCTATGGTAGTGTTACAAATATTAATTTTTATACAATACTCTGATCAGGAATTTTCAGTATTATTTTTACTGTTGCTTCCTCTGTCTTTGAAAGAGATGTTTTCTTGGAAGTTTTTGTCCTCTTTTTATGGCAAGTTGTTGACTTTAAATCACAGTTTATATCTGAATTCAGTCTGTAAATACTATTTTGGGGTTAAATCTTGTGATCACCTAAAAGTCATTAGCATTTGTTTTATTAGGAGTCAGAAATGAAGAGTAGAGCTTGATTTTATTATTTATTTTTTTTTATTTTATTCTTCCCATAATCTAATTATTTCTTATTGAGTCTGTATCAGTCTCTTTGTTATTGTCTCCAAGTGCAGTTCAGAAGAAATTTAGCCTGTTCTATAAGCAGGATGAATCTTAACTAACACTTTAATAGATGATATTTCAAGAATGGAATGTTCAATAAATAAATGACTTAAACATGCAATTGAAGCTGAAATGTCATACCCTATTTTTGTAAAACAAAGAAGGGGAAAGCCAATATATAGACTGAGAATGCAGCTTAAATTCATGTTTGATGTTTTGGGGTTTTTTAATATGAACAGTGTTTGTATTCATCTGTATCTTTGGGTGATATTCTTCTAGATTAAAATAACTCCATTCTCACTTGTCCAAATTTTTCTAAAGTTGTTCTGCTGTAAGAGTATTTCATAACCAGCAAGCATGAGAGCCAGCTATGCAAATTGCAGAGAGGAGAGGGAGCTTGTTGCTGATTGAACTGTGCATCACGGGTTTTTCAAGGTGCCGCAATGCCTGGACTTCTCTTTAGTGGATTTATTTCTGGGTAATTTTTGATTGCTCGCTCTGGTTTGTCTGGTTACTTCCCACTGAGGTAATTTTTTCTGTATACTACAAAAAATCAGCTTCCAGCAGTTGAAAAAAGTCACCATTTAAAAAGTTTTTAGTCGTAAGAGTAGACCTTAACTCTTCACTTAAGGTGGGAGCAGGAAAAGTTTTTGTGTTTTTTTTTCTAGGCATTACAAAGAGAAAGATGCAGGGGAGGAATGAGAGAAAATGTCTTTAACCCATTGATACTGCTATAAAATTTTCCTAAGATTAACTCCTGTTACAATTAGGGAGCACAGGCATAATTTTTGTTTAGGTTGTGATAACCTGTAGGCACCACGTCAGTAAAATTTGAACCCTATATTGAGGTAGCTTTTCGTTCTGCCATGAAGGAAATGGAGGAATCCCTGGCTTCGTTTAAAAATCTTGCTTGAGTGGTTTTGCCATGGACACTGTTACATTCGGAGCGCTGTTCTTGGGAGCCTTCCTGATTATCCCTCAAAGGATCAGAAATGTCCTTTCCTGTGCAAAAGAGCAAGGTCTAATATAAAGAAATACGTATTTTTCTGTTTTGATGCTTCTCCTGGGCCCTTACCAAGGTTCATTACAAACCTTCTATTTACTTGGTTGTGGTGAGGTTGAGATGTTGCTCTAAGCAGAGCGGTGCTGTTTATTGCCAAGTTGGCTTCAATTCCTGCAGATTGAATTCTGCTGAATCCCTTTTTCTGGCATGAAGGGAGCACAGGACTGTTCTAACACCCATGTGGGAGCGGCGTGTCAGGTTCTACTGACATCACAGCCCAGATGAAGACTGGAGAGTGACAGACCTGTCACTGGAGAGGACAACTGGCTTTTGAAGGCCCCACCAAAGTACCACTGATAACAGAAGAGCTTTTGCCCTGATGTCAGTGGACAATGGGTCAAGTTTTAATTGATGTGAGGAAAGAATGCATGTTACCATCATTGCATCTCTTGCAAAAAGTGAGGACACCAGAGTCCATGGCTGCTGCTCTGTCTGCAGCGGCACTTCCAGAATTCCAAGGTGTAACTATCTTTGCCTCTTACCTCCTTCTTAATAGTACTCATGTTGTTGCAAAATGTTATAGTTAACTTGTGATGGGAGAGGCTGAATAAATTGAATCCAGAGTTTTTATTACTTTTTTGTATTACAGACCTATTTTGTAAGAGACCGAAGGTCTGGTGGAAAGAAACGGCAATGTTCATGTGAAGTCTTCATCGCTTTTGCTTTTATGTGCCCTTTTTTGGATTATAACTTGAACTTGGTTTGCAACTGAGTTTGTTCTGTGTCTGTGGAAAGCATATGTGCATTGCTTTCTTGCTCTGTATTAACCAAATGTCACTTAGTGTGAAGGTGAGCTTGCTGGATGGTTTATTTAAAGTTAGTGGTGTGATTTACTGTATGTGCTTGTTAATAAACTATATTTTTTGATAGAATTACCGTTCATTAAAATTAACTAAATTCTTGCTCCTGGGACTATTAAGCTATGTTAGAATGTAGCACTTAATTTACATTTCAGTTCATTTGCATGGTAATTAGCTAATAAGTCTCTTGTCCCAAGGCTGAAGAGGTGGGGTGAAGACACTTAAGACACTCCCAAGCCCAAAACACCGCTTAAATTCATTTAATCCCTTTGTCTCAGACAATGTAGTTCATCAGATCTTGCATAATAGGAACAAAACCCATATGGAAATGTTAACTTCAGACTCTTCCACGGATTGATCAAAAGAAAAATAAGTTTCGTTAGGGCTATATTGCCACCCTGATAGTCCATAGATGTGGCTGTGGTTCATGGATTCCTTACTAAGCAGCATTCAGCAGCTTTTTTCCCCCATCTAACAGATATAGGAACAAGGCTGCCAAAAATAAGTAGAAATTAAGCATCTGTTTTTCCAGTTGTTTCACTCCTTGCTATGCAGCATTTTGCTTCAGTCAAAGCTGCTCCTCTCCGTGGTGTGATGAGTTCTTTGAGCTGGATGCTGTCTGGATTTCTGTGAGTGTGTTGGGTGAATACTCAGTATGCATTCTCCAGTGAGACCTGTGGTGGTCAAGGGGACTCAGATCAGTTGTAAACCTTGCAGGGTTTAGGTGCTCTTCAGGGAATTTAGGTGCTCTTCAGACTTCCCTGAAGCCTGCTTGGTAGTTAGTTTACAATGATTTGCCCTTTTTTATATTTTACAAGTGACTATGTAACTTTTCCTACCCTTGCAATGGAGGTAATGTCTTGTTGCCAGGCAGCAGGAGGAGGATGTGAGTCCCTTAATAAATGGGAGAACAACCCTTAACCTGTAATTTTTACCAACCACTGATGTGTCCCTTATGAATTAGAAAGAAAGAAATGGGAGAGCTTAACATCCTTTTCCCTTGCAATTAAAAGTACTTGGCATAAATGCAAGCTAAGTGGAAACTTCAGTGCCTGAATAATGCTATTGTATGCAGGAAATGAGAAGAGCTGAGATCTCACTTGGAAAGGCACTGGATGTTTTGTGACTTCCAAGCCAAGATTTAGGGCTGTTCTATGTGGTGACATTTTGGGAACTTGAGAGCCGAGTTGAACCACTGCGTCTGTGTCCCCCAACTTCAGCAGTCGTTTAATATTACAGTAGAACCCTCTCTGTCCTGCACTGTAGAATCCTACTGGTATTCCCTGTAGCTGGCTCAGGACTATCAGATTTATGACTGCTACTTCAGCAAGAAAGAAAGCAAGAGTTGACCATATGCTTTTTTTTATCTTTTCACATTTTAAATAGTAAACCCCTCACATCAGGCTCTCTCAGCACCCATTATGCCCTTCAGACATCTCCTGCTCCCAGGCAAAGACCTTGACACATCTGTGAGAGATCTCGAGTCTCAAGAACGAAAGCGGTTCTGTTGTTGGAGGTGCTGAAGTGATTTGACTTTCTGATGATGCCTTCCAAGTGGCAATCAAGGACTAATTTCTCAAGTACCCTAATGCTCTTTTGTATGTTCATGAGGAATGTAAATATTGACTGGCTCTTTATGCCAGAGAAAGCTGCCACTCATGGAGCCCTGTCCCGTTGCTAAATACGACTGCCGTGGCATGATGAGGACTGGCCATAAAATCACAGAATATGCTGAGCTGGAAGGGACCTGTCAGGATCATCCAAATCCTGGCCGTGGTACAGGACACACCAAGGTGTTCTGCTGTCATTTGCTGTGAACCTCACAAAGTTATTAGGAGGGTTATCTTTTTTTCTCAAGATCAGTTGAGAAAGCTTTCTTGTAATGAAGAACACAATGCTGTTTTTGTTTATTGGTCAGCACTATAAGTGCACTATTATAACCACAAATCAAGGTGTTTTATTAAGAAAGCAAAAAATTTGTTAAATCCCATTTTGGTGCAGGTAGGGTCGACTGGGAACACTAATATTTTGTTTAGGAATGAGAGCACATAATTCATCGTAAAATGCAGATATGGTCTGAAGATGCTGATGACGTTGCCTGGATCTCATAAAAAAATAAATTTTTAAAAAGATAACCAGTGTTTCTTCTAGAGGTGAATATTAACTAATGGTATCAAATATGCCCTGTTCTGGTTTTGTTCTGCTTTGGACTCCTAAAATTCTGCACTTGTAGCTATTACTTCAATCTTACTAGGTTTCCTTTATACTACAGAGTTCTAACCGTTGATTTTTATTGTTAAAGCAATTAGAAGAATCAAGCTGAATATTGTTGGGTCAGTTTGTGATAACTGTGATTGCTTTGCTGGCACTGAAGTTCTGAAGCAGTCTGAGCATGGACTTGAATTTGGCCACCTTTGCTTTGCCTTGTCTCTGTTGGCTCTCCAATTTCATTTTGCAAAAAGCTGAATCAATGGAGATGATGCATGAAGAGAAGAATTACCAAGAAAAACAGCTTTAACTTTCTTCAGAAAGCCTGGCTTGGAATAGAACTGGCAAGGTCTCCTATATGAGTTCCAGGTAAGTACTCCTTTTAAAGTAGGATGAAGAACAGTGGGTTGTCCAAGCAGTAGAGAACCCCTGTGTAAAAGTACCAGTATTATTCTCTATATTCACACCTTACTGTTCGATATCTTTGTTTCTATAAAAACTGAGTAACTGCCCCATAGGGAGTTAGGTTGTATCTTACATCTTTGTAGAATTAAGATTGATTTTCTACTTCTGACAAACTCATTATTCTTCAGAGTGTAATGCCTCTTCTGTTTCTTTGCCTGTATAGTTGTAAATAACAGCCCTTGTTTCCTCTCTTAGTCCTCACTTCTGACCAGAAGATGTTGTTCCACTCTCTGGTTAGAAACCAGACCCTTGCTGTGGTCCTGTTATCACCAATATTAAGCAGTTCGTTACCTGCACAGTCTCACGGGTTTGTGCTCCATCAGACAAAACCACCTCATCACGTTTCTGCACAATTACCTGGATAACGAATATGTGTCCTGTTCTGGCTGCACATGAACTGAGGGATATCTAACTTGAATTACTGAATTAACGTATATTAAATCAGTACTTTGTATCAGGTTTTTAGATCTAGCAGTATCTAATCCTGGCTCTAAAGCCTCCATTATGAAACACGGAGCCTCAAATTTCTCCAGTAGCTCGATCTAAACTGTGGCCAAACTTCTGTCTGACCCCTATAAAGATACTTGGGAGAAGGTTTGAAGTGAAAACCTCTGTTGAATTATCTGCTTTTTCCCTCTTCCCTCCAGGAGGCTCAGATGGTGCAGGAACTGATACCTACTAGCTAGAAATGTCTTTCCAGGTCAGTGCTGTGCCAGCTGCCCTCCCTGCCGCGCCGGTGTCGCGCTGGCTGCCGGCCCTGCCCAGCTCCTGCTCGCTGGCCCCGAGCTGCCAAGATGAAAAATATTGATTCCAGTCCATCTCATTGAAGTATTATCATGAGGTGTTCGCAGACATGCTGGGACTGGTCTTTTACTTACAGGAACATTTATCCAGGGGGATCTGGTGTGTTATGTAGTAAGAAACTGCAAGAAGCAGAATGAATTTACTGTTTCCACTTACAGTCAGTAGCCTGAGACCTTACTGTGGCTTTAGCTATTCTTGATTAATTTCATATGTGGATGCTCCTATTCCAGAATAAAAGTGCCTTGTTACGAAAGAGTTTAATTCCTTTAATTTCATTTGGGAATAAATATATCCACACACCTGGTATTTAAATCTGAGAGAACTATTTCTTTATAAATTTACGCCCTGTTCTGTTTTGGATCAGATCTCGTGTGTAGCTAAATCCTTGTATTTATTTAACAAGATCTGATTTATTGCTCAAAATTCTTTCTTTTGGGAAGTACCTGGTTGGAAAATAAAAATTATGCTTGCAAGGATAAGATTGGGTAGAGAGAGGGAAAATGAAAAATTCTGAAAACAACTGGTTTGGAAGCACTGCATTGGAAAACATTGTTACATGTCAGATCTTATTCTGCTGTTTAATTCTGAAACATCTGGCTTTTGACACAAAAAAACGTCTTTTTTGATGTTTTTCAAATTGAGAAATACAGCTTTGAAACATGGCTTGGAATATTTACATTTCCTGCCATGAAGATGTCTTTTATGTCTCCATCATCCTATTTTCTGATGCAAACACAGCTGGCAGGAATGGTTTGGACTGACTTTGCTCTGCCTGGGTGTCAAGGTAAGAAGCTGCCCTCAGAAGTCACTGTCTGTCACAGCCCTCCTTGCTGGATGTGGTTTGAGTTCCATGGGCACAACCCAAGGTCTCGGCAGCTGCAGTTGACTCCCTGTCCCGTGCAAGGCTGGTGAGGGAGGAACTGGTGAGGAATGTTCTCCTCTCTTGACAGTGTCCTCGGGCCTGCTGAGTGGCACAGTGGTGATGGGGACATGTTCCCCTTGTTTTCTGTGTCCCAGGGTGACTCTGCTGCTCTGGTGCAGGGCTTTACTTTAAAGCTTTCTGTGTTTTAGCTGCTCAGATCTGGCTCAGCTGCCAGAGGGGTCCTGCTGTTATGGGAAGGATGTGCATGTCTGTGGTGCAACGTGCACTCTGGATCCATAAGCACAGGGGAGAGCTTTCCTAAAGATGTATTACTAAGCTCTTTAAGATTTAATGCTTTCTCAAAGTTCAAACTGGTGTAAGGGAAGGCTTAAGCAGCTTAATGGGTTAAAATGATCCCTGACTGTGTCCTTCAGACAGTTTAAAGACCCTGCAGCAACCCAAGCAGGCCACCTGTTCCTCTCCCAGACAAACAGGTTCCCCCCTTGACCTTTATTCTGCCACCCTTCAGTTTTGCCTGGCCTGGCTCCATGTGTGGAGTGATTGTTCTGAAGTTTGTCATTGTTTAAAATGCCACTTGCCAGAGTTTAATGTGCACAGCTGCAACCTGAGCCGTCGCCGTGTGTTAATAAAGCTAAAACCATTGGACTGACACCAAAAGATCTGCTTGCACTTGGCATGTCATAAATTAATATCATTCTTACCTGCCAGGGATGATTCACTGCTGGCTCAAAGCGTATTTAAACTTTGGAGCATGCCAACAAACTGGGCGGTGGTTTGACCTGCCACGTGGCCCGGGACTGCTGCTTTCCCTGCCTCCGCCTTCCCGCTGTTGCAGTGTGTCGGGAAACAGAAGCTCTTTATGGCCTTATGAGAGCTTGTGTTTGTGTGCCGCCCTGGCCCTCCTGCCCCCATCTGCCAAAGGGCTGGCCTGTTTGTGGGAACATCTCACTGCCTTTCAAATTCCTGGCTGGACTGTTGCTGCTGGGTTTGGGAGCAGGCCTGGGGGTTAATGCTTGACTGGACTGTGGCCTGTTTTTGCAGCAGCTCCTGAAGGCTCTCATGCCACTGACCCTGCCTATCCTAGGCAGGCAGGTTGTGCCAGCATCCCAGAGACTGCAGATAAATTCCCTGTTAAAGGAGCACACTTGACCAACTAACAACTCAGAGCAGGTGGGTTAAGCTGGTGCCCAGGGTAGGGAGCCTTGGAGGCGGAAAGGGATGGCCTACATGGGAATGGGGGAGATCGGATTGCAGGGTTATATGCCAGAGGTTGAACGTGCTCCCCAGAGCCCAGACTCTGGGGCTCCAGTGTCACAGCAAGTGCCCAGCAGGGAGGTGCTGAGAGCCAGCAGTGCTGCTCTGTCTGTCCATGTGCTTTCAGGCCGTGTCCAGGGACCTGCAGTGTTGGAGACTGCAGTGCTTCACGAGGCTGTTTCAGGGCAGGGACAAAGAGGAGATGGGAAGGGATGGGAGACAGTTAAAGACATTTTGTCCTTTCTTCTTAAAAGTCCGTGGATGGGGAGAAGGTGCATGTCTCTGGTGGCCTGGGGAGCTGTTCATATGTATCTTTTATATAATGACTTGAGATTTGTCTCCTCATACTTTTGCCTCAGGGCTAATGCGTTCCTCATAAAATACTGTGAAGGCATAATGTGCTCCTTCAGCTAAAACTGCTCCTTTGTTTTCCATGGTGTCCCCATTGCCTATTTACTTTGGCTCATCCAAAACATTTGTTAAATACCAGGTTTGCATAAACAGTCTGTGTCGACTTGGGACCCCTGAAGCCTCACTGTGTACATTAGGAGGGATAGAAACAGCCCCCATATCTGCCTGAGATGTGTTTCAGTCCCAAGTGTTGCAGGGAATAGGGTGTAACCATGATCTGGTTAGGGTAATTATGGTCGGCAATGCCAGGAGCAGCCTGCAGCAATCCTCATGTTCCCCACCACAAGTGCACACAGCCTGGCAGCCTAACCCTGCTGGAACTGTTGCATTATCCTTACCACTGAATCCACTGGCTTTTGTTTTCCTTTCCAGCAGAGAAAAAAATTAAATTACAAATGGTCTACTATGTGTAGGTAAATAATGAGGAATCCTGGAAAGGGATCATCCTATCCAGCAGGACAGACAGGAGACCAGTTTACCTAATGACACGGTTGTGGTCACCTCCTGAAGCACGTTCAGAGCCGGAGCAGAGGTTAGACAGTGTCTAGGACAAGGATTGCAGTTCTCCTCTGCCCAGCTTGCAGACACGTGGTGACTGAGCTGCATAAAGGCTGATGCTGTCTATATTTTATTTTGTGGGTAGTGCGGGCTGTTGGTTTTATTATTTTCTCTTTATGCAAGGCTGACAGGGAGCGTAGAGCTGGTTGCTGGGCAGTGGGGATTGCAGTTGGTAATAAAGGTCTGTTTTCTCACTTCCTCTATTTTTGTCTCTGGGCAGGATGAGGCACATCAGGGGAAAATCTGACTTGAAACAGAAGCTCAATTTTTAAGTTGGAGTTAGACAGTCCTGCTGAGAGAGGTATGCTCACACCACAGCTGTCCGTCACCTCAGGGCACAGTGCTGAGGCTGCTCACGCACGGCCGCCCCGGGGGTGCCACGTCTCTCCTGGACAGATCTGGAGGGGACACTATTACTCCAAACCCCTCATTAGTTTGCCAAGTGACATTTTGATGCCTGGGGCAGGATGTCTGCTTGGTTGTCCCCCAGGTCTTGTGAACATGCTGAAAAAGTGACATATATCCTCCTGTAAGGAGGGAACAGTCTTTACCGGGCATAGAGTCAGGACTCCTGGGTCTTACACCTTTTTTTCCTCTTTCTGGCTCCTGTGGAAATTCTGTGTATCCTGTGAGAGCAGAGATGTCTCTGTGTGTGAGACCCTGCTGGTGGTCTGTTATTTGCAGGAGGATTTTTTGCTTGCAAGGAGAATTTTGCAATCACCAAGTGCAAACTTTTCTCTGGAAGAACTCTGGTTTCGGTACAAATCTCTGAATCTCTGTAGGTGAGTCTGTTTTCAACAAGGTCACCGGATATCCTCACATCTGCTCAGATGAGGAGATGAATGAATCCAGCTGAGCTGCATTTTGTGTGTACCCTCTCTAAAATGAACTGCAGAGCCGATAAATTCTTCACCCCTTGCCCCTGCCAGCTCTGCGAATTGCAGCTTCTTCCAAAGCTCAAATGAAAAGTACCGGAGTGCCACGGCACCACTGCAAGTGTCAGCTGAAGGACAGGCTGCAACAAGCCTGAACATGTACCAGAGCCACTGTCCAGCCTGGGAGGGAGAATGCCAGTCCCTCTACTCCAGGGACAGTGCTGGGATGTGTTTTTGTCTTGTAATTTCTGTTGGAAGCAATGGAGAATCAGTGCTCAGCACTGCTGGAGGCAGGAGGGAAGGACTTGTCCCCCTTGGGATTGCTGGTCAGTAGATGTTGCAGCAAGAGGCTGTAGCTGATATTAGTGGATTTTGGGTTTTGCTGTATAAAGAAGATCAGAATCTGGCCTGGGGTGAGGGTGTTTGTGCTTTGGCAGTGGGTGTGAAAGGAGAAACTCCAGAGGGTTGGGCGGCAACACGCTGGTTCTGTTCTCTTCCGTAGATGGCCTTCCGGAGACACGCTGGGTGAGTGGAAAATGTAATGAAATTCCCAGAGCCTCCTGGTGCACTACCAAGGTATCCCTGCCAGCTTTCCAGCCCAAGATGTTGGTGCAGCTGTAGGGGCCTGGGCCACAGATAGAGGTGATTGCAGATTAATCCCCACCAGAGCAGGATTACTGGAGGGAGAGGTTTTCTTCACCTGGGAAATAGCCCATTTTAGAGCCATGCTTACCTTTGGGGTAAAATGAGCTGAACCAAGGCCTCACAGTAGATTAAGCTCTTTTAAAACGGCCTTTATTTTTCTTAAAGCTCACTTGTTTATTCTGGTTCACAAACTGAGCAGTACAAGCAACAGTAAAAATGTGATGCATCCCAAATTCTCACTGTGAGGATGGGTTTCGTGACCACTGCAGTCTGCACAAGGTCTTTAGATCCAAACCATCTGTGGGGCTTAGAGTATGCAAACTATTCATATTGTCTTAAAGATTTACCAGGGAGCAGGGCCTCAGTGTGCCAGAATCTGTAGGAAAACAGAGACCTGCACCACTGATGGTCCTGGGGGTCTTGTTTGAAGCTTCTATTGAATAGATTGATCATTGTCCTGCAGCATTTAGTGGTGGAAATAAAAGCAGGGAGGGGGTTTAACAAGTGTCTCATATGGTTTGTGTTGTCTCTACTATGCTGAACCTTTCTTTCTGCTCACACAGCGGGGTTTTGCTTCGCCTCTGTTTCCTTTGTGCAGATGGCAGCAATAGGTTTCGTTTCCCCCCCAGCCGTCAAATTAACAGCCTTGGCGAGCTTTCCTTTGCTGGCTAGTTTTGGGTGGTGCTGGAGAATTGCTCCACTCAGTACATTTCCAAGTCTGGCTTTTTAAGCCAAGCTCTATAAAAATAAACTTTTTTGTTGTTGTTTATTTGTTTGAGAGAAAGGACCTTGGGAAAGCAGATATGAAATTTGCTCTGACTGTATTTTATCCGCTGAAGGAGTTGGCTTTGAGTTACATTAGAATAGCAGATTGGCTTCTTGCACAAATCTCCCACAAGCAACGGGCTGAATTGGGAAAAGCTGGTGGGCAGAGGTACTGGAAACAATCTTCTGAGTTACAGCATCTGCAGGAGGGACTAATGAAAACTTTGGCCTCATATGTCCAAAGTCCACGGCAAAGCTTTTCAACCCACTCAGTTGCACTGATCAGCTTCAGAATACCACGATAGCCTGAGCTGGTGAATTTGCAACGTGATTTTGCTCTCTTTTCCCCCAGTCACAGTGACCCAAATCAAACTGAAGGAGCAGTTGCAGAATGGCAGCCCCTCACCATGCTCCAGTGGCACTACTACCAACATTTATCTTACACAGAAATTAGTGATCTGAATTGCTCCATCAATACTAATGCTGATGCAAGTGGATCTGAACCAGAAACAAGTGAAGAATTGACTTTCTTGTTTTACAAATGTTAACAACCCAACCCAGAGGAAGACATGAGCAGAAGGTTTCCTAAACCTTTGCAGAAAGCTTGTGGGAGGGACATAAACTCAAACTGAGCCAAGTGCTCCTGAGCCCTTGTGCCTTTACTACATATAAATAAGTCGTGTGTATATTTATAGTAGATATAGTTTATATGCTAAGGGAACTTAGCACAAATCTGAAGTTCTTTCATTGCCTGCCTGTGTGTCTTTCTAACTCAAAAAGCTCTGTTCTTGGCATCTCTCTGTAGTACAGCAGCGTGTGTGGGCACATCTAGGTTGGAAGCTTTGTGCATACTTGGTGCATCTTCACCTTCTGGGTTTTACTTTGTGGCAGAGACCTGTGCTGTGCCAGAGACTGCAGGACCCAGGCTTTTGGCTGTCTCCTCTATCTTGAGGATGTAGCTTGAAATATTCACTCATCAGGTGTTTCATTTAAACTTGGTCCTACTTGAAAAAGACCCTGTGTATCCAACATAGTGCCATGCCAGGAACAACAAAAGCTCCAGAGCCCCTGCTCAGCCTTGCATTTGTTTCTCACATGTGTTCCAGGACTGCTCTCCTCAAACCTCCTCACTGGTTGTTTTCCTCTCTTGCTAGAGCCGTATGTCTCCGAAGGAAGGACCAGCTCTGCCATTTGAACAATCCTCCTCCATCTGCTGCTCCTGCTCCTGGAGCTGTGTGTGGAGTGGCAGCGCGGTGACGCCAGGACTGCAGACACTGCCTCAGTGTCTTTGTCACTCCTGTGTTTCTGGTGAGCCAGCCTGGGTGAGGTATGACCAACTTGCATTTTAGTGCGGGACTTCAGTGATTTAATTTTGTCAGGAATAAAACAACTGCCATCACAATGAGGATAAAAATTCACTGGGCATTCAGACCTGCTGTTCCTGGGGAAACAGCAGATTGCTGCTGCTGGGAATTAGTTCCCAAACGTGGTCTTTACAAGCCTGCCCTCACCACAAGCAGTAAGACCATGGACAAAATCTAGTCAGATCTACTCCATAATTCAAGTCCTCTGTAGGCTAAACCTATGCTCTAGGTTTAATTCCTATCTCCTGCTCAGTTGGACTTTTATTTCGGTGGAAACTACAGACTGCACATCAGGCCTCAGATTTCAGGGGGTTATGCAAAAAAAGGACTCAGAGATTCATCAGAAGTTTTCTATCCTTATCAATGTGCAATATTAAGGGTGAAACCAGGCACTTCTCAGAGCATCATAGAGTACAGAAGGTCTCCTTTGCTCTATGTGGAGTTTTAATGCCCATAGATGTGGACTGCACTGCATGGAACACAAGTTGTTTATTTTAATTTACAAATTAAAAATAAAACCATGTTGATTTGCATCAGTTGAGGGCTTTTTTGCTCACAGCTGCTTAAAAAGTGAGCTCTGGCTGCCAAGTAAAATAAAGTTTAATGTTACAACGTGCACTGGGAAGCAAGACGCTGTAGATACAATATTTAGAAATCCATGTGAAGTGCAGAACTCAGCTGTGGCTTGTGACAGATGCGGGACTGAGGTGCAGGAAGGTGTTGCAAAATGTCAGGCACCTGCAGTGAGAAACCCCATGGCTGTGAAGGTGAGGGAGCCGTGTCCTCAGGAAGGCCCTTAGGAGCAGCTCTCTCTTGACACACACCAGCTGCCATGCCTGGCATTCCCATTATGGAAAACTGGTCAGGAGGTGGCTAGAATCCCTGGTTTCCTTTTAGTCCTCTCTTGTCAAGCTTTGTGCTCTGGTGAACACTGGAAAACATGCTTGTTATGTTGGGCAGCGGTTTCCTCCTAAAAATTGATGAGGAGAAAGCTCATCTTTCTGGGATTGCTTTGTCCTCTGGCCATGTGGACGTGTCCAGTGCCCGTGAGGTCTGTGTGGGCTGGAGCTGGGCACTGCTCTCTGCCTGCAGACACGCCCAGGGCTGCAGGCAGGACACTTGTCAGGCAGGGATCTGGGGTTTTCATCTCCCTTCAAGGCCAGTGAAGTGGTTTGCAGGGCAGTGATGGCTGGTGTGGTCTCAGCTGTGTTTCATGTGACTCATCTGGTGCAGTGGAACAAATGAGCAGGGTGTAAATGTTGCTTTGCTGTGGCTGAATCTGAAAGCCCAACTATCGGTACAAGCAGTGTGGGGCTAGGTACCGTATTTATTTACAGACTTCCCCTGCCTTTAGGGGACAAATGCAGGAAAAAAGAGAGGAGTCAAGACAGGGCGGGGAGGCTGAGGGAGGCTGCTCTGTTTGACAGCTGCATGCAGAAGTCCAAGTCAGATCTTTTGACATCCAGCAGAAAGACTCTATCCCTCTTGTTAATGACAAGGAAACATAGAGGAGTCTGGCCAAGGTAGCCCAGTTCAGATGGAGACAGTGTCCTCCCGAGCCCTGGAGGGCTCAGGCTGGTTGTGTTGCCTGCACTGGGTGAGGAAGGTTTCCTGCAGAGCAGGTGCTGCCATTACCTGCCTCCTGTAGCACAACAAGGCATGTGCCTGGTTTGTGTTGTGCAGCCTTTTGTTGCCAGCCCCTCTCAGCTCCGGATTTCTTTGTGACCATAATTTAACAAGGCAGTTTACAATGGCTCTCACACCATTTGAGTAGATGAAGTTGGCTCAGAAAGCATCCACCCACTTGCTAAACAATGCCTCAGGCTCTGAATGCATTAAACTTGCTCTGCTCTGCTGCCTACATGCAGCTTTCCAGGTGGAGTTTGGTTTTGATGTTATCCATCCCCCTTGACGGCTCAGGAGCTTGCCACCTCTCACTCCACCTCCCATCTCTCCTGTCCATAATTTGTTGTCTAATTTTTGGGAGCCTGCTCTTTGCAAAGTCTTGCACAAGGAGGGAATTGTCTTTGCTTCAGGAAATGTCTCTGCCCATTCAGCTGGGTGGTGAGTGTAAGACCGGGATTAAGATTTTAGTAAAAAACCAAAGGACGCTGTATGTATATTTGTTGGCAAACTCTGACACCAGTTACCTGGACTTACCTCACAGGGGTGTTAAGCTGCCCTAGGTTCATGCAAATTCTATCTCTGTGTTTTTTTAAAGAATTGGTGATTTGTTGCTGGGTTTGACTTCCTGGAATTGCAGAGACATGAAATTGTTGGGAAACCTTGATTTAAGTTCAGTTTGATGTGACGGAGACTCCAATTTGGAGTCGAGCTTTAAAAAAACCCAGCAATCATCCCACCAACAACTACTTTCTTTTTTTAACCAGAAGCATATAATCTTCGTTGGAACTTTTCTTAAGCACCAGAAGGGCGAAGAGGTGGATGTTGTGAGCTAGAACACTTTTGGTGGCAAGGATCCTGCTTTTTTGGACTTTGCTAATGCAGATCAGCGTGTGTATATGTTGAAACTCACAGTGAGTAAAGAACAAACAGCTGTCTGCCATCCTGACAGAGTTGGCTGGGAAATGGCCCAAACACAGAGAAATTTAAAAAAAAAAAAAAAAAAAAAAAAAAAAAAAAAAAGAAAAAAAGGGAGCAAGGAAAGTGTCTGTCTTCAAGTATGTTTGAAATAATGAAAAGAACCAATGTGCAAAGCGATTAAGAGATCTTTGAGGATCAAAAGCCTTGATTCAGTTTTGCCAATGGAACAAAACTTTTCATCTGTTCTTATGTGGACCTTAAAGTAGGGCAGAAGGGTGTAGTTTTTAAATTATTTCATTTCAGGATTTACTTTGGGCAGGGGGAAAGGGTTCTTTCTGTTTGTTCTTGCTCTTGTTATTCAGTGTCCTTAACACAAAAGGCCAGCCTGGCTCTGAAATGAAGAGCAGGGTCGTTCTGTGAACTGGTGGTTCATTAGTCTCCTTTTGATATGTCAGAACAGTAAGGGACCCTTTTATTTTTTTCCTCCCTTTCTAGTAATGTCTGTGTTCTTAAATCAAGACATCTTCCCTCATCATGCTGCAGTGGCTGAATCTTTTTCAGAGATTTCCTAAGTGGGTTGTACCAATAACGTTCATCTCGTGCACACAGAGCAGAGAGTCAAGAGTTTGATGCTTGAGGAAGCCAAACCCAAAGATTTTCAATGCTCTGTGAGGTAAATCCTACCCACAGCTTTGTGTTCAATTGGAGCTGGATGCCCCCCACCAGGTTATCTCTGTGCCTGTGCCTGTTTTCCCTGGTGGCCTCTTGCCAGCAGGACCACAGGGCAAGCCTTGGAAAGGTGGATCAGGGAGGCTCAAAAGTGCAAATCCCTGGATTCTAGCACCGCCAGGTCGGGAGCAATGTGCCCTTTCTTGTGGAAAGGGTGGCGGAAGTAACAGCAAAAGAAGGTGAAGGGATCTGGGGCTGTGAGAGCAAAGACAAAAGATTGGGAAGGAGTGGACAAAACTCAGGAATGTCCTTGTGTTTGGGTTTCTACAGGGGACAGTGGAAGAGCTCCCTCTTCCTGTCCCAGCCTGCTCTAACCATTGTGGGAAAAGCCTTGCTTGCAGGCTGGAGTGTCTCCGTGGTCCTGGCATCCACGAGGCAGGGTATTTCTTTTGGATTTGCAACCTGGAGGATCCACAGGCCAGCATGGATTTGCTCTGTAGGGTCACTGGGAGCAGCTCTGTGGCACCACACACCACCACTAATGGGGTGGTTTTCAGAGCTGAGGTGCAGGTTGGGTGGGTTTCATGACAGGAGTCACCTCAGTGGTGGAAGTTGTGTGCTGGCCCTGTCTGGTTGCAAAAGATCTGGTGAGAGCAGAGAGGTTTCTGTGTTCCTGTTGCCACTGCAGATATTCAGGAGCAGCATCTGGTGCCACAGGTGCTTCCTGTGACCTGGAGCTGATGTACTTCTGCTGTGTGGTTTCCTGCCCTGTCCTGACTCGGGTCGGGTGATAGGTGTGCTCTAACCTCTTCAGTGGGGCAGCTGTGATAAAAGCCTGTTCTCTGCTCCAAAACCTAATTAATACCAGTCATATTTTGTCACCACATGTGCAGCAGAGATGGCAACTCCCATTTCTGCTGTTGTGGGAACCACATCCGTGTGCTACACAGACCCTGTCACGCTCTGGTGACAGACCAGTAGCATTGGTAGAAACCTGGAAACAACAGCAGCAAAAGCTGAAAACTGCATATGGCAGAGCAATATTGTGGGTTGCAGACTGGAAAAGTTCTGCTGGTAAAAATTTCTGGCAAGATGGGGATTGCAGAATGAATTAATCTGCGTTCTTCTTTGAGCTCCTTTTAGATTAGCCCTTTCTGCCTCATCCAGCACTCCTGTGGCCCTATCCATGGCAGGAATGAAATGTTACCATTGATACAAGCCTGGTGTAAAAGTCTGTAATTACAAGCCATTTTGTGAGCAATATGATGGGTGAAAAAAATGACCTCCTATGGGCTGGTGATCTCCACCCTCTTGGCCTTGAAAGCAGGCATACATTAATTTACTGCATACATTAATCTGCTGCATACATTAATTTACCGCATAATTTTTATGCTGCTCTAACATCATCATAAGCATGTGTCATTTTGGCGTATTATCAATTCTAATACAGCTGTGAGCAGCAAAATAGACTGAAGAGAGTCTTCGTGCCTGCCTTTGGGGTTGAGGGTGGAGACTGGATTGTCCATGTATTCTGTTTTGACAGTAGCTTCTCTCTGGGTGTTCACATAAATAGTTATTTTTAGGAAGATCATATATTCCCCTGTAATTGTTTTAAATGCATCAAAGAGCTCACTGATATAAAGTTCGTGATTTATGGGTTCCCGCTACTTTTTAATAGCTGAACTTAAATCCTGGATTCACTGAAGCCATTTGGAAAATTGGGATTATTCCAAGCTGGAGCAAAGGGAGGGAGACTGGTATTTTGCCAAGATCAGCAGTGATTCATTCCTACATTCGTGCTCAGCATCCAGTGAAGGGCAGGAGCTGGGAATGCTGAAAGGAGAGCTAGCAGGAGATTATCATGTTGAAGGTGAATCTGCCCTCCTCACTCCCTCTGCTGCTAGATAAGGTCTTTTGAATGAGAAGGACCAAATTCTGTCACGTTTTTCTTTCATCCGTCCTCTCTAAAAGCTGATTTATTCATACAAGTTCCAAGCCAACTAACTTGCCTCCTGACTCTGAGGCGTAGAGAGAACTGAATTTTGGCTGTTCCAAGAATGTCCCCATAGGGGTGAAGGACTGGAGAACACCTCGTGATAAATATACTTTGGAAATCCCATACAAAGAGATGTTTTAGTGACTGCTTGGAATGAAGCAATGTCTGTATCAGGTTAGCCCAGCAGGCTCTGGCAGCGTGAGTAGGAGCCCTCAGAGACCTGTGAGGGGACAGGGTGGACCCAGGACTCGTTGCTGGCACATTCTGTCACGCTCCAGAGGTATTTGGCCCCTGGACCAAATGAGACGTGATTGCAGAATAAATCAGATTGGCGGTGGTATCGTTTAGATTAGGTGATAAATCTTAAAGTAATAGAAAAAGTGGAAACTTGCTGCGGTCTAAGGATTTTGTTTAGCCTGAGGACATTTATGGTTTTGGTGCCTGCACCAGGGTTCAGGCAAGTAGGACATACAGCCAGACAAATGGTCACTAATCCTGGGGTCTGAGGAATGAAAGGGGCTGTCTGTCCATCCTTGTCTGTGCAGCTCACAGGGGCTGAGTTCCAGCTGCACATCCAGTAGTCATGGCTGTGCTGATGGGCAGAGCAAAGCTTTTACAGCTGAAATACTTCTTAGTCGTGAGCCCCTAGGGAACTGCCTTCCCTCAGAGGGTTCTGTCCTCCTTGTCCTCGGGCCAGCTGACGTTGGAGTAAAATTTCTCATCGTGTTTTCGCTCTCCTAGCCCTGGGAGAGAAGCACAGGGAGTTGGTAAAGTAAATGGAGCAAATATCCCGGCATAGTTCAGTCCCCACAGAAAGGAAACGACGTTGTCTTTCCTCTCTTGCAGAGCAGGGGCACAGCCAAAACTGTGTTTTCTTCTTTTCCTGACATATCATTCCTGTTGCGTATTTTTGAAATATATTAATCCTGAGAGCACTGCTGTTGTGATCAGAAGGCAAAAATAGCCACTTTTATATTTGTGGATAAAAGGCAGTAATAAACCCCCGAATTTCCAAACGCATAGAGGAGCATTGACATCTAAATACCAGAAATTCTAAGCCCTTACCTTGCTAATTCATGTGGCATTTGGAGGGGCTGTGGGTTTTTATTTCATCCTGGTATTTGTGGTATTTCCTGCCATTAGTATAGGAAAACCCTTGTGTGGTTAATGCCGGCTTTTTCCTCCGTTGGTGGCAGCCACTGAGACTTGAGTTCGTGAAAGGCAAACCATCCTTTTCAATACTGAAGGATCTCTGAGGTACCTGGGAAGGAAAAATCTCATCGGGGTTGAATGAGGCTGTTGGCACCATGACCGCTGCCAGCTGAACCGCTCCGAGCAGAGTCACATCTTGTCTCCAGATCCAGGAGTCTGGGGCTCAAAATCCATTGGATAGCTTCAAAAGCTGTAGCTTGGAAATAGCACTGATAGTAATTTTATCACAACCTCTTAAAAGTGGTCTGCCTGTAAAGGTTTCGGGTACAAGTGTTGGCCTCGAGTCAGTGACCCAGCTTTCAGAAATTGCTGTTTTTATTGCAGATTAAACTGTAGATTGGGTCGTTTAGATTTGTAATGGAAAAATATTAGCCAATGTACTTTCCTCCCCTCCACCCTCTATCATCAGGGCATATATCAAGTTCCACTATCTGGCAGGGAGCTCCAAATGTTATTTGAGAAGAGGGAGGAATGCAAGCGATGTCAGCAGAAAACAGCTGAGTAGCGGTTAAATTTCTTTGGCCTGAACCTGCTCCACAGGGAAAAAGAAACGCAACAACTGGACTTGTTTCATTTCACCCCAGCACAAGCCATCCTTTGGAAACAAACGATGTTTGTGAGCAGATTCTCCTCAGAAGCTGGCATTTTTGGGATGGTGCTGCGGGCAATTCCTGTCGTGGACATGGCAGGGTGAGCTCAGCAGGGCCAGCCCTGGCTGGGATCCTTCGGTGAAAGCGCTGAGGCACCAGCTATTGCTGCTGCCTCGTTCATCTGGAGCCTGCCACTTTAGAGGGGCAGCTTTAGGTTGCATCTCTGTGGCCTCCTGAACTTTTTTATCTACATTGGCTTTAAAGATAAAAGCCTTAAGAGCTGGCTCAAGTGAACTTGCACGGAGCTGCCAAAGAGCAGTGGAGGTGCGTGCAAGGATACTGTTAGCTGAGAAGCTGGGCTGAGTTAAATGGTACCCTTAATCCCCTTGATACGGGCAGAGTCAAGTTAAAAGGTCTTCCCCACTTGGAGGGAAGGCTTTGCACGTGCAGATGCTGGTTCACTTAAGGGCAGCTCTGCCTCTGCAGTGGGAGCCCCTTCTCTGCTGGCATTTGCTTTGCTGCTGAGGGAAGAAGTTACTTCTACGGGGGCTCCATCACAAGTGTGGAATTTCTCGTCCATGGGGGCTTTTAAAATAAACAACAATGGAGACAGGAAACAGATAGAAACAGAATGGTTACACAGGAGAAGAACACAAAAGTAAATATAGCCCTTCTTTTAATTCTACCAGTCAGTCTGCAGTGGCTTCTTTGCCTTGCACTCCCCATGTTAGCAGGATTTTGCCTGGTTATTCACATAGCAGAGATCTACATTTTGTTTCTCATTTTTGCAGCTGTTCTAGGCAACAGGAGCTTGCAATTCCCTGCCATGGTCCTGCTTGGGTTCTTTCTTGTCTGACTGGGGTTTAGGGCCTCTTCCCTTGCTCTGTTCTTTAGTTTGTCCCATTTCCTGGCTCTGGACTGCTCGGATGGGACAGCCTGGTCTTCTCTACGATGAAAATACAAGTGAGAAAGGGAACAGGAGATTTTTCTTGGATCCCTCCCCAGCTTTGTTACAGCTTCCAGAGGGAGACTTCCAACAAGAGCAACACAACAGTCCTTAGATACTTGAGTCAGATTCTTTCCTAGCCCCTGATCTCTAGGGTTGTCTTTAGCCTAAGCCAGTGTCTGTGCTTCACAAATGTTTCATATTGAAATATTTTCCAGGTGTAGTGCCCAAAATGCATCAGGTACTTGGGCCTAATTCCCACTGACTTCAGTACAAATTCTGCCATTCTCATTGCAGGAAGTGTGGACAAGTGTCAAGGTCAGTTTTGGGAGCTTTTGTAATGGAATGCAAGAGGAGCAAAACAGACCTAAGGAAGACAGGGTTTCTGCAATCCTACTTCTGTCGCAGTTAAAGGAAGTTCCCCCATTAATTCTGGTAAAAGGAGAAATAAAATATAAACCAGGAAATCAGATGAAAATCAGAGAATTTGCTCATGAGTTTATTTTTCCTTAGCAGTATAGAATAATCTCTTAAACTGAGGAAATATTCCTGATAGTTGAGATCTTCGTTCTAGAAATAGTGTGGTTAAGTATTTTTGTATGTGGATTTAAATTCCTTAAAAAAATAAATGGTATGAACAGTTTTTCATTTGGGACTGCAGGAATGACACTGATGTATTGAAACAGTATATTCAAGATCTTAAACCCAATCTTGCTCTGAATCTTTTGTCTTTGAATCTGCTTCCTCTCTTCCTCACCCCAGTTGTTGGAGCCTGGCTATATTGCCGAGAACGGCCTGTTAAAACAGATATATTTTTATTTGCATGCAAATTGGTAGGAGGCAGCTTGGCTGTAAATACTGTGCTAATCATTCCAGGTTCATCAGGACCCTAATTGGCTGCGGGATTGCCTGTTACTCTCAGTTCCCTGATTCACAGCAATAGGAATTGTTGAATCTACATAATAAAGTGAGTGTGATGGAAGGTGAGCTCACACCTACTTGAGATGTGTGTTATCATTCCCATCAAGGTCAAAGCCATTTTTTTTTCCTTCCAGACATACATATTCATAGAACCTGTGCACAACTAATGAGTTGGAAGATTAAATGGTTGTGGATTAAGAACAAACCCGACTGTTCTCCTAATTTGATTGAAAGTTACTTGGTTCATCTGATTAGAATTCTGAATTCAAACCAGCTAACACAGGCTGCAAAATCTGAGCCTGGCAGCCAGGAACGGGTTAAGGGTCTGTGTCATCCAGTCCCCCCAAATCTCGGGAAGGCCGATGGATCTGAAGAACCGCTGGAATCCCCCCTGAACTTCCATGGGGAAAGACAGACCCAGAGGAGAGGGGCTGTGCTGCCAGGGTCAGCTGCCACCCAAGATGTCCAGCCAGGATTGATTTCATGTCAGATTTTTAAAATATTATAGCAGAGATATTACTTCTAGTCCGTGGTAAAGGACGTATTACCTAAGATACTGAGATGAGTCTTTGCTCTTGAACTGCCATGAATTAAAATATCTGTCTTTTCCACACAACTGAGTTACATAATTAGCAGCCATGACTCAAAGGAGTCCTTGCCCTAAAGCCCCGAGTGTCACTGCTTTTCCCTACGGTTGGAAGCAGTTGTGCTGGTCCCAGGGCTTGGAAAGGGCTGCAGCATCACCGGGCTTGGAAAACCTTGGGAGACAAATGGTCAGGTCTCACAATAGGTGTGAGTCAGTCCCTTTGCAGTTAGGTGATTTGACTTCCTGTTGCTCTGCTGTCTGGGCTGCTTATTTTGGGGAACAAATCCTTATTAAGGCTTTATCTGTAACATCCTCACTTCCACCAAAGGCTCCTCTGTGCATTATTTTCCTGCCTTGTGCTGTGCAGCACTTCCTCTGCTCCCCAGCCGCAGCTGCTCCTGCTCCAGCTGCCTGCGCCAGGACTTTTGGCACAGCTCCTTAATGAATGCTGCTCCAAGATGCTTGGCTTAACTTCATGGCACCCAGGAACATTTGTCCTTTCCCTCTAATCTCCTGAATTGCAGGAGTGTTCAGTATTTGGGCTTTAGATCCTGCCTGGCTTTATTCAGGTGTAGAAAAGGGGAGAGGAGAAGGTGCTGGAGGGTCTGTTTAAATATAAAGAAAAAAGATAATGGTTTGGGGCTGTGCTGTCCTAGTTCTTCTTTTTTTTTTTTCCTTTTTT